>JAJHZJ010000296.1:2660655-2880283 GCA_023548195.1 Bettongia penicillata ogilbyi | reverse complement strand
GCAGGATTCGTACCAGGACTCTTTAGACCAACATTCTGTCCCATTTAACAGACACTTAATGAGCGACTGGTTATTTGAATTTAATGCCTTTATCATTTTGCCAGTATCTAAGTCCATTTTAGTTGGTTCATTGTGGGGAAACCATAGTCCCCACATTATAAATGTTAGCAACAGAGGAAGAAGGGGGCCAAAAGTTGGCAGCATAAATTAGAGAGGGTAAAAAAAAAAGATGCATGTAAATTGACTTATAGTTCAAAAATATCACCAGCACCTATTCTTTTATTTTAACAGTGAGGGAACTGAGTGGTATCATATTAGTGAGACAAATGGCAATACAACTTGAATACTCTTGAGAACAGACTGCCACCCTCGCTAAAATTGGTCATTATAATATAAACTCAAAAAAAAAAAAAGAGAAAACGATGGAACACTGAACACATTACATTATAAAAGAGAAAAATAATAATGTTCACTGAATTCAACTAACTTGGATTAGAATGGAATCTGAATCAAATCTGAATCACAGAATTTGGGGACTTGGAGGTTGGAGGAAATTTCAAGGTCACGAGAACAAACTCCTGACTATATACAGGGGACATTAAGGTACAAAGATTGTATATAATCTACCTAAAGTCACTGAGCTAATAATTGTTTGAGATAGGCTTTGAACCCATCCAATTTTTTAAAAACTATTTTTACTTATTTTTATTATTAATTGACCATTAGCATCTCAGAAGGGAATTCTCTAGTGTCAGCTTTTAAGACTTTGTCCTTCACTTTATTTAGAGTTTTTAAATAAAAAAAAAGTCAAGTATCCCTTGAGCTTAATATCTGTGTTAGGATAAATAGGGATGTTCAAGGAAGACTGAAAACTCCAGTGTCAAGGTTGCCAAGGTCTTTTTAAGTCTGCTATCCACCTTTGGTGTCCACCTGATTCACCCAACTCTTACTTGTGGCTACAAGATGTAGTACGCATGTTCACCACACCCTTGTGAACCATTTTGGCATATGGGCTAAATATGAGGGAAAGCAAGGGAAACCCATCATTAAGCTAGGGTGTGGGATAGTACCGCAAGTACATGAAGACCTCCTCCACTGAAGAAAATTTCAGTTGATTACAACTTGTTTTAAAGGGCATGAAGGTGACTGTAACAGTTGTTTTAAAGTGCTTAGACCTTGACTAGACATCAAAGATGCCAAGATCATCCATTACATCCTAAGCCATCACCATTTGTTCATACCTTTTGTCTTGCCACTGTACTCTGATGACTCTGGAAGAAACAATGAAGTTGATGACTTTGAACAACTCAGCTTGAATTAAATGCAATTTACATGAGTCAAAAGACAACACCCATAACATTTTACCATTTTTTATCTACCTCAGAGTCCTGTGGCAATAAACAAGTGAAAAAGCAGCAAATGTGCATACACAGGGAACTGTAGTCACAGTATCGCACACAGATGGCCCTGGATGTAGGGCCATCTACTCACTGGACTGAAGCAGGAATGGAATTGGACAGGTTTCTGAGCAGCCTTCTTTTTAAGGGCTGCACTGCCTGGTGTGAGGAAGGTGCTAGAAAAAGTGACATAAAATTGCCTGCTTCACCTTACCTAATCTTGGTATGCTTACTGCAGCAGATGAAGATCCTTCTCTGTAGTCAAAACACACACAAAATTGTACAAAAGCTTTTGTGAAGAAGATTCCACTCATCATTAGTAAATGAAATATGTTCATACTTATGAACAAGAAAAATACAGTATACCTGAAAGGCAAAAAGCTCTTGCTGCAAAATAATTCAGCAGGTATTGCACCTAAATAGTTGTCCTAAATAAAATAAGACTGGCAAAAAAGACCAACTTACTGAAGTCAAAGTTGAATACACATTTTCTGGAGTGACTGTAGTTATGGGGAACACTCTGAAGCTAGAATAGGTTTTGCAACAGAAATCTAGCCAACAGACTTGTATGTCTCCTAAAAGGAGTGAATGACAGGCTCATGATATTGTAAATTGCCACTTGCAGAAAAGTGTCATGCTACTGTCATCACTACATATACTCCCACCATTATAAGCCATGATGGAGTCATATAAAAAAATTATAACAACTTTGAAATACTCATCATCATTGTGCTGAAAGAGGCTAAGCTTGTAATCCTAGGTGACTTTAACACCAGAGTAGGATCAGACTATCACACCTGGCAGGGAGTAGCTGGGGGAAATGGAGTTGGAAACAACAATAACATTGGTCAGTTACAACTGAAGACTTTTGGAGTCTCATGGCCATCTCATCAGAACACTATCTTTTCTTTACCTAAATTAAAAAAATACTTCATGGCTGTACCCTTGCAGCAAACACTGGTGTTTAATATACTATGTTAGTTATGGGGAACCTGCGGCCTCAAGGAATTTGTTCTATAAAGTCTGGCGTCAGTCAAAGGACCACAGTTGAGAATCCACATGGCAACATGTGGCTTAGAGGCTGAAGTTTTCCTACCCCTGGACTATGACATTGTAAAGAGAAGAGAGAGGACATGAGAGTGATGGAGGTGATGTGTGACACAGAGTATTGAATTGGTCATAGACTTATCCAAGCTAAAAATTTGCATTCAACAAAAGTGGTAGCCCCAAGGCAAGATGACTCCTAGGAGGCCTAATGCCAACAGTTGTGATTGCTTCTCCAACTGTGAACAGATTGTTGCTATCTTGGAGGGAGAATTGAGCCAGAACATAATTGCAACAGTGGAGTAGAAAAGGAGTAGTCAGTTTTCAGAATTTGGTGTGGAGTACTATATTCACTCATCTGGGCCATAACATTTGCAAACATCAAAATTCATTTGACATAAATAATTCAGAAATTCAGAAGCTGATAAATGAAAAATGAGAACTCAACAGGGTTTACCAGCAGGATAGCTCATTCATCTCTAAGAAGGTAGCATTCAATTCCAACAGAAGTAAAATGCATATGAAACTTAGATAAATGCAGGATTCTTGCCTCGGTAAGAAGGTAGAAGAAAGTTCCATTTTATCTAGATAGTAACAATCTAAAGTGCTTTTATGATGCTCTAAAGACTCTCTATAGGCCAAAGACCTATGGTGCTTCTCAACTAGTCAGCACTGTTGGAGCTACATTGATTAGTGAAAATGACATAATCCTGGAGAGATGAGATGAAGATTTCCATAACATTCTCAACTGACCAACATCAACCAATGCTGAAGCCATTGACTGTATAACTAAGAAAGAAGTCAATACTCCTCTGGCTGATCTTCCAATTGAATAAAAGGTTTTGAATGTAGAAAAACATCTGGTGCTGATTCTTTTTAAGCTGAGATCTAACCTGACCAACATCTTCTGAATTGTGGGGAAGAGGAGGTTATCCTTCAGTTCAAGGATGCCTTCATTGTCTATATCTATAAAGGTTAAAGAAATTGTTTGTCTTGGGACTACTATGGGGAGGGTCTCCGTCTTAGTGATTTCTGACAAGATTCTCACAAGAGACCTCCTTAGTAGTCTTGTCCTTCCCCTGCAAGATGATCATCTAAATGAGAGTCAGTGTGGTTTTAGAAAAGGCTGAGGAATGGTCAATATAGTGTTTGCTGCTGGACAACTCCAGAAGAAATACCAGGAACAGAATAGAGGTTCATATATAATGTTCATCCATCTGCCCAGGGCCTTTGATTGTCAGTCATAAGGGAGTATGGAAAATGGCCTGAAGTTCATTAGAATTATGTATCACTTCCATAAAAGCATGCTTGCCTGGGTTCTGGATGATGGACAACACTTTTGTGCTTTCCCGGTCACTAATGGAGGGAAGCAAGGCTGTATGTTTCATGCCATGCTTTTTAGGATGAAGTTTTCAGCAGTGTTTTCAGATGCCTTCATTGAGGACATAAATGGCATTGAGGTCAGCTACTTCATGATGACAAATTATTCAAACTGAAAAGGCCACAAGCTAAGAATAAAGTGGATGGAGAGAGTAGGTGCATGATATTTGCTCAAAGATTATTGTGCACCCAGTGCAGTTTTGGAGGTTGAGATAGAACAAAATATGGATCAGTACTCTGCCATTTGTGCTATTTTGTTAATTTGGCACAGAGAACTCTCAGAAAGAAAGGAGAACATAATAGTGAATGGGACAGTCAATCACTTCGGGGAGATAGCACTGCTACAAGATGACAGAACTTCCTTCCAGAGGATCCCATGTTAATATTAACACAATAAAACTTGAGCAGATCGTTATGGCAGTTAGAAAGGTGATGCCTACTATAAGGATGTGTTGCAGATGTGTACTCCCTAGTAAAGAAAATTATCCCCCATAATATCAACACCCCATAGACAAAGACTCATCTGCCTTATCCAAACCATAATTCTGGGTACAAGAAGATGTGAAGATAATTGGAAGCTTTAAAATATCGTTTGGGTATTATACAGTGTGCCACAAAAAGCCATAACTTTCTATTTTTATTTTTTTGTGGAAAAGACCAATGTAATCAAAGCAGTATTTTAGGAAGAGAGTATAAGATGATTGGAGACAGGAGCGTGAGTGTCAACCAAGCCAGCTAGAAACTGCTGCAGGAATCAATCTGCGGAAAGATAAGGCCCTGAACTAGGAAGGCGCAAGTGGAGTTCACTGAATTAAATTCCTATACAATAAACATATAGCCAACTCCAGGACTATTTCCAAAATGTGCCCTCCATGGTCTCTGCAACAGATGATAGTGTGCCCATTAAGGAACTTCCAGGAGGAACACAACAAAGAAACTCAATAATTAGATGGAATTTTTTCACTGACTACAGATATGGGATGGACTTGTGACAAACAGACACACATACACAGACACTGACAGGCATTCAATGTGACAACTTTCTTACACAAAAAAAGAAGAAACTGTCCTTTCCAATATCCTCCAAATCGTATTTTTGGGGGTACATTAATGAGTGACATGAAGGAAATTCCAAGAAAATCAGATTTTTTTTAGTTTTTATTTGGCATGGGATTTACACATTCTCTGTTTTCAAAGGAGTTGAGACTTTAATGTCTGGCATGCTGAAATGGATTTGGAGATGCAATTAGCATCATAGGAAATAAAATATTTTTTCTCCTCCTAATGAAAGTGTCACATACTTCCTAGTAATGAAATGTTTATGGATCAATTTGAGATGCTAGTAAAAAGTGAATGAATTTAGTTCAGGTTGAAGAAACAAGAACCAAGGAATCCTCTCAATCACTTTTACTTCTGGATATTTCCCAACCAAATTGCGTCCTTCCTTTCCTCCTTAATTCTCCCTTTCAAGGACAATTGTTTGGAAAGTACATGTCCATTCTTCATGTTGAAAAGAGCATATTCAAAATGGAGGGGAAATGTAAAATAGAGGAAAGAGGCAGCAAAAGAGACTAAATCTTTTGGGAGAGATGATGAGTTTCCATAGGGAATAGGGAGAAGAAAATTAGAGATTACCATGGTCTAAATGAATCTGGGCATAACCATAAAGTTAAAAAAAATGGACCCCAGAATTTTCAGTCACAAACCATGAAACTATAGGTAGAGAGGAGGCAATTTTAGTTCTCTCTACATATCTTTTTTTTTTTTTTTTTTATGACAGTCATGAATACATGTAATGTCTTTTTGGGAATTTGTCTTTTTTTTTTTAATATAGTAATCCTAATTTTTGCTGGGTGCTTTTGCAATTATGTTTTGCAGAATTACTTTCAAATATTCAGTGATTATGATTACTGCCGCCCCTCTTCCCTAGACCAATGATGGTTGAAGGGACCTCCATTTCTAGAGTCCCTTTTCAGTGACAGCTCTTAGCATCTTCGAACTTAATATTCAGATAGCACAAAGAGCAATCCAAAACATGGAGAGCTTTGACTACCCAGAAAGATCCTAGAAATGGATGAAAGGAACAGTCTTGATGATGCCCTCTTAAATATGCCATCCATCCAAAGGGAGAGGATGTGTGTGTTTCCTAGTTAATTTTTCACATTAATGTAATGAGGAGAAATAGACAAAGTGCCCAGGAGTTCATTTGGATAATGTCCCAACCAGCAGATGCTGCACAGCTCCTACTAAAAGGGGTTAAAGGAGACAAAAATATATATAATTTCAAGCTGCTTCTCTTGGCCTTACCAAATAACAGTGCAGGGCTGGCTACTGGAGTCTCTATTTCCTGGCTGACACCAATCTCTGATGGTGCCTTTCCAGTATCAGATTCAGATTAAAAAAAAAAAAAGGATTTCATTTTAATCAAATGACTTGAATTGAATAACAATGAGGAAATTCTGAACTAGCCTCAGACTGTCCACCACTGTGAATGGCTCCTTGAGAGGCCAAATAAATTTCAGCTTGTGTGAATGCTCATTCTGCCTGTGTTCAAAATGTAATAAAGTAAGTAGTCATTATTCAAGGTAAATAGCAACTATTCAGCCTAAAAGCTGACTTGTCTTAGAATTGTGACAAGGAACAAATGAACATAATACAAATATGCAACAAATACATGCCTTTGCTTATGCCCTAAAAACCTGTTATCACTTGTGCAAATAGCCCTGAGTGGAAGAACAGTCTGACTTGTTAAAGGATCATACTTTTTAGGTCTGCTGGGAATATGGATTGTTTTCTCTCCCTCTGTCTACAACCTTGCCATCCACCACCCAACCACCAACTGCTTCGTAACCGCTAACTGTTCCTCAAAATAGTTATGGGAGTTCCTTGAAAGAGGTGAATATCAGTTCAGTTTCATATTTGGGGAAGTATGTATAGAAAATATTTTCCTGAATCCTAAGATTGAAAGAATATGTGGCAAGAGTTAACAATGAATGTTTGTATATGTCTGTAAGTTTTGAAAAGCACTTTGTAAATAGCATGACAATTGATACAACAACCCTAAAAGATAGTTGCTATCATTATCCTCATTTTATACAGGAGGAAACTGAGGCTACATGAGCTAGCGAGGTCCACACAACTAGTCCGCATCTGAAGCAGTATTTGAAATTAGGTTTTCTTAGTTCAAGTCTCACTGCTCTATCCATTGGTCTATTCAGGTGCCTTGAGGCTGAAATAAGGATTTAGAATTCTGAACTCTAAATCCAGAATGATTCACATGCTTGTGAAGAGTTAAAAGCATTTTTAAATCTTTTTCTTCCTTAATATATTGTACTCCCACTAATTTACTGAAGTTTAATGAAATGTTGAGTTTTACCAGATTCATTTGCTAATTATTTGGGTGGAGCAGCTAGTTGTTACAGTGGATAGAGTTCTGGGCCTGGAATCTTCCTGAATTCAAATCTGGCCTCAGACACTTAGTAGCTGAGTGACCCTGGGCAAGTCACTTTATCCAGTTTGTCTCAGTTTCCTCATCCATAAAATAAGCTATGGAATGAAATGGCAAACCACCCAGTGTCTTTGCCAAGAAAACTCAATGTGGTTATGAAGAGTCAGACATAAATGAAAACAACTGAACAAATTATATCAGTAAAAGCAATCCTCCTCTGGTCTAGTTTTTCCGATGTCTCCCTAGCCTAGACACTTTTTTTCTAGATATACTCAAGTTTTCTGATTTTGTGTTATGAAAATATTCAAAACTGAACATGGAACTCTGTATGCAGTAGAACCTGAGCAGAATAAGGTTGAACCATCTCTTCCTTTAAAAAAAAAAATTATTTGATGTTTTCTTAATGGATACTAGAACAAAATTAGCTTTGTTGGCCACCATTGCATGCATACTTAACTAATCCCATTTCTTATATGATACTGTTCTCTAAGATAAACTGTCTTCTGGGATCATTAGATCATTCTTATAAGAGTAATTATAGAATGATAAAATTAGACATTTGGAGCAGAATGGAACCTTGACAGCTGTCTCATCCAATGCCTTCTCCTAAAGTCAAAGTACCTGAAGTCAGGGAAAGGTAAGGGAGTAAATAAGGGCCTCTTGGCTAGTAAATGTACAAAGTGAGATTTAAACCAAGATCTTCCTGATATGATGTCCAGTATTCTACCTATCATACCATGCTGCATTTCTATAGATTATACATGCCTGATCTAAAGAAGAACCTTAGTATATGGGACAAGAAAAATTCAAATTGAGGGCTCTATGATCCATTCCCTGAACATTTGAGAAATTCTAATTCTTCTCTCAAATGACTGGGTCAAATCATCAATTCTAGTTTTAGAAAGGAAGCCATACTTCAATTTAAAAAAATGTATACAATTAGATTAAAGGCAAAAGAAAAGATTGGCTAGAAACAAAGCCATATGAGGTTTAGTTGAAGGAATGGTAAGGATTCTACATTGATGGATTTAGAGTCAAGGGATTTGAAGCCACTTCTGGACTCTGGAATTTACTGTCTGTGTGACCTTAGACAAGTTACTTTCCCTTTGTGTGCTTCAGTTTTCTCATCAGTTCCAAATAGTTAGATGAGGTGACATCTAAGGGCTTATGTAATAGCAATTTAAATGGAAAGATTTTTCTCATTCATTAATAGGTCCATATGACCTGCTTAAATCACCTGGAAGTCTAAGACACATGTGGTGGGAGGAACTTGCTGATTGGGTGGAACAGGAAGGGTGGGGCAGAACTGGGAGGATGTGAGTCGGGTTGGTCACAGGAGAAAGGACACAGGCAGGCAGGCACAGCAAAGCTTAGACTAGTTAGTGTTTGCTTATGAGAAGGCCCTGTCAGAAGTGGGAGGGTTGGGAATGACTTTGCTCTCTGTGGTGATCATGTTTATTAACTTCTTGGTCATCATGACAGATTTTGCTTTCTGGTTCTGGGTTCTGGCTTTCTGGTGTATAAATAAGTGTTTTTCTTCTGTCTTGTATATAAGGAGTCTTTTATATTTTGTGATTGAGAACTATGGTGGCATATTCATAGCCACCACCAGTGCTGTGAATATTGCCTTGATGATACAGCTTATCAAACTGTGAATTGAAGATATGGATTTTGTGTATATCTGTGAGTATGTAGATAGATGGATATAGATATGTATGTATGTATGCATGTATATGTGTATTAGTATATGCAAATATTTTCTAAGAGGGATTTATGAATTAGGCCAGGCACTTTGCTAAATGCAAGGGATACAAAGAAAGGTAAAATACAGTCCTTGACCTCAAGGAGTTCAAAATCTAATAGGAGAGAATATGAGTTTAAAAAAAAGAAAGAAAAAAATAAGAAAAAAACTACATATTATATAAATTGAAGGAAATCAACAGAAGAAAAGAAACTGAATTGAGGAAAGAGATTAAGGAAAACTTTCTGTAGATGGTAAGATTCTTAGCTGATGCTTGAAGGAAACAAGGGAAGATTAGAAGTGGAAATGAGGGAGATGATTCCAGGCATAGGGACAATCACTCTTGTTCAAGGAACAATAGGGATGTTGGTGTTACCAGATTGAAGAGCACATTGAGGTAAAAAGTATAAGATGTAAGAAGACTAGAAAAATAAGAGGAAAGTTATGAATGACTTTAAAAATTTAAGAGAGGAATTTATATTTCATCCTTAGGGTGACAGGGAGTCACTGGAGTTTGCTGATTCAAGGATCGACATGACAAGATCTGTGCAGGAGAATGATCAGTTTTACAGCTGAGGGGGGGTCAACTCAAGTGTGGAGAGACTTGAGGCAGACAGATTCATCAGTAGTCTACTGTAATTATTCAGGAATGAGATGATGACAGTCTGTACCAAGGTAGTGACAGTGTCAAAGGGGATGCGCAAGTATATTTGAGAAATGTTATGAAGGTAAAATTAACAGGTCTAAGTGAGAGAGAGAGAGAGAGAGAGAGAGAGAGAGAGACAGAGAGACAGAGAGACAGAGAGACAGAGAGAAAGTAGTTATAGAGAGTAAGGCTAGATTTCAAGCCTATGTTGATTTGGAGGATGATGGTACCCTTGAAAGAAATCAGCATATTAGGAATAGAAGAGGGTTATAAGAGAAGGATAATGAATTCTTTTTTGGACATGTTGCGTATAAGATGTCATTAAGAACTCTTGTTTTATATGTTCAATAGACGGTTGGAATTTCAAGAAGACAAGTTCATAGAGAAATTAGAGTTAGACAAATAATTTTGAGAGAAAACGTAGATTTGGTAATTGATCCATATGAGAAAATGAGAGCACCAAGTCAAACAGTATAGAGTAAGAAAAGAAGACAGACCAGGATAGAGAACTGTGGGGTACCTATGACTTGTAAGAAATCTGGGCAAAGGAAACTGGATAGCAGTCAGATGAGAAGGAAGAGAATTGGGAAATAATAGTATCATGAAAACCCAGAGAGGAGAAAGTATTAAGTAGAAGAAGGTGATCAGCAGTGTCAAGGGCTTTTAGGAAATTCAAGAAGGATGACTACTGAGAAAATACTATAGATTAGACAATTTGGTAATTGTTCATAACTTTGGAGAAGAGTTATGGTTGAATGACGTCAGAAGCCAAACTGTATATAGTTTAAAGAGTGAGGAAGAAGAACAGAGTCACTTATTTTAGATGACCTGCTCAAGGAATTCAAGTCTCAAAAAATGTGGACAGATATGGGACAATAGTCATCTAAAATGGATGAAGGAAGTGAAAGTTTTGGGGGGAGGGGGGATACCTGGGCAAGACTATGGTCTGGGATAACAGAATACCCAAAGAAAGAAAAAAGCACAGAAATCACATCAAATGGACAGACAAGATGATTCATGGCAACTGGTGATATAAATTTCATGGTTTGGGAGCAAACTGAATACATTCTTAAAGTGGGGATGTGGAATCGTCAGCCTGAGAAATGGAATCATGGGATTGTGTATTTAGAGTAGGAAAGGGCTTTATCAACTCCCTCATTGTACGTATGAGGGAACAGAGATGGAGAACATTTTAATTATTTAGAATCACATAAATAGAGATTTTGAGATGAAATGAAAGATTAAAGGGCATCAATTTTGCAAAGGAGAAAACTGAGGCCAAGAGAGGTAAAATGATATATCCAAAGTCATAGAAGCATAGGTTCATAGAATAAGTGACAGGAGGATCAACATGTTGCCAAAATGTTCATCTTCATAATGCTATAGATGAGGAAATGGAAGCAAAGATAAGTTAAATGACGTATCCAGCATCACAGAGAAGGAATTTGTATCAAAGTATTCATGATTCCAAGTCCAGCAGGGTTTCCATTATTTATTCCTACTTTTCCTCCCTTCCCTCCCCATGGCAACTGGGGTTAATAACTTGCCCAGGGTGACACAGATACTAATTTCAAGTGTCTGGGGCTGGATGTGAACTCAGATTCCCTTGAGTTGAGGGACCAATGCTCTGTCCACTGTGCCACCTAGCTCCCCCTCAATACTACTTCTACCTCTAATGCAAGGGGAGATGGATTTTTAGGATTAAAACAAAACTTAATAGTATATAAATCAGAATTCAAAATTAGGCAATCTGATTTCTAATCAGAACAAAGAACAAATGCTTTCTGAATTGGAAGGGTCATGAGTGAGTTCTGAAAGTTGGAAGGAGGAGAGTGAGCAGGTGGATGTTCTGACTGTGAAATGGGATATCTCTCAATTCCCTCAATTAGCAAGCAGGTGAAATTTACTGGATAGTGAAACTTAAGTCTTAAAATGGAGCCCGTTTTACAAGATGGAGTCTGTTTCACACAGTTTCTACAATTTTTTCAACCGCCCACCTCCTTTGATTCATAGGAGACAGGGCCAACCAAATCCCCCCATGGATCACTAATCTATAAACCAAATTTATGAGGTTCATAATGTGTTCATGATTATTATCAACATAACATACCAAGAAAAGTGTACTGGGAAGCAATTTCTTGCATAACTTATTACAACAACTCTCATAGAGTCTAATCATAAGGATGATATCCCCTAAAAAGGAAAGCCTTGTTCAATAGATTTTTATAGGTAACCTCATTCAGGATACAAATCAAACTACTTAGAGCATTCACAATGAATTAATTTTGAAAAGAGAGATTTACAAATCAAATGGTATCCAAGAAAACTCAGCAAACATAGACAACATGAAACAAAAGGTCAAAGCAGTACAATAATGATCATCAATATTATATAACATCAAGTCTCCTTGTATCCTAGTAACTCACTCCCAATATCCATTTAATCATCGCATTTTGAATTCAGTCCCAGATGACCCATGTAATCATGTGGTCCTTGTTTACTTTCTATTGTACATTCTACAATAGATATCATTCTCAGCTCTGAAGGGGACTCTGTTACTCTAGTTCCAAATCATGTGTAGAAGTGCCTAGATAATTCTGCTAAAATCTGCCAGTAATAACACTCAATATAATTTAGTAGAACCTATTATTTTTAGTTTTCCAATAACTAGTTCATGTAGTGAAAACCAGTTCAAGCATTGTGGAACTAATTTTATTAATACCAGTGCTATAAGAAGAACATCAAGTGAGGACCCCATAATTCACCTGAGACTATAGAGAATTTCAGTTTTTATATAATATGTGACATTTTTATTTTTACCTAAACCTTGCACCTGAAATAAGAATCTTTATAAAAATCATGTGTCTAACTTCTAAAAATGAATCCTTCTCTCTCTAAATACAGATACTTAAAAATGGGAAAAAAATTTGACTTTCTTTACATTTATCAATTCAATTTTACATGTAAAATTCTTAACCTAACTTTAAAAACTTATTAGAAAAAGATAATCAAAACCTGAGAGTCCATACTAGATAAATTTGGAAATCAATCATATACATATGTATATAGTTCTTAAGCATTCTAATTCTGTTTTTTTTTCAAAATTTACTATTCCATTTAATTAAAAATATATCTTTGTCTTATTACTTTAATTCCATTCTTATGAGGCTATCATTCCTATGTTATAATTTGATCACAAATATAGATTAAAATGGTAGGATTTTTCATACTTGTATCTTATTATAGTAGCTCAGAGATTTTCCACTATTAATCTATTAATTAATATCCTTAATATTATACTTATAAATTTCTACTGCTCACCTGTTATTATTATAGACATTTTCTATGAAATTAAAAGGAGAGTCATAGCTACAATAATTTCAAGAATCATCCCCTTAGGGACCTGACATACCATAATAAGAAAAAATATATATATTTCCCTTAGTTCTGCTGGATTCCAAACATGAGCTTTGTCTGATAGTAAATTATGGAATACAACTCCACAACATTTACAGGGTATCAAAGGTCAGGCTCTGGATTAACCATGTAGGGTAATTTCTTGTTAAAAAAGGAAATAAAGCAATGGGGAAACTCAGTCAAGAGGATCCAAGCTTAAGCCATGACAGCCTTGTTCCTTCAATTTTTCTGAGGGACAGAAGAGAGGCAGCTCAGACTGCAGCATGGACCATTTTCTCCTTCACCAATGGACTATTTGGCATGATAAGGTACCAGACACTGAGGTCCTTATTCAAACTAAACAGCCCAGCATTCAAACTCTCTTCAGAGAGTACAACTCTGATGGACCGGTCACAGTGTTTGAATGCAAAATGTATGCTTGCCAAAAAGACTGTTTAATGGAGAGCTCACACGGTTAAGCATCCACATGATAGTCAGAAGAAGCAACGCAAGAACACTCTCAAGATTTCAAGATCTTTGGATTTGATTGTATGACATAGAAGACACTGGCACAGGACCTCTCAGCATGGAGTGCCCACATCAGAAAAGGTGCCGTGCTCTATGAGCAAAGTAGAATTGAAATAGCTCAAAGGAAACAAGGGATGCAAAAATTTAGATTATCCATCCCAAATGGTCACACAGATTGTTTGTGCCAGACCTGTGCTATAGCACTGAGCCCATATTGGTCTGATCAGTCACAGTAAGACACATTGAAACTTAACTTAAGCACAGTGATGTCTTTTTGGCCCTCTTCAAGAATGAAAGCCTATAACCATTTGGCTAAATAATTCTTATAGCAACCATACCAAAAATCAAGTTCAAAGCAATATCAGACTATATAGTCCCATGAGAGTTTAGCTCAAGTAGGACAATCTTACTAGCCACAGCTTAAAGCTAGAATATTTGTACATTTTGCTTGGGCCTATAATATTTACAGATCATTTATCTTTTATTTATTAATTACACTAACCACATTCTAGGGTTTCAGTCGTACAACAAATACGTGATAGTTGACTCATATTGATGTATTGAGGTTAAATCTTTAAACCACTTTATATGCTTTCCTAATTTTATAAGAGAAATAAAAGCTCATTATTATAGTAAACATGTAATTACACTCTCTATCCTTTTTCAAGAAGTTTGAGTTGGGATCCTGTTTTCTTGGTTGTTTCTCAAACTTCAGAACTTTAGATTTTGCAGCATGTAGTCAAAAGAGATGCTAAGATCTTATGACCCTGACTGAATAGGAGGACCTAACAAAGGCCCATTGCAAAATTCCAGTTATGAGGTGAAGAGGGTCTCTGTTAAGGTAGAGATGATGCAAGATGACCAAAAGGGACATAGATACGAAATAGATTTTGAGGAGGTAGAACCAACAGATTCATTTAGAATATTGCATTATATGTATTTGCAACTTCAGTGCCAGGTACACAGTAGGCGCTTAATAAATTCATATTGTCTTATGTATATGTGTATTGATATATTTTAATTCTAGTTGAATATAGAGTTAGTGATGGTTAGAAGTTGAAAAGAGTTTGAGAACCTGGATAAGTAAGGATGGTGTTGCCCAGATTAGAAATAGAGATGTTTGAAATTGAGGTGAGTATTGAGGGAAATTAAATGAGTTATACTGTGGAATACTGAGTTTAATATGTCAATGGGATACACAGGCAGACATTTCAAGCAGATAGTTTATGATAATGAGCTGGAACTCAGGGGAGTATGTCAAAAGAAAAACCTAGTTTATTGAGCATATTTTTAAACATTCATCGTCTTTTGAACCACTTACTTTTCTTATGTGAATGCATTTTTCCTAAAATATCATTGAGTTTGTATAAAAATGGAAAATGTGTGTTTATATGAGCAGAAATATAGTGTTAGTGTTACTTAATTGATACTAAATCAAAAAGTACTTCTTGGGGACAGAGTCCAGGTGATGGATTAGGGGAAGCCACCTAGGTGAACTCTCTCAACATTGCCCTTTCCCCAAACAAGTGTAAAATAATTCCTCAAATCAAATTTTGGAGTGGCACCTAGCTGAACTCTCTCAATATTTTCCTTTAAACAAATTTAAAATAACTGCTTAAAACAAATTTTACAGTGGCAGAGTCAACAAAAGGTGATGATGAAACATTTTCCACCCTAAGGAAACAAGAGATTAGCAGGAGAAATCTGGAACACCAGTGTGGAGACTTTTCCATAACCCAAACATGCTGCAGTGGCAACAGTGGCCATAGTAGCAGCCATAGTTGTGAAAGTTCTCAGCCCAGACACAGTAAGGGGGAACAGCTGCTCAGAAAGAAATGAAACAGGGGCAGTTTTCTGGCCCTGTGTTAGGTGATACAAATTGGCACCTCTATTATCCATATGCAGTTCTGGGTCAGTTCCAGGACAAAGAGGACCACTGGGAATCAATCAAAAGGGATCAAGGACTCTTTTCACATTTCCAAAAAAAAAAAAAAAGAGCTGAGTCAGCATTTGTAGCTGAAGGAGAATGAGCCCTTCATACAATCACACCAACTTGGAAGAAACAAAATACTTGCATATGGCCAGAACTAGTTCTTAAAATAGCAGAACGAAAGGGCCTGAAGTATAAGACTTCTAGGTGAGAACCCAAATGTAATATACAATTCAATGTCATGAAATGGCTGGGAAAATGAGCAAGAAACAACAGCAAAGGATTTTACTCTAAAATATATACTTCAGTGTCAAGGAAAATCAAGACATAACCTTAGAAAAAGACAACAACATGAAAACAGATACAAGAAAATGTTCAAAGAAAGATTTGAATTAGATACAAACCTAATGAGAATTTCTGGATAAGATAGAGACAAGAGAGATAAAGGGAAAAGAAATAAAAATATTGCAAAAATATGGAAAAGAAATCAACATTTTGGTAAAATAAGTTTAAGACTGGGCAAATTAAAATGGGAGGTAGACAAATTCACTGAAGAAAAGAGCTTTCTGTTAGGTAAAATGGGCCAAATTTTAAAAAAAAAAGAGGCACAAAAGTCTCAGTGGAGAACATAATTTCTTCAAAATTAGAACTGGGAAAATGTAGCAGCTCTTTTTCTGGTGGCCAAGAACTGGAAACTGAGGGAATGCCTATTAATTGGGCAGTGGTTGAGCAAGTTGTAGTATGAAAATGTAATGGAATACTTATAGTTCTATAAAAAATGATGAGTGAGTGAACTTCAGAAAAACATGGAAAGATTCACATGAACTGATGCTGAATTCAGTGAGCAGAACCACGACAACATTGTACACAATAATAGCAGCATTGTTCATAACCATCTTTGATAGACTTAACTCTTCTCAGCAATGAAAGTATGTAAGACAATTGCAAAAATTTCTGACGAAAAATGTTATCCACATCCAGAGAAAGAACTTCAAAGACAAAGTATAATATTTTTTTCTTTTTTCTTTCTTTTTTCTTGTGCTTTTTCCCTTTGATTCTAACTCTACTTTACAATCTGACTAATGTGGAAACATGTTTAATATGGTTGCACATATATAGCCTATGTCATATTGCAAAGAGGTATATGGAGGGGGAGAAAATTTAGAACTCAAAGTCTTATAGAGGTGATTGTTGAAAACTAAAAATGAATAAATATACTTACTTCAAAAAGAAATACAGATTAGTTAAACAACAGCAAAACTTTATAAATACATAAAGTAGATTACACATTTGAAATAAAAGAAATGGGAATGTGTATGATGACTCCATTAGACTTCAAGAAACAATAAAACAAAGTCAAAATAATTTTTTAAAAAATAGAGAAAATTATGAAATGTCTCCCTGGAAAAAGAGCTGAAATGAAAAATATATTGAAGAGAAATAATCTGAGAATTATTGGACTACCTGAAAGCCATTATCACAGAAAGATCCTAGATATCATATTTTACAAAGTTGTAAAGTAAAACTGCTGTGACATCTTACATACAGAGGGTAAAACTGAAATTGAAAGAACCCATCAATTACTTTCAGAAAGAGATACTAAAATGAAAACTCCCAGGAAAATTCTATCCAAATTCAAGAGATTCTAGGTAAAAGAGAAAATACTTCAGTTAGCCATAAAGAAACAATTCAAATATCATCAAGACACAATCACTATCACAGAAGTTTTAGTAGCTTCTTCATTAAAAGGAGAGGAGGGCTTATAATATGATATTCTGGAAGGCAAAAGAGCTAGGAATACAACCAAAACTTACCTACCCAGAAAAATTTGGAGTACTCCTCCCTTCAGTGGTAAAAAAAGATGTTGATATTTAATGAAATTGAGCATTTCCCACATTCTGATGTAAAGACCAGAACTGAATAGGAAACTTGATATTCATAAAGAAGACTAAAAAGCAGTATAAAAAGGTAAAAATAAAGTAATAATCAGAGACTCAATAATGGTAAATTGTTTATATGGGAAGGTGATATTTGTAACGCCTAAGAACTTTATGATGATTAAGCAGTTAAATGAAGTTTACATAGACAGAGGTATGAATGTGAGTTGATAATGTTGGAATGATCTCCAAAGGAAAAAAATAAATAAAAGGTTGAAAAAGAGAAATGAACTGGGAGAAGGAGGGAGATTGAGAATGGATAAAAGTTTTTCACATAAAAAAGGTACTCAAGAATGAGCTTTTACAATGTAAGGAAAAATGGGGAAGTGGCAGGAAAATCATGAAACTCTCACCAGAATTGACTCAAAAAGGGAGGTATGTACCTATGTATATATGCATGCATATATGCACACACACATATACTATATGTGTATATGCACAAATGTATATGTATACATTCATATATTCATATTGGTGTGTCCATTTCTCTGTATTCCTGGGCTCTGTCAATGCTCATATACACACAAACAAACACACACACACACATACACACACAGAGTTGTGTACAGAAATTGAATTTACCAAATGGGGAAATGGGAAGAGCAGACAAGAGAAAGAGCTGGATGATAAAAGTTAAAGTGGTTTAAAGGAGGCAATAGTTAGAAGAAGACTTTTGAGTATGGACAAGATTTTTTTTTAAAAAGGAGGAAATTGAGTAGAGTAAATACAGAGCTAATAATCATATCTGTGAATGTTAATGGGATGAACTCACCCCTAAAACAGAAGGAGATAGCAGGATGAATTAGATACCAAAATCCAGCTTTATATTCTTTATGATAGAGCCACTGGAAACAGGAAAACCCATGGAGAATTAAAAGTGCTATAGCAGAATATAATATACTTCAGTTGAATAACAAAAACTACCCCCTAAAAACAAGAACAAAAGCAACAAACAGAGACAACAATCAGAGATCTCAGGCAGATTTCAGAGAAAGCAAAAGGAAAAAATACACCTAAGTAAAACAAATAATTAGGGAAACTACCTTATGTTAGAAAATCCTGTAGACAAAAAAAGTACTATGAAGACTTTCTATAGCTAGTTTCTCTGATAAAGCCTTCATTTCTTAACTAAATACCGAATATGGAACTGAGTCAAATTTACAAAACTAAGAGTAATTCTCCAATTGATAACTGGCCAAAGAATATAGGTAGGCAATTTTCAGAAGAAAAAATTAAAACAATCTATAATCATATCATTATTGATTAGAAAATGCAAATTAAAGCCCCTATCAGAAATGACAAATCTTGGAAAGAATGGGGTAAAATAAAGCATTAATACACTGTTAGTACAGTAATGGAATAATCCAACCAGTCTTAAGAACAGTTTGAAACTTTGTCCAAAGAGCTATAAAACTGTGCATACCCTTTGATCCAGAAATACCACTATTAAGACAATATCCCAAAGAGGCAGAAAAGGAAAATGTCTTCAATGTAAAATATATATATATATATATATATATATATATATATATATATATATATAGTTATTCTTTTTGTAGTGGCAAAGAAATGGAAATTGAGGGAATATTGATCCATTGAGGATTGGCTGAACAAGTGACATATGATTGTGATGTAGTATTATTACACTATGAGAGAGGATGAACATAATGTTTTTGGGAAAAAAACTTGAAAAAATTTACATGAATTGATACAAAGTAAAGGTGAAAACAAGAAGGAGATCATTGTGTACATAACAGCAGTAATGTAATAATGATTAGTTATTAAAGATTTGGTTCCTCTGATCAATATAAGAATCCAAAACAATTCCAAAGGACTCATGAAGAAAAATGCTAAACACATTCATAGAGATGACTGATGAAGTATAACTGCAAATTAAAGCATAATTACTCAGTTCTTTCTTTTTCATGCTTTTTTGAAAATATGGCTAGTATGGAAAAATGTTTTGCATAATTTCACATATATTATTGCTATTATAGTCTATGCATTCTTAGTAGGTGTGTGAGGTGGTAGTTAGGAGGGAGAAAATTTAGAACTCCAGAAAGAAAATAACATTAAAATAAAAAATAACTATTTTTAGGAGTCAAGATGTAGGAGTAGAAACAGGGACGTTCTAGAGTTCTCCCCCTAAATCCATCAAAAAACTTGCAAAAAATAACTCAAAACAAATTCTAGAGCAGCAAAAGTCAGAAAATGACAAAATGAAGCAAACTTCCAGCCTTAGACAATCTGGAAGGTCCACAGGAAAGGTTTGTTGTAACAGGCTGGGAGCAGAGTATAGTTTAGGATGGACTGTACCTGGTGCAGACAGAGCTAACCGAAGTCTTATGGGACTGACTTGCTTGTGGCTGCTGTGATTTCCAGACTTCTCAACCCACAAACACCAAAGACAGCTTCAAAGGTCAGTGGGAAGGGTCTCTCACCTGGCTAAGAGAGGAGTATGGTCCATATCCAGCCACAAACTCATTCCCAGCCTCAGCCCCAGTTCCAGTCCCTGCTTCAGTTGAGGCCCCAAGCCCAGGACAGTGACAACCACTGCTGAAGCCAAGGTTGCATCTGGAGCCCTCCACTTAGGAAAGAACTCAAAAATCAAGTAATTAGCTGGGAAAATAAGCAAAGAGGGAGAAACAGACTATAAATTTTGATTTTCTTGGTGAAGAGGTATTTTCTTACATCATTGGTCATGAGGAATATTAAAATATACAATTAAAAGAAGACAACAACAAAGCTAAAGTATTTGCATCCAAAGCCTCCAAGAAAAATATGAATTTTTATCTGGTGAAAGAAGAGCTCAAAAAGGATTTTGAAAATCAAGTAAGAGAAGTAGAGGAAAAATTGAGGAGAAAAATGACAGTGATGCAAGAAAATCATGAAAAATGAATCAACAGCTTGCTAAAAGAACCTCCCACCAAAATGCTAAAGAAAATAAATCCTTTAAAATTAGACAAATTCAAATAGCAAAAGACATCCAAAAAGCCAAGCAGGAGAAGAATGTTTTAAAAAATAGAGTTTAACAAGTGGAAAAAGAAGTACAAACACTCACTGAAGAAAATAATTCCTTAAAAATTAACATGGAACAAATGGAAGCTAATGACTTCCTGAAAAATCAAGAAATTATAAAACAAAGCCAAAATAATGAAAAAAAAATAGAAGACTATGTGACATGTCTCATTGGACAAACAACTGAAAATGTTTTAAAAATAGAAAAGAACATGTATCTGGGAGAGATAATTAAAAAAAAAAATGGACTACCTGAAAGTCATGATCAGAAAAAAAAAAATGGCCTAGACATCGTCTTTCAAGGCAAACTTCCCTGATATTCTAGAACCAAACAATAAAATAGAAATGAAAAGAATCCATAGAACACCTCCTGAGATCCAGAAAGGAAATCCCAAACTTCTCATATCACGGAGAAAATATTGCAAGCAACCAGAAAGGAACAATTCAAGTATTGTGGAAACACAGTCAGGATAACACCAGATTTAGCAGCTTCTACACTAAGGACTTGGAGTGCTTGGAATATGATATTCCAGAGGTCAAAGGAGATAGGATTAAAGCCAAACATCACCTTCCCAGCAAAATTGAGTCTAATACTTCAGAGGGAAAATGAAATTTAATGAAATGGAGGTCTTCCAAGTATTCTTGTTAAAAAGACCAGAGTGCAATAGAAAATTTGATTTTCAAATACAAGTATCAAGAAAAACATGAAAAGGTAAACAGGAAAGAGAAATCATAAAGGATTTATTAAGGTTGAACTGTTTTCATTCCTTCATGAATAGAGGGTAATAAAGTTAGTCTTTCACAATATGACTGCTTTGAAAATATTTTGCATGATACACAAGTATAACCTATTTTGAACTGCTTACCTTTTCACTGAGGGTGGTTAGGGAGGTGGGATATGGAGAGATTGTGGAAATCTAAGTTTTAAAATCAATGGTAAAACTTGTTTTCATAAGCAACTAGGAAATAAGATATATAGACAATGGGGTATAAAAATCTATCTTGACCTACAGGAAGATAGAAGGGAAGGGGAAAAGGGGGTTGGTGGAGTAGAAGGTAGGGCAAATTGTTAGAAAGGGTAATCAGAAGAGATACTGTCCTGGGGTGCTAGGAGGGAGAGATAGCAAGAAAATCTGAAATTCACAATTTTTTGGAAGGGAATGTTAAAAGCAGAAAAAATATATATTTTTTTAAAGAAATACTCCAAAAGGGGGCGGTATTTATTACATACTTACAATTTAGCACCCACTATGCTAAGGCATGGGTGCTAAGAAAGGCAAAACAAACTAGCATACTTAAGGAACTTACTTTCTGCTTAGGGAAACAGTATGCAAATAATTAGATAATTAAATTATATAGAACAGATGAAAGGAAATCTGGAAAAGGATAGTCTGAACAACTGGGGGATCATGAAAATTTTCCTGAAGAAAGTCTAATATGAGATGATTTTTGAAGGAAGATAGAGAAACTAAAAAGGAAGATTTGAGGAAGCAGGAAATTCAAACTGTGGGGAAAGCTACTCCAAAGACACAGAGATGGAAAACAGAATCTTTGTGTGATCTTGCACCCATTTTTTCCACTATTTCTCCAATATATTATTGCTCAGTTCTGGCCTTTAAATAGGTTATCACAAAGGCAGATACATATTTTCTCTTTTTATCTCCTTCTCTTGGTTTCCTTCAATAAGCAATTCAAGTGGCATCTCCTCTTCCCTCCAGCTGATAGGGCCTGCCCCAATAATTATCTTGCATTTGTTTTGTATATCTTTTTTATGTACATATATATGTATATCTTACATATGTAAATATATGTGTAAATATAATTGTATATATATATATATGTGTGTGTATTATCTCTCCCAAATCTCCATGACTACCAATGGAATATCAAGTTTCTTACAGCAAGGATTATAATTTTGGCTTTCTATTTCATGTTCCAAGAAAGATCTTTGCTTCGCAGTAGCTGCCTAATGAATACTTTTTGATTAATAATAATAATGTGTCTCAATACCTTTATTTTGTAAAGATAAAAGAGTTGGCTTGGATATCACTAAATTCCATTCTAGCTCTAGATTTATGATGCTATGAAAGCTGCAAAAATGTGATTGGTATAAACAGAATGCATAATTATTTAATAGAGTGAGCACTGTATTTGGAATCAAAGAGCTTGACATCCAATGTCAACTATTCTACTGCTAAACTGTGTGATCTTGAGAAACTCACTTAATTTCGATAGATATCTTGCCCTAAAAAAAAAAAAGAGGGGGTTGAACTAAAGTATCTTTCAAATAAAGCAATGGGAGAAAAGGATTAAAAAATACAAAGGAAGTCTTTAATTTAATTAGAATAAATGTGTCATATAGACATAAAAAAGATAGACATGCCAGATCAAGAGCAATTCAGACTATCTATAGTCGTATTTTGGAAGGTGTAAGGAGCTTGATAACATGTGTAGAAAAGGAGTAAAACTTAGAGTTAGAATCATTAAAACAGGAACCTTAAGCTGACAGGGCCAGATTGAGTCTCAGACGGTATAACTCTAATTTAATTATTATAAAGAGCAGCTTTAATTGAAGTAACTAATTGGGTTAGAACATCTAATTCAGTGCTGACAAGTTGTATATCATTGGCAGTGCACAACTGTTGAACAGTTCTGACAACACTGGGTAAAAACAAGCTAACGAAAAAACGAATACCTTATGAATTTTGTAAAGGTCTGTAACCGAATTCTTCAAACATGAAAATTGGTAAATTTTTTCATAGTTATATATTTTGTAATAGTTACATTTTTTCTTAATGCTAATTCATTTTAATTCAATACCCTAATCCAAATTCATTCAATATTAATTAAGAACCTCCTGTGTGTAAGGCTTGATCTTTTCCCAAATAGTTTAATCTGAAGTTCAGCCAAAGGGTTCTGGAAGGAGATTCATGGTGGCCATGGAGAAAAGGATTAACTGCAAATATCTTTTTTAAATGTAACGTACTCTCTGGGATATATATTTATACTTTCTGATGAATTCATTTGTATGTGATTACCTTGAATTCAAGATACCCTATGAATTTATCTTATATCTATAAATCATGAGCCCAAACTGCTGTGTTTTTCTTGTCTCTAGTCAGTCGAAAGACAGATATCAAAGGAAAGACATTCAACAAAATGTAATAATAAGCATGATAGCAACAAAATATCTTCCCATAAAATGGAGGCACAAGTTCACATATATATATATACATATATATATATATATACACACACATACACATATATATGCTTTTGCCTGTGTAGGTGTATCTGGGTTTTATGTATGCCTGGTTGTATGTATATGTGTGTATATATGTGTGTGTAACATCTACAGGAAATATATGTATGAAAGTAAATATATGTATGTATGTGTGTATATGTTTACACACATTTATATATATATATATATATATATATATATATATATATATATATATATATATATATATATAAAACATCACTAGAAAAAATGGACACACACTGGGTTCATAATTGAGAAGACACACAAGTAGTAAATGGTGATCATATGTAAAGAGGATAAATAAATCTCTGATGTAACAAGGCTGCTGATGTCCTCTCACTGTTCCTTCCAACCTTGGTGTCATATTAATAAGAGGGTCATGGCTCATCTGATTTTACTGAAATCCTGTAGTAAGCTATTGTTTCTCCTCTTTCCCCAAAATATCCATAATCTTTACCTTGAAATCAGAAAGAACTTCCATTAGTCTGCTTCCTTGGAATCTCAACTCACAGGCTTTCTATCTTCCAGGTACCTTGGTCTCATACCAAGGATCCAGACACTCTTCTCTTCTGACTAAGACCTTGACTCAACTCAACACCTTTGTTGAGCTCTATTGCATATGAATGTATGCTTATGCTCTGAAATCTCTGTGGAAGCCAGGGAGCAGGAAGAGATCAAATAACTCTCCCCTCTCCTGAACACTCCCAGGACTGTAAGCAAGACTTCAAAATCTAAGTTTTTTTTTCTTTCCTATAGCCTTTTCTTTTCCCTACTTAGAGTGGGATCATGTGCCTGACATTTAACATTCAACAAGATACACTCAGTCCTCAGCCGTTTACCTTCCTCCAATTACCTTGTAATATTAAACTGTATGAATTAGGTTGTATGATATCTTTGGTAAACCTTTAAAGATCTTCTTATTATTCTGTTTAGGAAAATTTCTTATTTTGTTTACAGCTTCCCATGAATCTATTCTATTATACAAAGAATCAAATAAGAAAATAACAAAAAAAAAATAAAAATGGTAGGATTTGAGAAAAAAAACAACATTAAACAGTATTAAAGGTCTACTGTGTGCCAAGCATGTTTGTAGGTGATAAAGATGGGTCATTATATAAGATGGTGAGCTACTTACATAGCAAATGAGAGGGATTGCTAAAATCCAACAGTATGTCTCTGCTGCCCTTTGGATGTAAAACAATGGGGGATACTCTTTGCAAAGTGGGTGCCTCTCATCTTATGAACTTGTAGCAGTATTTGTATGATGAGGAAAAGACAGATCTGCATGTGACTTAATATGCATCACAGGAGGAGATAACACTTCAATGATTTCAAAGACTCATTGATGCATTAGATGACTACTCATAGCACAATGTTCTGCTACTATGCTACGCTGCTATGATAATACAGACAAAAACAAATAAGTGTTCAAACAGTTCTACCGGAAAGATAGCCAGATAAGTAGAGATAGGTTTAATTGTGGTAGAGTATAATACTAACTGAGGAACTGATAGAATGCCAGGTCTGGAGTCAGGAAGACTCATCTTCCTGAGTTCAAATCTGATCCCAGACACTTACTAATCATGTGACCCTAAGCAAGTCACTAAACTTGTTTGACTCAGTTCATCTGAAAATGAGCTGTTGAAGGAAATGGGAAGTCACTCAAGTAACTTTGTCAAGAAAATCCCAAATGGGGTCATGAAGTGTTTGTGGTGACTGATACAACTGAACATCAAAAGGAAGATATCGGGAAATTGTTTGAAGAAGATGTTTCTGAAAGATGAAGATTGGCATATAGTATGGGAGAGAAGATTATGAGTGCCTACCAATAGTCAAATAATAACATACTGAATTTGGGGAACAGTGAAGAAAACTGGAATTTTGTTCAAGCAAAAGCAAGAGTATAAATTGTTATATATATTGCATGAATATTCTTTGTTTAAGTTTGAGGGCAGGTTAAACTAGATAACCTCTAAAGTTACTTCTAATTTTGAGATTCTTAGAATAATAAATATAATGCAATGCTGTTCTCAAGCTAGTATGGAACAGCAATTGGTATTGTATGTACCTCTAGATTTCTTCCCTCCCCCTGTCCATTCACTATTGGCAATGTGCCCATAACTTATCAGGCATTTTTCTACCCATCTAACAGAGTGTGCTATTTGACATTATTTTCCTAGTTTGAAAATGATTATGCCATATGGGACAGCATCAAAAGTGTTATTAATATCAATATATTTAATCTATCGCTTCTCTTTTATCTACTAAGTCACTGTCGTATAACAAAATAAACTTAATCTGGTATTCTTCATTATGTAGAAATCTATATTTACTTCTAAGTAAGTAATTTCCAAAGTTACATTCTGTTAAATGTTTGCCAATCAATTATTTTATGGAGTCTATCAAGCTGTCTGTAATTGAAGTTTTAGTCAAAAATTATCATTTCTATACCGACCCCCTCCTTGTGGGGGTAAGGAAAATATATTCATCTTTTACCATATGTCTCAATGAACATCTGAAAATCCAGAGATGATGATACATTTTCAAGTTGATTGTATTCATCATCATCTTTGAGCCTCAACACTCCTGAGAGATCTGAATGAAAGACCAACTTATTCAGATTTTACAGTTGAGGAAGCTGAGAACAAAACAAAACAAGGTAAAAAAAAACCAAAAAACTTTCAGACATGTTTTCAAAATCTCTTAGAAAGGTCTCTTACTTCCAGAAAATTGTCTGCTATTCCTACTCTGACTTCTGATAAAATGAAGAGCTAGTCACCTATTCATGGACCTCAACAGAGCACTTCAATATCAGATTCACCCTAATTGCAGCATGGTCTCATAGGAAATGTCCTCATTATACTATCAGAAGTCCTATTTCAAATCACACTCCCTCCACTTATTAGCATTATGGCTTTTGGGATTCAATTTTACCTCCCTGTGTCTCAGTTTCCTCATTTGTTAAGTGAAAAACTTAGATTAAATGATACCCAATGTCCTTTTCAGCATTAAGTTTATAATCTGTGAAAAGAACCAAAGGGTGCTCCCCACTTCATCTATCTCTATCACGACTATGTATCTCTCTCATATATCTACATATCTATACACACATATATATACATACATATATACACAAACCCACGTGTACACATACATATATATATATATACATAAATATATGCATGTATATGGATACTTGTATGAACACACATATATAACAGCTATTGTCTCATCTCTATCTCTCTATCTCTATGATTTTTCTATCTCTCTCTTCCTATTATCTATTATTCTATTTTAATCAATTGATATGTTATAATGATAATTTAAATGGAAAATCTTTCCCGTTCATTAATAGGCTCATGAGAACTTCCTGAGTGACATGGAACCTATGATGGGAGGAGATGAATGGGTGGAACAGGAAGAAGCAGAGCTAAAGCAGATTTGAGAGAAAAATTGGCCAGACCAGTCAGGACTGAAGGACACAGGCAAGCCCATCTCTAGCTTTGCATGTGAAAAGGGCATTTGCTTTAGAGGAAGCCTGTGTGTGATTTGTTTAATGGAGGTGGTTTGTGGGAAGCCTAGTAAGGGGAAGGCTTGGGGATGATGATGTTCTCTCCACTGTTGTTGTGTATAAACTTTTGTTACTGTGATGGATTTGGTTTTCTGGTGTCTGATTGATTTGGTTTTCTGGTGTCTGAAAAAATGTTTTGATTCTATCTTCCATGTGAAGGGTCTGTGGTATTTCATGGTTCAGAATTGTGCCAGGATATTAGTGGCCACCGTAGGCACTGTGAATATCGTGTTGGTGCTACATATGTCTCACCTTTGACACACAATAAACATATGACCTTTTGCATTTAACCTCTCTAAGACCCAGACAAATCTCTAAGACTCTAAATTTCAGAACATTTGCCACTAAAGAAATAGGCCTTAAAAGAAGTGTAATGTCTCTTTGGTGTGTGTACTAATCCTAAAAATGAGCCTGTGTGTGTGTGTGTGTGTGTGTGCGCGCATGTGTGTGCGCCCTTTACAGATAACCCAATTCTAAGAAGACAAACACTGTATGAGCACTAGTTCCTATAGCAAGGAAGGATGGGGTGGGAGTACAGAAAGGGAACATGCTGCAATGAATAGAGAATTTGTCTCATATGCAAGAAGATGTAACTTGGATGCATGCTTGATATACCTGAGTGACAATACCTGAGTCAGTTAAATTCTCAGGGCTGTAGACAATGCTCTGAAAGTTTCAGGTAATGAAACTTTATGTAATAGGAACAATTCCATTTACGTATCTCCATAGATAAGAAACACACACACACACACACACACACACACATACACATATATAAAGTCAGGCTGTTTCTGTCTTGGATAGTTCCAATATGTAGGAAAGTGTTGGTTTTTTGTTTATTTTTTTCATTGTATTTTTGACAGACAGCCTGAACTTGTCTTTTTGTAGCTTCTACACATCACTTGTTATTTTTCCTTCTGTGACAAAAAAAAGGTCTGATTCTTCATCTACACAACACCTTTGAAATACTATAAGACAGCTGTTTATACTTCTCGAGTTTCTCCTTCCCCTTGTTAATTCAGTTCATTCAATCGATCTTTAAATAGTAGGAAATCAAGCTGCTTTGGCATGCTGATTACCCTTCTCTGAAGGTTATCTAGTTTATCTTGATCTTCTTAAACTGTGGTATTGGAACTAAATAAAATTCTACAAGAAAAAAAAAGTCTGATAAGGGTAGAAGACTTTAACTAATAAATGCTTGTTCCTGAAAAGTGTACCTCTCAATGAATTACAAAATGGCTTTAGCTTGTTGAGGTGCAATATCACACTACTGACTCATCTATTTGTTTTAGAACAACTATTTAGACATGCTTCTTCTATCTTGTACATGTGGAACTAATTTTCAGAAAAATTAGTGCCTGCTCAATTTTGTCTTATTCAATTTTAGGTAATGCCCTAGTCTTTCAAGATATTTTTGGATACTAATTCTATCATTCACTATGTTAACTATTCATTTCAGCTTTGTAACATTTCTAAATTTAATGAACATTGATGATGATATATGCTATTATCCAAATCACTGAAACAATTCTTAATATTAGAAAGTAATACATGGATTCTTACCAAATTCCACTGAATAGACTCTTCCAAGTTGACATTAACCATTAACCACTTGAATCTGATATGGGACCACTTCTGAAACACAGTGACTGTATAATAAGATGGGGTACTTCTTTGCATCTTTTCCACAAAAATAGATTGAGATACTTTATAATATTTTGATGATATGTAGGTAAATTATATTCAATTCATATCCTCAAGTTGCCAGGCCCTATGTTTAGTGCAGGAAATACAAATGCAAAAGACAGTCCTTGCTCCCCCAAATCTCATAGTCTAGCTGGGAGACAATATGTTAGCAGCTATTTACAAACAAGCTTTAAACATTATAAAGAGGAAATAATCACAAAAGGAAGGAAATAAACATTGAAAGGTATTGATGGAGTTCTAATAGAATTGCCCCTAGTCCTAATAGTCTAACTTCATTAAAAGCCTACAGTACCTACTTAACCTCTTCCCCCACCCCACCAATGTCCTAACTTCTTCATATATGTCTTATTTAAATAATAAATATATTCACTAGAACAACAGGTGTGTCCCTGAAACTCATAGTTCTTACAGAAACTGCAGGCACGGGAACCCCACCATTGCCTTTACCCAGTCATGACCCCCCAGACCCATTCCCACAGAAATAGGTGTGTTCTTCCAGTCATTCAGAATCACATCATCCATACAGTCCAAGACAGACCCACAACACTTATATATCTTGACCAAATAGGACCACAAAAGCTAGTCAATTGGAGGGCAACATGGTCAGAATGTTTGACCATCAAACCATAGATGGGACCTCTCCTCTGTAACCTAATCCCTTAACAAACTCCTCCTGCCTTTCTTATATTAATCATATTCCTAGATTCTATGTGAAATTCTCTTAAGTAATTGCATCTTTACCCTATAAAAATCTACCTTGCTTTTTCTGAAGTTGTGGTTCCTCTCGGAACCTAGCCTGATTCATGAGAGGCATCAATCTCACTAAATGCCTATACTTGAACTAGTGGTGGTCTCTCTGAATTTCTTGAGACTGTTCCACCACAACACATCATGAGACTCTCAAAATTTTGGGGTCTTTGCCTTTAAACCACAATAGTACAGTAGGAATCCTATGGGTAGCTACCGTGGAGGTATAAGACCAATAATGCCAGCACACAGGAGGACTGCTAACACAGGTTTTTGATCTGCTTTTCTAAAGGAAAGATACCTTCAAAGGGATTATTAAGTGTACTTTAAACAATGAGAAATATATATTATTTTTAATAATAATATATGTATGAATGTATATATGCACACATACATGCATACACATATACATACATATATACATGCACATGAACATATATACACATATGGGCACATACATACAAATATACATATATATATACATACCTATATCTATGTATATCTCTCTATATATAAAACTCACAAAGTCAGGAAGTGGGGGGAGGGGGCTTGTCTTGGACAAGCCTTGTCTAGGTGAATAACAAATCCCATGAGTAAGTCCCAAAGTAAAATACCAACCTCCCAGTATGTATAGTTTTCAAGGAGTAGGTTCAGAGCTACAAGACATTACAGCCCACATGACTGAAAGCCTGATTGTCTCCGTGCCAAAAGGTGTGAAAGCCTATGTGACTCAGCATGGAACTTATCACAGCTATGAACTGGGCTGGGATTTAAAGCAGCAAAACATCCATGATGGAAATACCTGTGTACCTTTAGACCTTGGAACACAGACTCTGTCCCAAGGGAAAAAGGAAACACATGTGGTCACATAGGCCTATAAATGGACAGGGAAGATTTATATTCCCTTAACCCTTCAAAAGGGAATCAAGAAAAGCTCCAGGTAGAAAGAAGGATTTTATATGAGTCTGGATAAAGGCCAGGGAAGCCAGGATGTTGAGATGAGGGGAGAGAAAATTCCAATCTGGCAGAAGAATCAGTGAAAGTGTCTGAAGTTAAGAGGAGAGATGAGTTTGCAGAATAGTTGCAAAACCAGTATTGCAATATTTTAAAATATGTGGAGGGTATGGTAATTTACATGAGCCATTCATTAAGTCACGTAGAAGCATAAGTCACGTGAGTTGGAGTCACATGAACTCTACGGTAGGAGGATCTTATTGAATGGGTAGAACGGGAAGAGGTGGAGCTAGAGTAGAGTTGAGAGGCAGCTGGTCAGCCTAGCCAGAGCCTGGAAGGACAGAGAAAGGAGGCAGGTGGGGCACGTGTGAATGGGGGAACTTGTTTGTGATTTATTTAAAGGAGCTGATTTGTGGGAAACCTAACAGAGGGAGGGTGTGGGGATTGTAGCATCCCTCCTTATTTTTACTGTGTATAAACTTCTTGTTTACTACGGTGGATTTCTTTGTTGCTATGATGGATTTAGCTTTCTGATTTTGGGAGCTGGCTTTCTGGTGTCTGAATACATGTTTTTTTTCTTCTGCCTTCTACATGGAGAGTGTGTTATGCTTTGCAATTCAGAACTGTGCTGGTATGTTCATAGCTGCCTTAGGTACTGTGAATATTGCATTGGTGCTACAGAGAGGAAGGTGTAAGAAACCTGGAAATGCAGGGCCACACAGGTTTTAAAGGAATTCAAAAGCCACATAATTTCCATCATGGGCTATATAGGTAATCCTGTGAAAGACTGAAATAAATTTTATTTGCCATGACTTATTCTTGATTAAGATTCATGGACTTTTTGAAATTATTGGTTTACTTTCTGCATTTGACAAATTATCTTTTTAATGGCTTTTATAATTTCTTTTATAATTTCTTCAGGAATGGGTCCACCTCCATAGTTAATAGTACAGATTTTCTGCTATGATTTTTTTTGTTTAATTCTAGCCTGGACTCTCCTCTTTTCTCTTGGAATATTACTTCACTTGGTGATCTTATTAGCTCCTAAAAATTCCATTACTCTCTCTATGATGACACTTCTCATTATCTTCCATTTTTTCATTCTTTTGGTTTTGTTTTGTGATTTCTTGGTTTCTCAGAAAGTCATTAGCCTCCATCTGTTCCATTCTAATTTTGAGAGAACTATTTTCTTCAGTGAGCTTTTGAACCTCTTTTTCCATTTGGCTCATTCTGCTTTTGAAAGCATTCTTCTCCTCATTGACTTTTTGAACCTCTTTTGCCAATTGAGTGAGCCTATTTTTCAAGGTGTTATTTTCTTCAGCATTTTTTGGGTCTCCTTTAGCAAGGTATTGACCCATTTTTCATGCTTTTCTTGCATCTCTCTCATTTCTCTTCCCAGTTTTTCCTCCACCTGTCTAACTTGATTTTCAAAATCCTTTTTGAGCTCTTCCATGGCCTGAGCCCATTGGATATTTATTTCGGATGTTTGGGATACAGAGGCCTTGACTTCTATGTCTTTACCTGATGGTAAGCATTGATCTTCCTCATCAGAAAGGAAAAGAGGAAATATCTGTTCCCCAAGAAAGTAACCTTCTATGGTCTTTTTTTTTTTTTTCCCTTTTCTGGGCATTTTCCCAACCAGTTACTTGACTTCTGAGATTCCTCTTCACCCCCACCTCACTAGTGCTTAGGGTCTGAGATTCAAATGCTGCTACCCAGCCGCAGGACTTTCAGTGGGGGGTGGGGCCGTTATTCAGTGGGATTAAGTTCAGGTTCTCAGGTGGGGGCAGGGCCGCAGCCACAAGGGGCTCAGTTCCCTCAGGGGGTTTATGCAGAGACCTTCAACAATAGGTCTGAGCTCCTATCTGCTTTGGGAACCCCTGTCTGCCACTTCCTCCACTGCTTCCTTGTGAGGGGGCCTGAGTTATGGAGACACCCCACTCCCCTCTCGACTGGCCAGATAGGGTCTCTCACTGACCTGCAGCACCTGTGGGTGGAGGGACCTTCGTGGCCTCCAGAGATACTGTCCCTGAGCCTTCTTGGATCTGCTTCTCTGGGGCCACGTGGCCAGGGCAGTGCACATTTGGGCTCTGCTGTCGGGTGCGCAACGGACCCCTGGGGATGACTTTCCAGGGTTCTCTGGAAAGGAAATCTCTTCCACTGCGTTTCTGCATGGGTTCTACTGCTCCAGAATTTGTGGGGAGTTCTTTTTACAGAAAATTTATGGTCTGTGGCTTCAGAGCTAGCATTCGTGAGTCTTTCTACTCCACCATCTTGGCTCCTCCTCAGTTTTTTCATCTGTAAAATGTGTGAGTTGGATCAGATAACCTTTGAGGTCTATTTCAGCTTTACAGTTATGATGCTGTAATTATGACCACTCCATATTATTTTCCCAAATCACAGAACTCTAGTAATTTAGAGCTAGAACAGACTCCAAAGTCCATCTAGGTCAAATTCATGCCCACTATTACAACATACCTATCAGATGGTTAATAATCTTCTGCTAGAAAACCTATAAGAAGGGCTAACACTACATTTTGAGGCAGCCCATTTTAATATGGTGGAACTCTCACTGTTAAGCTTTTGTTCCTGGGATTTTTTTTGGAGGAAGACATTTTTGTTTTATTTCTTTTGTTGACACCAAATTTCAATTCCCATCTTTGTAACTTTCACCCATCACTCCTGATTCTACTGCTCCGAAGGAAAGTACAAGTAATTATTTTTCATCATGATAGTCTTTTAAGTATTTGAAAACAATTATAATTCCTCTGAAACCTTTTGACCCCAAACTTGATCACCCCAAAGGAGCTTAGCTTCTACTATTATTGGTATCACACATTTATATTAATTTGCTACATCTTTAGAGATACAAAGAAATGCAAAATTTGGAGTCTGGGGTGGGTGTGCAATAAAATAGGGGTGAACCAAAACATCAGAGAAGTGTGTGGAGGAAGCTACATGTCCCTGCTCCTTTGGGTGTAAAAAAAACAACCTTAGTTAAAATCCTCACTTAGAAAAAGAGGAGCAAAAGGAGAGGTAGAACATAGAATTTTAATTTCTTTCTGAGTCCAAAACTCTTGCCCTTTCCACTGCTAAGCCTAACAAGTGTGAAATAGGTTTCCTGAAACCAAGTTGTTTCCATGGCCTTTATAAACCTTGTTTGTCCCTGAATGAAATGGCACCAGGGCTTGGCAATTTCTCCCTGTTAACCTTTTTCTTCTTCTTCTTTTTTTTTTTTTTTTTGTGGAGAATATGGGCAAAAGATGGGAGGGGTGACTGCTATCCTTATGAAGAAAGAGGAATGGATTTTAGCACCTTCTTAGTGTGTTAGATTCATTAATATCTCATTAGTAACATCTTTAAAATATCTTAAAAATTGGAGAGGCAGATTGTGATCTGAATTGCAGGTATCATCACATTATCTCTTTCTCCCTACCCTGAATCTCCCAGGGTTTTCTATTTCTCCCATGGGTGTCATTATTCTTGTAGTCACCAAGGGTTTAAAAATCTCACTATCAAGACTCTTATCTTTCCCTGACCTAGATGCTTTCAATTAATTGCCAAATCTCATTATCTCTATGACCTCATAACTCATATCTTTCCCCTCCTCCACTCACACAGCCACCACCTTAGCTCAAGCAGGTGGTTAGGTTGTGGGACTTTAACTCAGGAAAACCTAAATTTCAACCTTACCTTGGATAGGTTACTTAATTCCTCTTTGCCTCAGTTCCTTCATCTGTGAAGTGGATTTCATAAAAGCATCTAATCCACAGGGTTGTGTAAGGACCAAATAAGCCAACGTGGAAAGTGACTTGAAGAATTATTTGATAGTGAATAACTATAACTAAAATTTACTTAGCATTTACTTTATGAAAGGCACTATACTTTCCAATCAATTCATTTGGTCTCCACAACGACCACTGAGGTAAGTTGTATTTTTATCCCCAAATTACAGTTAGAGAAACTGAGTCAAACTGAGATTTTTTTTTTTTAGTGACTTGTCCAGGGTAATATAGTTAAAAAGTGTCTGAGATTGGATTTGAACATAAGTCTTCCTGACTCCAGAAGCAAAGCTCTTTTAACTCATGTTCTCGTTACTAGTCCTATACCTTCTTTCCTGCAGAGCTGAAACATTATTCTAATTTTTCTCCTTGTATTAAGTCTTTCTCCAAAGACTTGTATTAAGTCTTCCATATAGCTACCAAATGCTATCCAAAAGGCCAGTTACAACCATGGCATTCCCTTTACCCATATGTCTATGGACTCTCCATTGACTGCAGAATAAAATGTAATTTCATTTTTATCTCACTCTTTTTACTTCTCTTTGTGTAAGTTTTACAATGTACATAATTATCAGTATAATACTAGGTACCCTCTATATTGTGATTTAAGTTTGGACGATCACACTTTTTGTTGTTTAGCAGTTTGTGACCTGCTTTGTGAGTTTTCTTGGCAGAGATACTGGAGTGGTTTGTCATTTCCTTTTTCAGCTCATTTTGACAGATGGGGAAACTGAAGCAAATGGGGTAAAGTGATTTGTTTAAGTTTACATAGTTGATAAATGTCTGAGACCAGATTTGAGCTCAGAAACAGTCTTCCTGACTCTAGGTCAAGCACTCTATGCGCTGTACCACCTAGCACCCCAGGGATACATAGCTATTAATGTTATAACTAGACTAAATGCTCTGGTCAGTTCTTTGACTGCATGTCCAGGATTCTTTCCACTACATTCATATGCAGTTTATTGACAACCAATTTTATGGGAAAGACAAGACCTTAGACTTTCTTCCTAACTTTGCTATGAATTAGCTCTGACCGGGAGAAAACATTCTACTATTCCAGGCTTCAGTTGCCTCAATCTAACTGATCTTTCAGATCACTTCCAGCTGCAATACTTCTTATTCTACATTTACAATAGATAACTTTCCAAATAGAAGATTGCCTTTAATTTTGTTTACCTCTCCTGTAAGGGGAAAAAGTGTCTTCATGAAATGCATAAAAGTGTGCTGTAGTGGTGCCAGGGGAGCTAAATTTATCAACGGGGCTTGGATTCAAGTCAGAGCCTTATCACAGTGAGATATAGAGAAAGTCAACCAACTTCTATCTACCTCAGGACCCTTATTTGTAAAAAAAAAAAAAAATGCCTTTAAAATCTCTTCTTACTCTTAAATCCATGGTCCTAAAACAGCACAGTTTCAACGATCTCCACACTCCTCCCCTCTTCTTTTCTGACTTTCTGTTTTGTAATTCAAAAGAATTCTACAGTATCTCACCTTTGTCTGTCATTTTTCATTTCCTATCAAAGAAAATGAAGGGTTGGATTAGGTCAGTGCTTGGACAAGATACTTGCCCCAAATGACAAGAGACTAGAAAAATGCCAGCCATAATTATCTGTGATTTCACATGACCACACTCTGCTGAGGATGGGCCTTAGAAGGTCATTTTCAAAGGAGTACATCCTTGTCCTTCAAAGGCTTGAAATTGAGTTATCCCCATACACTCGGTACTCCTCCCCTCAAGTAACTCTCTGGTTAGCTGGTGACAGCTAAGCTTTGAAAAATGTACCATTCATTTATTTTTTCTTTTTTAGAAGGAAATTGCAATCTCTTAAGATTTTGTTTTAACCTGATTGAGCTTTTATTTTGTCCTATTAAAAATAACGAAGAGAGAACCTTTTGGATTTCAAAGAATCTTAAAAATGTGTCTAAAACAAGAAATTTGAACATGACTTCATAGAGACTGGGCTGTATAAGTAATGCCTTCTGGGTTGAGGAATACTTCTGAACATTCCTCTTAGAAACTGTGAGAGATGTGATATAACTAGATTATCATGTGAATTAGTAGCAAAGTGTGGGAATTAAATTCTTATCTACTACAGTCCAGTTCAAAACACTTTCTATTGAGCCAATTATGGGTCAGATATTTAGTCTCTTAGAGATGCTGTTTCTTCATCTGTAAAATGAGAACAGGCGTTTAAAAACTTCTCACTAACTTCGCAAGGTTATGATTATGAAAGCACTTAACAAAGAATAACTCACATGAATAAGAGTTATTGAGGCAATTACTAACAGCAATAATAGCTGTTATTACTAAGGTTTGCAAAGCAAACTGTCTTATTAACTCCTCACTGCAACCCTTTTAGTTAGGTGTTAACATTATCCCATTTTATAGATGAAGAAAGTAAGATTGGGAAAGATTATATGATTTACCCAAAGTTACACATCTGGAAATCATCGGAAAGGATTTGTATTTGGGTCTTCATGACCAAATCTAAATCCAAAAATCCACTGCATCACCTAGCTGCTCAATATCATTGCTTTCCCCATCAGTACTTTGATCTCTAACTTTTGAAAATACTAATGATTTCTATGAAAATATTTAAGAGAAGCGTAGATAGAATTTTTGTTTTGTTTTGTTTCATTTTTGTGTTCTGTCTGTCTCTCATCCCCACCCCTCTCTTTCTCTGTATATATACACACCTACATATATACATATAGATGTGTATATGTATTATGCATATATTGTTATGAACAAACACAGATCACAACTTAAGAGTTTAGTTCAGAGAAATGTTATTCAGAAATATATGACTAGGAGGGAAATTAAATGTAGAATTCTCTTGGAACAAAGACCAGACAGACTTTTATATTCTTGAAAATACACCGTGTTTATCTCAGGGAGAATAGTTACAGTGAGAATAGAGAGTTTTCTTTATTTTTAATTGGTTTTGGAAGAGACAAAGAAGAGGAGATCAGGTGGCTTAAACTGAAATCTCAAGAAGTTTGCTTTCTTGCTTCTGAGCCCTGGAATGGAGACAAACTCTCAGATATAGTCACATGGGGAGATATAAGGTACTTTCTGAGCCTCAGCAGAAAGCTTCCCAGCACCTAGAAAAGTGTAACTCTTGGAAGAATTGCTCAGTGAATACTTAACGATTAATTCATTGATAAACCAGGTGAATAGACACACAGCTGAAAAAGTGGTCACATACAAAACCTGAGTGAAATATAATTAATTTCCTCAAGTAGAAGTGGAACGTTGGGCTGCTATTCACCCTTCAGGTTATAAAGGGGGTAATTTCACAAATGAGACTTCAGTCATAGCTCTTGGTCCCAAACAATAGTAAACAGGGTACTGTACTTGGAGGTACAACTCACACCGAAGTTCCAAATCTGCCTTTGTAACTTGCTGTTTCTGTGATATGGTGCAAGTCGTTTCCCTTTCCTGAGCCTCAGTTTCCTCATATATAAAATTAGTGAACTGTAATAGATTATGATTGTTAACAAGGGTGCATGAAGTTTGACAAATATATTTCAAATGATCAACTTCTTTCATTTAAAATAAAAATTGTTTGATTTCTATTTATTCTATTTTAACTGTTTAAAAATGTTGTCCTGAAAAGGTCCACAGATTTCACCAGAGATACTAAGAGATCCAAGACACACACACACAAACACACACACACACACACACACACGGAGTAATAGCAGGGTATACAATGTGCATGGTTCCTTCCCATTCTAAACATGTAATTATGGGAGACTTATTTTAAAGGGAATCAGAGTATTCCTAAACTCTCCATTTTGCTGTGAGTTTTAAATAAGAAGGGTTATAGAGAAAGTAAGGGACTTCCTGGTAGGAAATATCTATTTCTGCTTCAATGACTACACTACAGTCTTTGGTAGTATGTGTCACAAGAAAATGTGACATGTCCTCAAAGAAATGGGAGTACCAGATCATCTTTCCTGAGTACTGAGGAAGCCGTGTATGGGCCAAGAAGCTACAGTTAGAACTGAACATGGGAACAACTTACTGAAAAAAATAAAATGCAAAAGGAGTTTGATAAGGATATTATTATTGTCACTTTCGTTAATTTATATGCAGAGTGCTTCAAGTAAAATGGGAGGCTTGCTGAATCAAAAGCCAGAATTAAGATTTTTCAGTAAGATAGTAACAACCTCAATCTTAAATATGTAGGTTATAAAACTCTAATGGAGAAAGTAAAGAGGAATTAAAGAGGCTCTTGATGAGGTTGAAAGAGGAGAGTATAAAAGCTGACTTGAAGTTTACTACACACAAACACACACACACACAAAACACACACACACACATACATACACATGAAGCAAACAAAAGGCCTAAAACCTTGGCAACTGATCCTATCACTTCTCAGCAAATAGAGGGAAAAGAAATAGAAGCAGTATCAGATTTTTTAGTCTTCACTCAAAGATCCCTGCATGATGATGGCAGTCATTAAATTAGAAGATGCTTGTTTCTTGGAAGGAAAGTTATGGAACATCTGGAGAAGACTTTCAAGAAAACTTGGAGAGTAAGGGCATCAAATAAGTCAATACTTAAAGAAATTAATTCAGACTGAAAGTTAAATATTGAATCTGAAACTTTGGTCACACAACAAGAAGACAAGATTCATCAGAAAAGACCTTGATGTGGGGAAATTATTGAAGGCAAAAAGATGAGAATTCAGAAGACAAGGGGGGAAAAGAGTGTCATGGGAAGAAAGGCTCATGAACTTAGATAGACTTCCAGAAATAGTCTAGGAAAGAAGGGTCTGGCCTGCTATGGTTGATGGGTTCACAAAAAAATGTAAACTACTGAAAGAATGAACAATTAAAATTCAAATAAGATGATGCATATAAAAGTACTTAAAATGCCATACATAGGTCTGTCATTATTGTTATTTTCCAGCTTGCCATATGATTTAGAAAGATTATTATCAGGATATATATTATATATATGTATATATACATATATATGTATATTTATGTGTACATATGTTCTCTGCTTATATTGTTTATGGTCAAAATTCTCTCCATCCCCTTCTCAACTCCATGCCACATAGAAGATCTGCATAAACAGCCAATAAAAACTACAAAAAAAAAAAAAAAAAACATTGCTTATCCGTTACTAAAATAAAATCAATTCCCAAGAAGGAAATTTTAAAATAAGTAAAGTCAATGTTTCACTAAGCAATGAACCAGGAACAAAATTTTGCTGTTACATTAAAAAAATGGGAGATTTTTAGAGATATCTGGCCTCAATTATTTTCATCTCTTTCATGCTAATATTATGACAAAGTATTTGAGGTTTGCATTTCAGATAATATTTTTAGTTAAATACACATTTTCTTAATTTAAAATTTAATAAAAATCATGAAATTCATTGAAAAGTCCATGACTTTTTAGGATCTAATTCAGAAAAAATAAGTCATTTCATCATTATGAAACTGTTGCTTCTCCTAATTAATGGACTTTCTAAAGATGCCCTCTTGTGTCAAGCATGCCAATGAGGTCTAATTCAATAAGAGCAGTAATAAGAAAACTAGGAGCACATTTTACAGTTACTTCAGACTCAAAGGAATTCAGAGATCTTTCTTCTCTGCCAAAGCAAGGAATAAGTAGAATTAAGGTCCTTGAGAAATAAAGAATATAAGAAAGAGGCAGACTGAGACAGGTAGAGGTGAGAGACAGAGAGAAAGAGAGCCTATTGGGCATGGTATTATACGTAAGAGGTATAAATTCTGGCTATTATAGAAACATGATAAATACATACAACATTTAATTGATAGACACTCACAGAATGTAGGAATTGTTTATATTTTTAATCTTTGTATATCTTTGCACAATATTTGACATTTAAAATATTCTTAATGAATGTCCAATGCAATCATTTATTTGAATCATGTCATGGCTAAGAAAACAACTTTTTTTTATAAAAAAGTATTATTCATTTCATACAATATCATGCAATTAGAATTAAAATTTGAAAGAAAAGAAAGACCATCAATTCCAACCTATGTATGAATAAGAATCTCCTCTCATATATTTCATGCAACTTGTCATCTAGCCTACTTTTTGCTGATGAAAATAGATCATGAATTTATATTTTGAGGAGAGGAAGTCCAAGAATATATCGTTTTACTGAAGTAATAACAATGTATTACCTTTATCACATACAACACAACCATACACTATTTATAAGTATTCCTTGCCATCCCCTTTTCAAGACTGGGGAATCAAGAAATCCCACTTAATCCACTCTGCTCAATTCCATTTATTTTGATGCTATTTTTTTCCATCTATTACAAAACAACAATCTTGAAATCTCTTTGTGACAACCATATGCAAAATAAATCATTCATGTGCATCATCAGTATTAGACATTGGGAAATTAATTGCATAATTTGGGATTATTGTTTCCCATGGGTCTGGGAAGGACAAGAAAGCTTTGATGTATAACCCTGGTATTCTCTCTTGCAGTTTGGTTTACAATAACTATTGTCACCATTTTTCTTGTCATTAGTGTTCTTTCCTCAAGCTAGGCAGACCATGGAGAGCCTATATACAGACTACTTTTGAAGAAGTTTATATCACAAAGTATACTCAATCAATTATCTATAATTTATAAGTTCCTTATTGTGTTCTAAGTATTGCACTAGTCTAACAAGGTTTGATGTGGTGGTGGCAATGGTGATCTGGCACCAAGGAAGCAAAAAGGCTGGAGTAGAAACCTGTCACTCGGGGAGAAGCCAAGATGGCGGACTAGAAAGACACACATATGCTTGCTCCTAACACACTGTCCATAAAATACCTGTAGAAGAGAACTCCCAACAAATTCTGGAGCAGCAGGAGCCACACAACAAGATTTCGGTTCCAAGGAGCCCTAAAAAACCAACAACAAAGGTCCATCATATACCAGACCCGGAACAGAACACAGCCTTGCCTTGGCCACACAACACTGAGAGGAACAGACCCAAGCAGGCTTCAAGGACAGAATCTCCAGTGGCCACATAGGTCCCTGCACCCACAGACACAAAAAACAGTGAGAGAGCCTTTTTGGCAGGCTGAGAGGGGAGTGGGGTGTCTCCATAACTCAGGCCCCCTTGGAAGGCAGCAGCAAAGGCAGCAGAGGACAGGAGCTCCCAAAGCAGACAGGAGCTCAGACCCATTGTTGAAGATCTCCACATAAACCCCATGAGGGAACTGAGCCCCATGTGGTGGCCCAGCCCCCACCTGAGCAGCTGAACTTAATCTCACACTGAATAGCAGCCCCGCCCGCACTGAAAACCCTGAGGCTGGGAAGCAGCATTTGAATCTCAGACCCCAAGCACTAGCTGGGCTGATCTGGAGGCAAGGTGGATGTGGAAAGGAATCTCAGAAGTCAGGTAACTGGCTGGGAAAATGCCCGGAAAAGGGAAAAAAAATAAGACCATAGAAGGTTATTTTCTTGGTGAACAGATATTTCCTCCTTTCCTTTCTGATGAGGAAGGACAATGCTTTCCATCAGGAAAGACATAGAAGTTAAGGCCTCTGTATCCCAAACATCAGAAATAGATATCCAATGGGCTCAGGCCATGAAAGAGCTCAGAAAGGATTTTGAAAATCTGATAAATACACTATTCCTTGCTTCTCCAGTTTATTCATGGTATTAATCTTTATACCTAAATCATGTACCCCTTTGGACTTTATTCTTGTGTACGGTGTCAGGCATGGGTCTATGCTTAATTTCTGCCACACAGTTAACCAGTTTTCCCAGCAAATTTTCTCGAACACTGAGTTCTTATCGCGGAAGCTGAGATCTTTGGGTTTATCAAACAGGAGGTTGCTATATTCCTTGCTTACTGTGTCTTGAGTGCCAAGTCTATTCCATTTGTCTATCCCTCTGTTTCTTAGCCAATACCAAGTGGTTTTGATAATTGCTGCTTTATAATACAATTTGAGGTCTGGTAGTGCTAGGCCACCTTCCCAAGCATTTCTTTTCATTAGTCCCTTGGATATTCTGGATCTTTTGTTTTTCCAAATGAATTTTGATATTATTTTATCCAGCTCTAGAAAATCATTATCTGATAGTTTAATTGGTATGGCTCTAAATAAGTAAAATAATTTAGGTAGAATTGTCATTTTTATTATATTAGCTTGGCCTACCCATGAACAACTGATGTTTTTCCACTTACTTAAATCTGACTTTATTTTACATCTATATTCATTAGAGAAATTGGTCTATAATTTTCTTTTTCTGTTTTGTCTCTCCCTGGTTTGGGTATCAAAACCATATTTTTATCATCCCCAATTTTCAAAAATAGTCAATATAGTATTAGAATTAACTGTTCTTTAAAGGTTTGATAGAATTCACTTGTGAATCCATCTGGTCCTGGAGATTTTTTCCTAGGGAGTTCATTGATGGCTTGTTCAATTTCTTTTTCTGAGATGGGGTTGTTTAAGTATTCAATTTCCTCTTCTATTAATCTGGGCAATTTGTATTTTTTAAAATATTCATCCATCTCATTTAGATTATCGAAATTGTGGGCATAAAGTTGGGCAAAGTAATTTGTAATTATTGTTTTAATTTCCTCCTCATTGGAGGTGAGTTCACCCTTTCATTTTTAATATTAGTAATATGATTTTCTTCTTTCTTTTTTTAATCAAATTGACCAAAGGTTTATCAATTTTATTACTTTTTTCATAAAACCAACTATTGGTTTCATTTATTAATTCAATAGTTTTTTTAATTTCAATTTTATTAATCTGTCATTTGGTTTTCAATATTTCTAATTTGGTATTTTCTTGGGGATTTTCAATTTGTTCTTTTTCTAGCTTTTTCAGCTGCATACCCAAGTCATTGATCTCCTCTTTATCTATTTTATTTATGTAGGCATTCAAAAATATAAAACTTCCCCTAAGAACTGCTTTTGCAGTATCCCATAAGATTTGGTAGGTTGTCTCATTATTGTCATTCTCTTGAATGAAGTTGCTGATTGTTTCTATGATTTCTTCTTTAACCCATTCCTTCTTTAGGATTAAATTATTTAGTTTCCAAATGATTTTTGCTTTATCTTTCCATGGTCTTTTATTACATATAATTTTTATTGCATTATGATCTGAGAAGGATGCACTGATCATCTCTGCCTTTCTGCACTGGATTTTGAGATTTTTATGTCCTAGTACATGGTCAATTTTTGTAAATGTTCCATGTACTGATAAGAAAAAAGGTATATTCCTTTCTATTCCCATTCAATTTTCTCCAAAGGTCTATCATATCTACCTTATCTAGAATTTTATTTACCTCCTTAACCTCTTTCTTGTTTATTTTGAGGTTAGATTTCTCAAATTAAGAAAGAGGGAGGTTGAGGTCTCCCACTAGTACAGTTTTGCTGTCAATTTCTTCCTTCACCTTCCCAACCTCTCCTCTAAGAATCTGGATGCTATACCACTTGGAGCATACATGTTTAGTAATGATATTGCTTCATTGCCTATGGTGCCTTTTAGCAGGATGTAGTTTCCATCCTTATCCCTTTTGGTTAGATCTATTTCTGCTTTTGCTTTGTCTGAGATTAGGATTACTACTCCTGCCTTTCTTACATCAGCTGAAGCACAATATATTCTGCTCCATCCTTTGACCTTCATCCTATGTGTATCCCCCCGTTTCAAATGTGTTTCTTGTAAGCAGCATATTGCTGGATTATGGCTTTTAATCCATTCTACTATCCATCTTCATTTTATGGGAGAATTCATTCCATTCACATTCACAGTTATGATTACAATCTGTGTATTTCCCTCCATCTTCTTTCCCACCATTTGTGCTTTTAGCTCTGCTGTCTCCCTTCCCCTCCTCAATTGTATTCACTTTTCACCACCTCCTCTTGCCGCCTTCCCCTCCTTCTTTTAGCCCCCCTCTCTTTAACTCCCCTTTACTCTTATTGCTTCTTCCCTCTCTTTTAGCCTCCCTCCCCTTTCTTCCCCCTTCCTCTCCCACTGCTTATAGAGCTAGTTAGAATTTTCTACTTAAGTTTATTGTTCCGTCCTTTAAACAAATCCGATGAGAGTACCTAAAACACATTGCTCATCTCCTTCCCTTCTTTCCCTCTACTATGATTTGTACTTCTTCTTGTGATGTAATTTGCCATTTTCTGCTTCCTCCTTTTCACACTTCCTATTACAATCCCTTCTCATACTTAAATCGTATTTTTTATCATGATATCATATACTTTATACCCGTTCCCCCTATGCTTATCCTTTTTATATTTCTTAATAGCTGCACAGTTCTCAAGATTAACAGGTATCATCTTCCCTTATAGGGAGGTAAACAATTTGCCCTAATTGAGTAGCAAGTTGTTCCTCCCCCCAATGTTTACCTTTTTATGGTTCTCTTGAGACCTGCATTTGAAGATCGAATTGTCTATTAAGTTCTGGCGTTCTGGTCAGAAAGCTCTGGAAATCCCTTACTTCGTTGAATGACTTTCTCCTTGCCTGAAATGTTATGCTGAACTTTGCTGGGTAGTTGATCCTTGGTTGTAGTCCTAACTCCTTTGCCTTCTGGAATATTGGGTTCCAATTCTTTCGATCTTTTAATGTAGAAGCTGCAAGGTCCTGTGTAATCCTGACTGTAATTCCTTGATATTTAAATTGTTTCTTTCTGGCTGCTTGTAATATTTTCTCCTTCACTTGATAGCTCTGGAATTTGCAACTATATTTCTTGGGGTTTTGAGTTTGGGATCCCTTTCAGGAGGGGAACGGTGGATTCTTTCGATGACTATTTTGCCCTCTGAATCTAGTACTTCTGGGCTCTTTTCCTCGATGATTTCCTGGAAGATATTGTCCTGGCTCTTTTCTCCATCCTGGGTTTCTGGCAGGCCAATAATTCTTAAGTTTTCCCTTCTGGATCTATTTTCCAGGTCAGTTGTTTTTCCAATTAGATATTTTACATTTTCTTCTCTTTTCATTCTTTAGATTTTGTTTCACTGATTCTTGCTGTCTCATTGAGTCGTTAGTTTCTACTTGCCCAATTCTAATCTTTATCAAATTCTTTTCTTCCGTTAACTTTTGTATCTCCTTTTCCATCTGCCCAATTTTTCCTTTTAGGAAGTTATTTTCTCCAGTTAATTTTTGAACATCTTTTTCCATTTGTTCAATTTTTCTTTTCAAGGAGATGTTCTCATCAGTGAATTCTTTCTTAATAATTTAAACTCATTGGCCAGTTAATCTTCTCTTTCCTTCTTCAGCTGTTCCAGGAGAGCTGCTTGTACTTGTGAGTAGTTCATAGTCCCTTCTGAAGTTTCAGATGGAAGTACAGTCTCAGCTGTGACCTCTTTGGGGTTTGTGTTTTGGTCCTTATCCCCATAGAAAGATTCTATGGTTCTTTCGGCCCTCTGCTTTTTCCTGTTCATGATGTTGATTGAGTGTTGTGGCTTCTGGTTCTTTCAGTCAGAAGCTAGAGAGCTTTTTGCTGAGCTGATGTATGAAAAAGCTAAAAGCAGGTTTTTGTTTGGTGTTTCCCTGATCAGCCCTGGGTTTAGCTTGTTAAGTGTGGAGAAGGGGTGGTCTGGTCACAGGAGATCTCCTCAGCTGAACTGAGGCAAAAACAAGCTGAGGGGTTGGTAATCCCAGCTGCCCTATTGTCTTTCTGATTCCCCTGGACAACCGAGGCACGCCTAGATGCTAATGCATGTTCCCACCCCTCCTGGGGCTCCTCTCCTGGTGCTGAGGCTTGCCTGAGTCCTAGTGCGAGTTTTCTCTGCCCTGGGTCCTCTGTCCTTCAGGTTTGCCTCTGCCACCATAGGAGGAATCCCCCTTAGCTATTTTCCTCGTCCCAGGTGTTATGAGACTATTGGTCTCCTTCTTCTATTTCTACTGATCTGGGATTTTTCTGGGGAAAAACTTTATGGTTCTTTCATGGTCATCAAGGGGGGAGGAGAGAGCATTTACTGATCACTCCACCATACTGGCTCCCGGAAGTTCAAGTAGGTGACTTACTGAAGTTTGATCTTCGGGCTGAAGGTCTCAGGAGCTGCTGCGCTGATAATCTGGCACTCCACGGCTCTCAATGACTCGGTTCGGCTTGTCTCTCACCCTGGGTGCTGCTCCTCTGGTTCCACCCGCCACTCAGGTTTCTCAGATCTCTTCTGCTCTGCTGCACTGGCTGCACTGCGCTGTGCACTGTGGGCTCACCCCCACAGAACAGATCCTTCCCGTGCACCTTCCAGTCCAACCTGAGCTCCAAATCTGTCACCGTCTGTCTCCCGCTCGATTACGCACCTCCAAAATTTGATCAGATTCTCCTTTCAGAGGTACCTGGAGGAGTTTGTCTGAGAGCTTAGGTGAGTCATTGCTCTCACTCCGCCATCTTGGCTCTGCCCCCTCACTTTCAAGCATTCTTGATGAAAAGACCAGAGCTGAAAAGAAAATTTAACTTTCAAACACAAGAATGAAAAGAAGCATTTGAAGGTAAACAGCAAAGAGAAGTCATAAGGGACTTACTAAAGTTGAACTGTTTACATTTCTACATGGAAAGACAATATTTGTAACTCTTGAAACTTTTCAGTATCTGGGTAGTTGGTGGGATTACACACACATGCACACACATACACATGCATACATGCGAGCAGGCATGCACACACATACACATGTACACGTGCACACAAAGATAGAGAGCACAGAGTGAATTGAATAGGATGGGATCATATCTTAAAAAAATTGAAGTTAAGTGGTGAGAGAGAAATGTACTGGGAGGAGAAAGGGAGAAATGGAATGGGGCAAATTATCTCTCATAGAAGAGGCAGGCAGGAGACTTTTTAGCAGAGGGAAAAAGAGGGGAACTGAGAGAAACACATGAAGTTTGCTCTCATCACATTCGACTAAAGGAAGGAATAAAATGCACACTTATTTTGGTATGAAAACCTATCTTACAATACAGGAAAGTGAGGGAGAAGGGGATAAACAGGGTGGGGGGATGATGGAAGGGAGGACAATGAAATCAACACTCTTGGGGAGGGACAGGATCAAAGGAGAGAACAGAAGCAATGGGGGGCAGGATAGGATGGAGGGAAATATAGTTAGTCTTACACAGCACAACTAATATCGAAATCATTTGCAAAACTACACAGATATGGTCTATATTGAATTGCCTGCCTTCCCAAAGGGAATGGGTGGGGAGGGGGGATGTGGAAAAGTTGGAACTCAAAGTTTTAAGAACAACTTTTGACTATTGTTCTTGCTACTAGGAAATAAGAAATACAGGTAATGGGGAATAGAAAGTTATCTGGCCCTAGAGGACATAAGAGAAGATGGGGACAAGGGAAAGGAGGGATGATAGAAGAGAGGGCAGATTGGTGATAGGGGAAATTAGAATGCTCAGTGTATTGGAATGGGAGGAGGGAATAAATGAGAAGAAAATTTGGAACCCAAAATTTTGGGAAAATGAATGTAAAAAGTTAAATAAATACATTTATTAAAAGGAAAAAAAAATAAAAAAAAAAAAAAGAGAAAGAAACCTGGCACTCCAGCCAAGCTGAAACCCATTCATAGAACTTATTGTTTTATCCCTGACCAGGGCTAGAAAACAATGAGAGCCTTCCAGCTGATGAAAGTACCATGACTGGACAGGCAAAAAATAAATTAATTAAAAAGTTGCTGAAATTGCAGTTTAAGAAAGAGAATCCTCATCTTCAATTACTCTCTTCCTGCTATCCTCTTCAGTGATCGGTCAGTGTCTCAAGTAACCTTGTGCTATAAGAACGGGCCCAGGTCCGTCATGTTCCTCTATGGAACTTCACTCTTGAATTAACAGTATTCTTTCTCCATCCCTTTATTCTGTCCTACTTTTCAATTTTCTTGATATGTGGTATCTATGCCCATTAAGACAATTTATGATACAAGACAATCTGAAAGGAATAATGTTAAAGCATGCTATGCAGCTTCAGAGAAAGAAGGGATATGGGCATCAGCTGGAAAATCCTTGAAAACAAGGTGGAATTGGAACTGAGTCCTAGAAGAGTTCAGGAATTCTAATGGTTAGAAGGAAAACAAGCATATTGATGCTTTGTTGGTGAGTTGTCACAGTGTCCAACCATTCTGAAAAGCTATTTGGAATTACATAGGGAGGAAAAATAAATAACAAGCAGTCCATTCCCTTTTACTCAGAAATACTATGCCTGTGCTTAATCCTCTGAAGGAAACAAAGCTATAAAACAATGTTATATGCATATGCTTACGTGTGTGCATGTATATATATGTATATGTATGTATGTATATTTGTGTATATATGATGTATGTGTGCACATGCCTACACTTATACCAGCTCTTTTTGTGATGACAAAATAAGTGAAAGCTATGGTATTTGTCAACTGCAGAATGACTGAACAAATTCTTTTATGAATTTAATATATTGAGATATATTTTTAAAAATGATTTCATTGAGTTACACAAAGATTAATGTGATATGACACAGAGTGAAGTAAACCATAAGAAAATGTTATGCTATAATGTCAATATTAAAATTCAAAAAAAAAAGTCCACTGGTATAAACTGATAAAAGATGAAATGAACAGAAGCAGAAGAAAATCTATACAATGACCAATAAAATCCTGCAAAAATAACTATGAAAATTATCCTCTCTGAGATAGACAACACTTTACATCATATGACCTACTGAAATGTCTTTGGTCATTGTATTGCAGAAAATAGCTAAGTTATTCATGGTAGATCATCATCTGATATTGCTGCTACTGTGCAAAACGTTCTCCTGGTTCTGCTCATTATGTTTTGCATCAGTTCATTTAATTCCACTTCTTTTTTTTTTTTCCTGAGAGCATATGGCTCATCATTTCTTAATGCACAGTAGTATTCCATCACAACTATGTGCAGAAACTTATTCAGTCATTCCCCAGTTCAAGGACATCCCCTCAATTTCCAATTGTTTGTCACCACTAAAAGAGCTGCTATAATTGTTTTTGTAAATATAGCTAAATATCTTTTTTGTTTGTTTACTTTTTTACCCCTTGGGGATGTAGACATAATAGTGGAATTGCTTGGTCAAAGGTTAAGCATAATTTTATAGCACATTATGCATAGTTCGAAATTGCTCTACGGAATGGTCGAATCAGTACATAACTTTGTTAATTTAAATTTTCTCAAATCCTCTCCAGTATTTGTCAATTTCTTTTCCTGTCATATTAGTCAATCTGACATGTGTGAGGTAGTACCTCAGAGTTGTTTTAATGTCCATTTCTCTCATAAATAGTGATTTAAAGAATTTTTAGTTTTTAGATGACTATAGATATCTCTGATTACTTTGAAAATTGCCTCTTCATATCCTTTGACCATTTATTAATTGAGGAAAGGATCTTATTTCTATCAGTTTGACTTAATTTTCTATATGCTTGAGAAATTAAGTCTTTATAAGAGAAATTCACTGTTTTTTTCACAGTAATTATTACCAACAATGTATTTCCCTCCAAATTATTTTCCCCTGATATTCTTCTCTCTCTCTTTTTACCCTGTCTAATCTCAAAAGTGTTTTACTTCTGACTTTTACTTCCCCCAAGCTGCTCTTCCCTGTATCAGCTCTCCCTTCTCTTATCCCATTTCCTTTCTAATTTCCTGTTTGCTATGATAGATTTTTACACTCAACTAAGTGTACATATTATCCCCTCTTTAAACAAATTCAAATGAGAAAAAGGTTCATGTGTTCCTCTTCCTTCTTCCCCCATTTTCCATTCCACTGTAAATTTTCTTTCAGGTCTCTTTTATGTCAGATAATTTACTCCATTCTACCTGTTCCTTTCCCTTTCTTCCGATGCAGGTTTTTCTTATCCCTAGATTTTATTTTTTTTAAAGAAAATCATACCATCTCATTCAACTCATACCTCTGCTTGCTGTCTATGTATATGCTCTTTCTAACTGCACTAATAATGAGAAATATTTTAGGAGTTATAAATATCATTTTCCCATGTACAAACTGTTTAACATTATCAAATATTGTATGATTTATCTTTCCTCTTTACTTTTTTTTAAAATTTTGTTTTTTGGTATCTTGTATTGGAAAGTCAAATTCCTATTCAGCTGGATTTTTTTTTTTTAATCAGGAATGCTTGAAAGTTTATTTTCATTGAATATCCATTTTTTTTTGTTTTTGTTTTAACCCTGAAGGATTATACTCAGTTTTGCTGTACATGATTCTTGGTTGTAATCCTAGTTATTTTGCTCTCTGGGATATCATATTTCAAGCCCTGCAATCCTTTAAAATAGCAAATACTAAATCTTGTGTTATCCTGACTCTGGCTCCATGATATTTGAATTGTAAATTTAATGGGGGGAGCCAAGAACATGGAATGAAAGCAAGTACTCACCAGAATTCTCCTGCATATTCCTCTAGATACCTCTAAGGGGTGAATCTGAGCAGAATTTGGAGCGGTGGAATCCACAAAAAGACAGAGAATGGCAGATTTCCAGCACAAGACAAGCAGGGGTTAGAAAGGAAAGATCTATTATATCAGCTGGGACAGGAACACAGAGCATGTGGGCTGCACCCTTGCAGGCTGTGTCATAGCAAAACTGGCACAGACCCTAGATGACTGAATCACCAGTGATTCCTGGACCTCTCAGCACAGGATAGGGGTCTATCTGAACTGGGTGACAGAGAGGTACAGTCCTGTGCAGGGACTGTGGCAACAGCGGTATCTACTCCTGGGGCTACCAATCCACAGAAAATGTTTAAAAGTCTCCTACTTAAATTTTCAAGAGCTAAGATGGCAGAGTGAATTTTAAGTGCTCTCAACCACCACTTGTTATTTTTTATATTCTTCTAAATAATTACTTTGTTTTCAGTGTTCTATAATTACCTCCATATATCTTAGATTTTTTTCCTTCCCTCCCTCCTTTTTCCCCCTCTCTCTCTACTCCTTCATTGAGTGGCTTGCAATTTTATATAGGTTCCACACACACATTCCTATTAAATACAATTTTACTATAGTCATATTGAAGAGAAGAATTAAAATGAATGGGAAAAACCATAAAGCAAAACAAAACAAAACATAACACATAAGAAAATGGTCTGCTTCAATCTGTGATCTAATTCCATTGTTATTTCTCTGGATGTGGAAAGTATTTTTGCCACAAAAATCCCTTGGTTATTTCTTAGGTCCTTGCATTGCTATGAAGGACTAAGTCTACAAGAAAAATTCCTTGAACACTGTGGTTGTTGCTGGGTATAAAATTCTTCTGGTTCTGCTCCTTTCACTCGGCATCAGTTCATAAAAGTCTTTCCAGGCCTCTCTGAAGTCTTCCTGTTCATCATTTATTATAGCACAATAGTATTCCATTACATTCATATACCGCAACTTGTTCAGTCATTCCCCAATTGATGGACATCCCTTTTGATTTCCAGTTTTTTGCCACCACAGAGAGCTGCTATAAATATTTTTGTACATGTGGGACCCTTTCCCATTTTTATGATCTCTTAGGAATACAGTCCTAGGAGTGATATTGCTGAATGCCCTTTAGACATAGCTCCAAATTGCTCTCCAGATGGTTAGATAAGCTCACAGCTCCATTAATAATAAATTAGTGTTCCAACTCTCCCATATCTTCTCCAACATTTATCATCTTCATTTTTTGTCATGTTAGCCAATCTCGTCAGTGTGATGTGGTGCCTCAGAACTGTTTTCATTTGCAGCTCTCTTATCAATCGTAATTTGGAGCATTTTTTTTCATGTGACTATAGATATCTTAAATTTCTTCCTCTGAAAACTATCTGTTCATATCCTTTGACCATTTATCCATCGGGGAATGACTTGTATTCTTGTACATTTGACTCAGCTCTCTATACATTTTAGAAATGAAGACTTTTTCACAGACACAAGTGGCAAAAATTCTTTCCCAGTTTTCTACTTCCCTTCTAATCTTGGTTTCATTGGGTTTGTTTATGCAAAAAACTTTTCAATTTAATGTAATCAAAATTATCCATTTTGAACTTCATAATGACTTCTATCTCTTGCTTAGTCAAGAACTTCTTCATTCTCCATAAATCTGTACACTATTCCTTACTCCACTGATTTTTTTATAGTATCAATCTTTATACCTAGATCATGTACCCATTTGGACTTTCTTCTTGTGTACGGTGTCAGGAATTGGTCTATGCTCAGTTTCTGCCACAATGTTATCCAGTTTTCCCAGCAATTTTTGTCAAACAGTGACTTCTTGTCCCTGATGCTGGGGTCCTTGGGTTTCTCAAATAGTAAATTGCTATATTCATTGACTACTGTGTCTTGAGTACCTATCACTATGTTTCTTAGGCAGTACCAAGTGGTTTGATAATTGCTGCTTTCTAATGCAATTTGAGATCTGATAGAACTAGGCCATCTTCCCTAGCATTTCTTTTCATTAGTATCCTTGATATCCTGATGAATATCACATGAATTTTGATATCATTTTTTCTAGCTCTAGAAAATAATTATCTGATAGTTTTATTGGTATGGCACTGAATAAGTAAGTTAATTTAGGCAGAATTGACGTTTTTATTATATTAGCTCAGCCTACCCACAAGCAACTGTTGTTTTTCCACTTAATTAATTCTAACTTTATTTGTGACAGAAGTGTTTTATAATTGTGTTCATATGATCCCTGGGTTTGTTTTGGCAGGTAGACTCCCAGGTATTTTATAGTGTTTACCTTAGTTTTAAATGGCATTTCTTTTTCTATCTCTTGCTATTGGGATTTGTTAGTAAATATAGAAATGCAAATGATTTTTGTGGGTTTATTTTGTAACCTGAAACTTTCCCAAAGTTGTGTATTATTTCAAGTAGTATTTTTAAATTGATTCTCTGGGATTCTTGTAGTATATCATCATATCATCTTCAAAGAGTGATAAGCTAGTTCCTGCTTTGCCTATTATAATTCATTCAATTTCTTTTTCTTCTCTTATTGCTACAGCTAATATTTATAGTATCATATTAAATAATAGTGGTGATAATGGACATCCTTGTTTCACCCCTGATCTAATTGGACATGCATCTAGCTTATCCCCATTGAACAATGCTTGCTGAAGGTTTTAGGTAGATACTGCTTATTATTTTATGGAAATTTCTACTTATTCCTATGATCTCCAGAGTTTTTGATAGGAATGCATTTTGTTTTTTGACAAAAGTTTTTTCTGCATTTATTGAGATAATTGTGTGGGTTCTGTTAGTTTTGTTGCTGATATGATCAATAATGCTAATAGCTTTCCTAATATTGAATCAGTACCACATTCTTATTATAAATCTTAACTGATCATAATGTATTATTCTTGTGATAACTTGCTGTATTATTTTTAGTAATATCTTATTTAAAATTGTTGCATCTATATTCATTATAGCAATTAGTCTTTAATTTTATCTCTTCCTGGTTTAGGTGGCAGAACATATTTGTATCATCAAAATAATTTGGTAGGATTCCTTCCTCCCCGATTTTCCCATATGATTTCTACAGTATTGGAAATAACTGTTCTTTAAATGTTTGATAGAATTCACTTGTAAATTCATCTTGCCCTGGATATTTTTTTTCCTAGGGAGTTCATTGATGGCTTCTTTAATTTCTTTTTCTGAGATAGGGTTATTTAAGTATTAATCTTCCTCTTCTGTTAATCTGGGTAAATTATATTTTTTAAAATAATAATCCATCTCAATTAGATTGTTGAAATTATGGGCATACAGTTGGCAAAGTAATTTCTATTTTATTTTAATTTCCACCTCATTGAGGGTAGTTCACCCTCTTCATTTTTTATATTGGTAATTTGGTTTTCTTCTTTTTTTAAATCAAATTGACCAAAAGTTTATCATTTTTATTGTTTTTTTTTCATAAAACCAACTCTTAGTTTTATTTATTAGTTCAATAGTTTTCTTAATTTCAATTTTGTTAATCTATCCTTTGGTTTTCAGTATTTCAAATTTGGCATTTACTTGAGAATTTTCAATTTGTTCTTTTTCATATGCATTCCCAATTCATCAATCTCCTCTTTCTCTATTTTATTCATGTAGGAACTCAAAGATATAAAACCTCCCCTAAGAACTGCTTTTGCAGTATCCCATAAGACTTGGTAGATCGTTTCATAATTGTCATTCTCTTGAATGAAGTTGTTGATCGTTTCTATGTTTTGTTGTTTAACCCACTCCTTCTTAAAGATTAGATTATTTAGTTTCCAATTAATTTTTGGTCTACCTTTCTGCGTTCTTTTATTACATATAATTTTTATTGCATTATTATTGGAGAGGATGCATTCACTACCATGGTTTTTTTGCACTGTATTGTGAGGTTTTTATGCATTAGTATACGGCCAATTTTTGTATATGTGTCATGTACTACTGAGAAAAATGTATATTCCTTTCTGTCCACATTCAGTTTTCTCTCAGGATCTATCATATCTACTTCATCCAGAGTTTTAGTCACCTCCTTGACTTTTGTCTTGTTTATTTTGAGATTAAATTTATCAGTTTCAGAGAGGGGGAGGTTGAGATCCCCCAGTAGTATAGTTTTGATGACTATTTCTTCCTGTAACTCTCTTAACTTCTCCTCTAAGAATCTGGATGCTATACCACTTGGAGCATATAATTTTAGTAATGATATTGCTTCGTTGTCTATGATGTTTTTAGCAGAATATAGTTTCCTTCCTTATCTCTTTTGATTAGATATATTTCTGCTTTTGCTTTGTCTGAGATTGAGATTGCTATCCCTGCTTTTTACATCAGATGAACCACAATACATTCTGCTCCAACCTTTTGCCTTTACCATGTGTGTATCCATCCTTTCAAATGTGTTTCTTATTAACAATATATTGTTGGATATGGTTTTTAATACATTCTGTTATTCATCTCCAATTTAAGGGATAGTTCATCCCATTCACATTCACAGTTATGATTACCATCTGTGTCTTTGACACCATTCCCTTTCCCCCATTTAGGCTTTTACTTCTTTATCCCTTACCCTCCACAATAGTTTTAATTTTTGACCACCACCTCCCTCAGTTGTCCCTTCCTTCTTTCAGTCTTCTCCCTTTTAATCCCCTTTACCCATACTACCTCTTCCCTCCCTTTTACCCCCCCCCTCCCTTTTCTTTCCCCCTTCCCCCCTATTGCCTATAGAGTCAGTTATATTTCTATACTTAGCTGAGTTTATTCTACTATACGTGAATGAAATCAGGTGAGAGTAAATCTCAAACAATGTTCATCTCCATCCCCTCTTTCCCTCTACTGTAATACATTTTGTGCCTCTTCCTGTGATATAACTTACTATTTTGTGCCTCATCCTTTTTACATCTCCTGTTACTATCCCTTCACACCCTTAAAATCATATTTTTATCATCATATCATTTATGTTAAACCCACTCTATCTATGTATATCACTTCTTATATATCATGATAAATATACAATACTGAAGACTAACAAGTATCATCTTCCCTGATAGGGATGTAAACAGCTTGCCCATATTGAATAACATGTTTTTCTCCCCATTTTCCTTTACATACCTCTCTTGGGACTTGTGTTTGAAGATCAAATTTTCTATTGAACTCCGGTCTTGTCATCAGGAAGGTCTGGAAATCCCTTATTTCATTGGCTGTCCATCTCTTTGCTTGAAGTATTTTTCTCATCTTTGCTGGGGTATTGATCCTTGGTTGTAGTCCTAGCTCCTTTGTCTTGCAGAATATCATATTCCTTTGATCTTTTAATGTAGAATCTGCAAGGTCCTATATGATGATCCTGACTGTAATTCCTCAATATCTGAATGGTTTCTTTCTGGTTGCCTGCAGTATTTTCTCCATTTTATAGTTCTGGAATTTGGCAGTGATATTCCTTGGTGGTTTTAGTTTGGGATCCCTTTTGGGAGGTGAATGGTGGATTCTTTCAATGAAAATTTTGCCCTCTGAATCAAGGACTTCTGGGCAGTTTTCTTTGATGATTTTTTGGAAAAGATTATTCAGGTTTTTTTTTTTTTCATGGCTTTCTGGTAGACCAATAATTGTTAGATTTTTCTCTCCTGAATCTATTTTCCAGGTCAATTGTTTTTGCAATTAGAGATTTTACATTTTCTTCTATCTTTTCATTCTTTAGATGCTGTTTGACTGACTCTTGATGTGTCATAGAGTCATTAGATTCTACTTGCTCAATTCTAATTTTTATCAAATCATTTTTTTCAGTTAACTTTTGCATCTCCTTTTCAATCTGTCCAATTGTCCTTTTTAAGGAGTTATTTTCTCCAGTTAGTTTTTGTACTTTCTTTTCCATTTGGCCAATTTTCCTTTTAACTTCTTCCATGACTTCTTTTTTCATATTTTTGAAATCATTGGCCATTTTTTTTTCTATTTCTCTAATTTGGCTTTTAAAATCCTTCTTCAGGTCTTCCAAAAATTCTCTTTTGTCTTCAGACCAGTTCATATTCACTTCTTTTCAAATGGAAGGACAATCTCAATTCTGACCTCTTTGGTAGTCATGTTTTGGTCCTTGTCCACATAGAAAGATTCTATGGTCTTTTCTTTTCTGCTTTGCTTCTTACTCATGATAATCATCATTTTAAAGTAGATCTCTGCATCTGGGACACAAGGGTCTCTGTCCCTCAGTTCTTGTGCCTTGAATTTGAGGCTTTGTGTGTTGTACTCTCTGGTTCTTTCAGCTAGAAACTAAAATGTTGCAGCTTACCTGGTGCTGAGTTGGCTGGTGTAAGAAAGAAGAGGCTAGGTGAAATTTTTCTGTGTTTCCCTGAAATTACCCTGGAGCTAGCTGCATTAAGTGATAGGGAAGGGTTGGTCTTAATATAGTAGTTCTCCTCTGCTGAGCTAGAGCATAGGTATGCTCATTTGTTGGTGATCCCATCTGTTCTAGTGTCTTCCCAATTCTCCTAGGATGCTAAGCCATGCCTGGGATGCTGGTGTTTGTGATTTGGGGCTCCATCCCACTGGGGCTCAGGATCTCCTCCCAGTTTGCTGAAGGGGGATTGTCTGGGACAGCTCTGATCCTGTATTCATCCCCTTAAGCCACCGGAAGAGCCCCCCCTTTGCAATTTATCTAGCCTCAGGATATAATACATTGTTTTCCCCAACTGAGCTGGAAAATAGATCCAAGAGAGAGAATCTAAGAATTACTGATCTACCAGAAAGCCATATGAGAAAAGAAGAAACTGGACAGTATCTTCTAAGAAATCATCTGAAGTCCCAAAACCACATAGTAAAATAGTCAACAAAAGAGTCGATTGATCACCTCCTGAAAGAGATCACAAATTGAAAACACCAAGGAATATTGTAACCAAATTCCAGAATTATCAGGTCAAGGAGACAATATTGCAAGCAGCCAGAAGGAAACAATTCAAATGTTGAGGATCTACAGTCTGGATCAACAGGACCTTGCAGATTCTATATTAAAAATTGGAAGGATTGGGATTCCATAAGGCGAGGGAGCTTGGACCAAGGATGTTGTAGTTCTACCCAGCAAAATTGAGCATATTCTTTCATACAAGTAGATGGACATGCAATGTAATAAGAGATTTCCAGATCTTCTTGATGAAAAGGTCAGAGTTTAATGGAAAATTTGGTTCTCCAATATAAGACCCAAGTGAAACATAAAAAGGTAAGCAGGAAAACAATTAAAACAACAGTTATTCAATAACGGCAAACTATTTACATTCATACATGGTAGGATGATATTTGTAAATCTGGAGAAGTGTATCTTTATTATGACATTTAAAAGGGAAATACATAGAGGGCATGGATATAAAATAACTGATGTAATAAAAACCTAATTAAGGAGTTCAAAGGGATTGTAATGGGAGAAGAGGAAAAGAAGAGGCAGAAAATAATAAATTGCATCACATGAAGAGGCACAAAAACATAGTAGAGGGGAAAAAAGGAGGGAGATGAGCATTGCTTGAACTTTACTTCCATCGGATTTGATTCAAGGAGGGGATAGCATACTCAGTTGAGTAGAGAAATCTAACTTTCCCTAAAAGAAATAAAAGGTGATCATTAGAAGGCAAGGAAGAAATAGTAAGGTAAAGGGGAAAGAAAAGGGAGGGAGACTGATAGAAGGGAAAAGATTGAAGGAGGAAGTGGTCAAAAGTATATTTGCATTTTTTTTTTTTTTGGCCACTTGCAGTATTTTCTCCTTGATGTTGGAGGTCTGTTAATTGGCTAAAATAATCCTGGAAGCTCTTAATTTTTGGATCTCTCTCACAAAATAATTCTGAGGACCTATAAGTTTTTGGTTATACCAAGGTGGTTGCTCTTATTGTGTTTGTGTCCTTTGTTCTAGAAGAGGACCATGATATCCAGATGATGACTTGTCTTGAAGTTGACTTTGATTTGAATGAAGGAGGGTTGTGCAAGGTCACCAGTTTCTCTTTCTCCTCCAGGGCTATCTGGGTCCAGTGGCCAGATATTCATCAGGATGACTGGAGATGGCTCCAGGATACAATAGGAGACACTGGCAATTTTAGGCTAGGTTTCTTATCAGATTCTCATTTTGAGTAAGATACAACCATTCAATGAATAGTCCTCTTTGATTAGTTATTCAAAGCATGGCCCCTTTAATTAAAAAAAATAATAATAAAACTGGCAATAGAAGAAAAAAAAACATAATAAAACCTCAGGGATATCAGGTATGATCCTGGGTATGATCTAGAGAGAGAACACTTACTATTCTCCTGCACTGTGCACTGGTTTGTGAGTGACTACAAGGACTCCTCTCAACCTTGGCTATGACCAGGGTCCCAGCTTCCCTAAGGTCACAAGCTCTGCTGTGCTAGTATACCTCCTCACACTAGGTCTAAGACCCAGGTCTGTGACTCAGATCCAAGTAGAAGTAATGTAATAGATTCCCGTTCCTGATGACAGCATAGGGACTCCTGTAAATTTCCTTCTGACCCATTGTCCAATTCCCTTTTCATCTGTGGACTGAGAGATCTGAAAATTGCAACAGTTGGCACTGATTCAGTCACTCTTAGCATGTTACTGGTTTACTGGGGCTGCTCTGTACTGGCCACCCAGCACTCCTCTCTCACCCTGATGCAACAGACCTTTCTTGTTGTCCTTCTAAGTTGCCTTGGGATGGAAAATTGTTTCACTCCATCTCTTTCTGGGTCTTGCCACTCTAACATTTTGCTAGTTTTTATTTATAGATATGTGGAGGGGTTTGGGGGAGAGCTCAGGAGAGTCACTGCCTTTTATCCATCATCTTGGTTTTGTTTCCAGAGAGATATCTTTAGGGTAAAAAGTATAAGAGTAGGGACTTCTGGAATACATAGATGAAATACATACACAGAGAGAGACAGAGAGATAGATAGAGACAGAGAGAGATAGAGGCAGAGACAGAAAGACAGAGACAGAGACAGAGATATATAGACAGGAGTTAAGGATGACACAAGGTTTGTAAACCTACATCCTCAGTAAATTACATTGCCCTCAATAGAATTAGGGATGCTTGAAAGGTGGGACTATGTAGCGGAAGGTATAAAAATGTCTATTTTGGATTTATTGAGTTTGAGATTCATATTGAGATTTCTATTTGAAATGTCCATTTATCAACTGAGCTGGAGCTTACTAAGGTGTCTGAGAATAATTTGTATTAGGAACATAATAGATCCCTTAGAAACTGATCAGAATACCAAGGGAGATAGGACAAATAACAGATGATGACCCCAGAGAAGGGGAAAGAGCTATGTATTTCGTTTCAGGATTGTGATTTCCAAACTTGCCTCTGAGAGTTTCTTATTTGCTGAGTGAACCTGAATGAGTCAATGAACTTATTTGTTTCTCTGTTTCCTCATCTTAATATGAGGCAGTTGAACTGAAGTAACTCAATGATTTCTTTAAGCTCTAAATACATAATGCTAAAACGCAAGATAATTCCATTTTGTGTATATCTAATGATTCAAACTTCTTGGGTGTTTTTGTTTTCCTTTGAAATATACATTTGCTTCACTTCAAGTTTCACCCATTGCTCCTAGCTCTGTTTTCTGGGGTATAAGAGAATAAGTTCAATTACAAAACCATAATGATAGTCCTTTAAAGGTGTGGAGAATTCCATTATGTCTCCCCCATATTAGCATATCTCTAAAAGTTCCATCCATAATTATGAGATGCATATGTTCTCAGCGTATGTTTGGTGCCTGATAAATGCTTGCTGACTTAATGGCTTGATCTGAGCTATGGGATTTATAAAGTACCTATCTGTGATTAATCTTAGAGATGTGGGCTTATTTGCATAAGAAATTCTGGCATTCACAGTCATAGAGAGTTGCCTTAGTCAATAGGAGATTAAACGACTTCACCAAGATCTCACTAAAATGTTATGCTATATAAGGTAATAGTGTCAAGTTCAAATAGAAATAGAGGCCACTAGTCAGTTCACAAGGATCCCCAGAAGTTGAATATTGACTTAATTTTAAAATAAAATCTTATGTTTTAACATATTTTGTTTATTTTGCTAAATACTTTCCAACTACATCTAAATCTGATGTGGGCCACATTAAGGAGTGCAAGGAGCCTTATAAAGTCTTTGCAATATGTCTTTGACATCTCTCATCTATGAATCTTGAACCCAGATCTTTTTGGCTCTTGGACCATCCATTATGTCAGAATTTCTCATAAAATATGTTCTTTTTTTAGCTAATGTCTATGAATGCATAAAGAAAACTGAAAATTAACACATACCATGTATCTTTATCTTTTTTACCTTGTAATTTCTTCTTTTCTGTGGCCTTTTATTTTCTGCACATTTTTCAGCTCTCATCTTAGTCTAATTGTCATGCATCCTCCATGAAATCTGAATTTGGATAGGCTTAAGATATTCCAACTTCTGTGTTCCTTCCATGGCAACACTCCCTTTGAGTAATAGCTTAGTATTTTGGGAAGATTCAGAAATTGAAATCGTGTGACTGTATAGAATTTTGACCTGTTTCACATTTAAATATCAAACATGGGCTAATATCCACAATAGGAAATAAATAAATGATTTTAAAATTTACACAGATGAATGTGTATCTAAGTGTGTGTGTGTGTGTGTGTGTGTGTGTGTGTGTGTGTGTGTATGTTTACCCATCCCATTTATTCATGTAAAATATTAAGGAAGGAAAGAACAGATAGAAATTCAAATTCATTTTCATTGATTGATGCCTTTTTAAGCACCTCTTACTTAAAGTAATTAACCTTGCCAATACAGTGTAACTGGAACCATAACTCAAGAATTCACTCATTTTCATTCTTTCATGCAGATGGAAACTAGCATGCAGTCCCTAATCATGATAGTGATGGATTAATTAATTCATTTCTTCATTCTTTTAGCTAATGTCTTTTACCTATCATCTACAACCCATTAAAATATGTATTGCAGGCAGGGAGGTGGTGACCTACAATGAGAAATAAAGTCTTTTTTTCTTATGCTACTTTTACTACTTTCTATAGCTATGACCTTGGGGAATCGATTCCTCTCTGGACTCAAGTTGTCTCATCTATAAAATTAAAGGGTTGAATAGGATGGCCTCTTACATTTTGTTTTTTATTTTCTCCAGTTTGGGTGGTAGTAAGAGAGAGAAGTGGCATTAATAATAAATATCTCCTAAAAGAAAAAGAAAAAAAAGGATCATTATTGAAGAATTTTTTTTTAATTTTCAGTAGAGAAGTCATGCTAGAAGGGAACACATACACACAAACACATATAAAGAAGAGATTTCAAAATTAATATGGAAGTCAAGTAAAATACATCATTAAAATAAAATAAGTTAAAATAGGGACTGTTTTCTTTTTTTTCCTCTATATCCTAAATGGCTATGGTAACTCCTAGCAAACAGCAGAAACCTGGTAATTAATTGGTTGTTGAAAGAATTCTATATTGAATTGATTATATATAAAGGAGTTTCATATTCGATAGAATGTTGACAATTATTAAATGATTTGAAAAACATACTGTCCCGAGTCTGAATGTTCAGGGTAAATGACCACATTATGCCTGTTGAAACAGTGGTTGACTCATAAAAGTTTTATTATTATTATTATATTGATTTTTAAACACATATGTCAGTACCATTTCCTCTAGTGATCTCTTGTAAGAATATAGGACCAGTTGGCTTTTCTTGCCATTAGTCGCTGACTGCTGCTAGAACACGAGATAGGTTATTGTGAGACAAGACAAAAAGCTACATCATGGTGATTTCTACAGTAACATGCAACACTAAGCCAGTTAGCCTCTTATCATCGTTTTTTGCCTGTATTTCAGCATGGGCACAGCATGCTAGGGATATTTCCAATATATTTCTCCACGACCACCAAAGCAACTGCTCAGTTTTTTTTTTTGTTTTTTGTTTTTTTAATATTGCCTATTTACACAAAGACAACCTTACCCACATTGCACATCTAGAAATAAATGGTTTTGAGTCTCATCCAGAAATGAATTGTAATGTAGAATCCTTCCATTCAGCATAGACTTTCTGGTTGATCAACACTCACTAAGCTTTTATTAAGCACTTACTGATTTCAGAATTGCTTTTCACTACTCTCACTAAGTACTGCAGGTCCAAAGAAAGGGGAAAAACAATCACTCTCCACAAACAGTTTACATTTTTAAATTTTAATTTATGGAATAAAATAAGCATTTCCATAATACAGGACAATAAAAATATGGTTTCTTGATAAGCTGCCAATGTACAAAGCACAACTTGCAATTCCTTTCAAATATACAACAAAATTATCATGTAAATTTCATTTTTTCTTCCCTCCCTCCACCCTAGAGATGGCTATCATAACCATTAATAGTCCTCTATTTCATTGAAAGACCATTTTTTCCCTTGAAGTATTATACTCAGTTTTGCTGGGTAGGTGATTCTTGATTTCAGTCCTAGTTCCTTTGACTTGTGGAATATCATATTCCACATCCTTTGATCCCTTAATGTAGAAGCTGCTAGACCTTGTGTTATCCTGATTGAATTTCCACAATACTGGAATTGTTTCTTTCTAGCTGCTTGCAATATTTTCTCCTTGACCTGGGAACTCTGGAATTTGGCCACAATGTTACTAGGAGTTTCTCTTTTTGGATCTCTTTCAGGCAGTGATCAGTGGATTCCTTGAATACTTATTTTGCCCTCTGGTTCTACAATATCAGGGGAGCTTTTCTTGATAATTTCATGAAAGATGATGTCTAGCCTCTTTTTTGATCATGACTTCAGGTAGTCCCATAATTTTTAAATTGTCTCTCCTGGATCTATTTTCCAAGTCAGTTGTTTTTCCAATGAGATATTTCACCATTATCTTCCATTTTACATTCTTTTGATTTTGTTTTGTGATTTCTTGGTTTCTTTTAAAATCATTAGCCTCCATCTGTTCCATTCTAATTTTGAAAGAACTATTTTCTTCAATGAGCTTTTGAACCTCCTTTTACATTTGGCTAATTCTGCTTTTTGAAGCATTCTTTTCCTCATTGGCTTTTTGAATCTCTTTTGCCCATTGAGTTAGCCTATTTTTCAAGATGTTATTTTCTTCAGCATTTTTTTGGGTCTCCTTTAGCAAGGTGTTGATCTGCTTTTCATGCTTTTCTTGCATCTCTCTCATTTCTTTTCCCAGTTTTTAATCCACATGTCTAACTTGATTTTCAAAATCCTTTTTGAGCTCTTCCATGGCCTGAGCCCATTGCATATTTATTTTGGATGTTTGGGATACAGAGGCCTTGACTTCTATGTCTTTCCCTGATGGTAAGCATTGTTCTTCCTCTTCTGAAAGGATGGGAGGAGATATCTGTTTACCAAGAAAGTAACCTTCTATGCTCTTATATTTTTTCCCTTTTCTGGGCATTTTCCCAGCCAGTTACTTGACTTCTGAGATTGCTCTCCACCCTGGCCTTGCCTCCAGATCCACCCAGCTAATTCTTGGGGTCTGTGGTTCAAATGCTGCTTCCCATCCTCATGGCCTTCAGTGGGGGTGGGGCTGCTATTCAGTGTGAGATTAAATTCAGATGCTCAGGTTGGGGCAGGGCCACCACACAGGGCTCAGTTCCCTCAGGGGCTTTATGATGAGATCTTCAGCAATGGGTCTGAGCTCCTTTCTGCTTTGGGAGCGCCTGTCTGCTGCTGCCTCTGCTTCTGCCTCCCAAGGGGGCCTGAGTTATGGAGACACCCCGCTACCCTCTTGGTCAGCCAAAAGGCCTCTCTCACTGACCTTTGGCGTGGGTGGAGAGATCTGCGTGGCTGCTGGAGATTCTGTCCCTAAAGCCTGCTCAGATGGCATAGTCTTCTTTGACAACGAAAGACAAGCACAATTTTCCTCTTTGCTTCTTCTTACTCCTCTTCATCAATACATTCATATCTTTCTGCCTTTCTCTAAACTCTTCATTCAACATTTCCTTTAGTCCATTACTATTTATTTCATTAGACCCATGTCATTATTTCATAAAGGGGGAAATGTATTTTTGACGAAGAATTGTGGCTGTAACATGAGATATAAAGAGTGGTTTCCCCATTTTCCATAGTTTTTACGTGTCTTTGTTATTGATTTCCTCTTGATATCCTTGATATTCAGTTATCATGTGCTTGAACTCTAAGAACTCCTACATATACAAAACAGAAGGGAATTCCATAAAGTTTGTGTATTCACAAGTCTGTAGTGCTAAGAAAATCCTAGGCTTTCAATGCCAGAAGAACTAAATGTTTCATCTGTTTCTGTAAAGTGTGCTTCACTGGTTTTCATATAATGAACAGGTCTGCTTTGTGATCACGCCTCTCAGCATTTCAATAAGGCCAGATTGAATTTATGATGAATCCCAGGTAATCGATTCTTCCAGCCACACTTTCTTTTTTTTGAGTTCTTTCTGGTTTTCGATGAGGTCTTGTATGCAAATTCTTTCTTCCTTCCCCTGGCAGATGTCAAATGTTTTGTTGTCATTATTGTTATTGTTTAGTTTAAATGGGCAATTTTAACTAGACGCATTGGACAGTCCTCTTTTACACATTTGTTCTTCCATTTATGACCGTGAAACAAAGGTGCAAGGGCATACATATTTAGTAAGGACCTACTCAATTCTAGGCACTGTGATAAGCTCTTTTAAAAATGATCAGCCATGTATACATGCACAAAGAATCCCCAACTGGAATTACTGTGAATAAATTGCTCCCTTTCTTTTTGAGGGCCAACAAACACTCAAATTCCTCTGAATATAATTTGCGATTTTCTAAAGGGCTATTTTATGTGTAGAAGAGACACTGAGTTTGGAGTACTGAAACTTGGCTGAAATCCCAGGTTCTCTACTAATTGCATGATTATTGAAAAGTCCCTTCAACATTCTAAATGTTCCTCAATTCTTCTGAAAAAAGGGGAGACAATATTAGGACCATATAATTCACAAGGTTGGTTTGAAGATTATGTTTTATAGGCTGTCAATCAATAAGTAGATCAATAAGAAATACTAATAGTCTAATTTCTTTACCTAATTTTCCTGAGTGTTCAAAGATATAAAGTTGAAAGCCTTCTAATGTGTAAAATTGTATAAGCATATGGATTATAAGTCTTTCATTGAACAAGTTGCAGAGAGGAAGAGAGGAAAAGACAGTGGCCAGCACCCTTGATACCCTTGTGTTCTCTGTCTCCAGTTGACTGATGTGTCCATCAGCATCATGTCAGTCAAAATGAAGTTTAATTGGTTGCTGTAACATTGCTGGCTATGCCTAAATTTGATTGACAGCTGTGGCATATGTGTCCCTCAGAATGATCCCTACCATTCATCATTCCTGAATGAAATTACACACTTGTACTTCTCTTTAATCTTAACAATTGAGAAGGGAGAAAAATGCAACAATTCTATCCTAATTTCCTCTGGAGTGTAAATTTGGCCACCACAGAATTGATATGGGTATCTCACTACTACCTAAGGATTTCTTGAGGTTTATATTTCAAATGTATTTTGAAACCATCAAAATGACTCTTCTCATTTTATAGATGAAGCAAATGAGGTACGGAAATATACGGTGACTTGTCCAATTTCACGTAACTATTAAACTTCATACCTGGCATTTGAAAACAAGTTTCTCTATCCTTATTCATTACTCTTTCCAATATACAATATGAAGAATGCTTCCCCTCACCCAAACAACACCATCAACAACAATGCAGATTTAGCATGACATAGAGAATATAGCCACCAACGATTCAAGACCTCAAATAAGTCAGAGCCTTGAGAAACATTTACTTGCCTGTGACCTGGAGAAATCTATGCAACAAGTCAATTTTGAAGGTGCTGCTCTGTGCCATTTTGGAGACAGAATTTCAGCACCAGGAGCTCCCTACACCAATACAATAATAAGTATGGGTAAAAAATATCACAAAACTGACAAAGTTAATATATAGTAGCTGATAAGGGAATGGTCTTGGAGCTCTTAGGAAAATTCCTGCTTCTGATGAAACTGTCTGGATGATCATGGCCAGAAACCTATTATTTCATAGTCCCTTAAGCAGCTTTCTAAGACTTTAGAGTAAATATGTTCTTGCCATCTTTCTCTTAGAGATCAACATTATATCTGCCCCTCAAGGTTCCAGGATGTCTCTTTATCTACTGACATTTGCCTAATCCCCCACTGGCTATGTTCCCCTACTTTCTCAGGTGCTAGTGATTAGTATTTTACTTCTATTTAATCACTTAACCTCACATAGTTTTTGTGAAAAGATACTTTGTTGGAAGACATTGCAAGAACCAAGTATAAATATTTTCTACAACACTTTGAGTTATATATGAGTTGGTTCAAATGTCAGTTTCTACATAAGATTGGTCTCAGCAACTTGGCCTTCAAAAATTTTATTTCTTCTGAATCAGATTTAGTCTTAGCAACTTGTGGTCTGGATATGAAAGAATAATCTGATGGTCTCTAATGAGTCTTTGGAATTCTGGAATGCTGAGATATAGTCATAGGCTCATGAAGCTCAAGATCAGAGGCTCTGTTCCCTTCCCTTCAGCTGGAATGGAAACTAACAAATATAGCAATTGAGACTCAGTCCCATTTCTTAGGTTCAGACCATAAAAAGCAGGCCATTATATCCTTCACTTTACAGTATTTTCTCACAAAAAATACAAAAAGTGAAATATTAAAAAGATCTATATGATCAGCATTGTGTACAGCTAAAGAGTTGATCCCAAGTCAAGACTGAGTCCTGACTCAAGACTTTTAAAAGGTATCGAGTTTAAACTCTATAATCAAAACCAAAATCTCAAAATCCATGGTTAAGAGACAGGAACAAATCATATAACATCTACATATTTTCTAATCTCTCCAATGCTTTTCTATAGCATTTTCTCAAGTTTACATGGAAGTAAACTCTTCAGTGTCTCCACATTTGTTGACATCATTCCAGGCACTCTCCATGTACCTTAGACCTTCCTCAAAACACTGAGTTAGAGATAAGTTTGATACCAAGACCTACCTGAAAAATTGAATTTAGAGATCTAGACTTAATAATGGTGATAATTATCTAAAATTATAGAATATTTTGGAATTAGCAAAAGATTTACATAAATTACCTCATTTTATTCTCACAACTTGAGGTCAGTGCTAAAAATGTGATCACCATTTAATAAATGAGAAACAAAGAGGCATAAAGAAATTAAGGTATTTGACCACAATAGAGAAAGGAGTAGAAAGACCATGTTCCAGATTGGATAGATTACTGGACTGGGTGTTAGGAAGATCTGGGATCCAAATAATTGGATAAATAATGATAAATAATTATATATAATTGATAATTAATAATTATTGATAATTGATAATTATAAATTATATATTATATATATTATGTATATATATACATTATGTATATGTATATATATATTATATATATATTATGTATATATATATACATATGTATATATATACATATATATATAATATACAATATTATATATAAATTGATAATGATAAATAATTATATATAATGATAAAATAATGATAAAAATTGATAAATAATGCTTATATAAATTCTGGCATAATATTTAATCTCTCTGATCCTCCATTTCTTCATCTGTATGATGAGGAAGCTGAATTGTGTGTCCTTAAGGTTTTTTTTCCTCTTCTTTGGTCCAGTGAACCCTGGCTGTACTTGAATCAAGGTCTCAAATTCAATTGTACTTCTTTCCTGAGCAAAAGTTATAGATGTTGCATTATAAATATTCCCACTGGAGCAAATTTATAGACAGACATTCAATAGTGAAAATTAAACTGTAGTACATCGGTCCCAGAACTATTATAAGACCAGGATACGCAGAGGAAGATTCTTCTGACCTAGATACAAGGGAACATAGAAGCCTGCAATTAACTTCTTTGTTTGACAAGGAGAGTACTGTGATCTCTCTGACCTCCCCAGAAGCAGAGCCCAGGTTTCCTGGGTTACTTCTCTGAGCATCTTCTGAATGGAAAACTTTTCACTTTGATTTTTCCTTGTGTTTCTTAACAAAATTATATCTTTTTTATAGATATTTCTTTCTTTGCAATGTCTAAAAAAGGGGAAAGGGAGAAATGAATGGAAGGCTGGGGACAGAGGCATCTCTTCAAATATTATTTCCACATAACCACATTTTTTAGCATCAACAAGGAAAGAATTAAGCATACATTGTTTCCTTAGAGAACTTACACTCTCCCAACAATCTCCTTCAAAGGAAGCAGAAAAGGCATCAAAAGGGAAGGAATTTTTTTTTCTTTTCTTTTCTTCTCAGAAAACTACCATCTCAAAAGCAAAATTTCACTTCTCCAAGAGAACACCAATGAGCCACTTCTGTGTTTTGTTTTTTGTTTTTTGAGAAGGCATCATCAGTTCAAAGCAATTTTTTATTTCCTTTCACATACAAAATACCCAAGCTAACAAGTGTGATATAAAGTGACTCCTAATTTTTGAGTTGAAGTGACTATATTCTAATCCCTATCTGGCCGATTACGACCTGTAGGACTAAAGGGAATCCACTTAACCTCTTAGACTGTTGGTTTCTTCATATATACTCATGAAAGGGATAAACTAGATGCCCTGTGCTTTGGTTTCAATAAATGGATCATTCTCCAAAAACTTATAATGTCCTTGCTTTTTTTCAGTCAGTAAAATAAGCTCTGAAGGAAATAAAAAAAATCTAATTTTAAAGAACTTCAATTCTGCTCCATAATAATTCCTTAAGTATTTACTATCTCCTAAAATCTTCATTATGTTCTAGTGCTTGGGAATTCAAAGATAAAAGCAAAACAGTATCTGTCCTCAAGGGATTTATATTCTATTCAATAACTATTAAGTAGCTGCTACATAACAGGCACCATTAGCCATTTGAGATATAGATATAGAGCAGAAAACATTCCTTACCCTTAGAGAGCATACAAAGACAAGTATAAAGGTAAAAACAAACTAAAAACAAATTAGTTTTGATAAGCATATTTTTCTCTCAAAGGTAACACTGTGCAGTAACTCTTCTCTTTAGAGATTTCTCTGTTTTAAGAGAAGGGATGAATGAATTAATGATTATATAATACCAGAATTCCATATTTACTTTAAGCCTATGCCACTATCTTATTTGTATCATGAATTTAAAAAAATTACAATTTGACCTTCCTGTTATAAATTTCTTTATGAAGTAAATTGAACAAAGTGACAAAGTATTCGTAATGTGATTTTGAAGAAGGATGATATTAACAAATGGCACTTGTGAATTTGCAATGACGGAATTAATGGAAGGATGGATGGATGTATGGATGGATGTATGGACGTATAGTGTTGATTAAATGTTTTTCATATGTGAGAAATTCTATTTTTATCAATTAATAAATATTTATTAAATGCCTAGTATGTATCAGTCATTATACAAAGCACTGCAAATAGAAAATAAAATAAAAATAACATTTCCTACTTTCAAGGAGCTTATAATATAATGGGAGAAAACAAACAAAAAGGAGAAAGAATGCTGCATAAGTGAGTTGTAAGAAGAGGTATTTGGTACAAATGCATGATGGAAAAGTCAAACAAGTCCAATAAAAGGACATCTGGGATGGAAAGAAGATGTCTGAAGAGAAGAACCTTTCCTTAAATGGAGTTTATTCAGCCTCCTCTCATGGAGTAGAGAGGGTACTGATAAGGTATGACTAGAAAGCTGAGTCACATATTGTAAGATGATGAAATATCCCAATTATGCATAACTTCTCTTGGAAGGTAAAGTATACCAATTAGAAACATCGATTTCAGCTTCAAATTTGATTGACATTATGGATTAATGATTAGAATGCTAAACTTATACTCAGGAAGACCTGGTTTGGAATTCTACCTTACTTACCACTCCTGTGATCTTGAAAAGGACAACTTCTCATAATTAGTTTCTTCACTGTAAAATCAGGATAATAATGACATTTGCTACATAGGAGAGTTGTATCAAATGAGATGACATATGTAAATTACTTTTACACCATAAAGTGACATATAAATTTGAAGTATTATTTCACATGAAATTTAATAAGATAGCAATAGTGTGACTTGCCACAGAAACATTTCTGTCTCAAAGCCAATGTAAATGGTAAGGAATAAATAATGAGAGTGAAGAAAAATGAAGTCACCATGTCTAAGGATGTGTGGAAGACCAGGGATCCCTGAATCCTTGAGATATAGACTTTAGAACTTCTCTGAAGGGGGCCACATTGTTTTGAAACACACACACACACACACACACACACACACACACACACACCATACTTCAGTCTGTGTGCAGTCCATAGAATCTGTAATCTCCATACTTTTAAATCATTTTTGTTCTGGCCATGCATACCCCACCCCCTTGCCAAATTCTAGAGCTAGACTTAACAGTTGCAGTATCTCAGCAGAGGAGAATACTAGACTCCCCTTAACACTAGGGACTGAAGCAGAAACATGGAACAGGCTCAAAAATTTTCCCAAACGGATTTGCTCTCTTTGATTCTAACAATGTAAGAAGAGAAAAATAAAATCAGTACTTTGGATACTTTCAGCTCAGATAGAAGGGATAATACTGGGGGGAGAAGAGCTGGATCACAGGAACTGAATTTTCTCCCAGAGCTACTACCTGTGTACCCTTGGGGAAGTTGGATAAATTTTCTGAGCCTCAGTTTCTCCATTTGTCAATTTTAGAGGTTGTACTGGGTGGTCTTGGAAGTTTCTTCCAGATCTGAATCTATCATAATACCCTTTTGTGTAATTGCCCCAAAGCCAAAGATGGAGTATGTTCAGTCAGCAACTTCACCATTTATTTGTTCATCTATTGACAGTACTGCAGAGAAATATGTACTATTTAGAAAGGAAACTTTTTTTCAGTGAATCCTGTTTCCACAATATTGGGGAAGTGGGGAAAAACACAAGAAAGTAGAAAAAAATAATTAAAGGCTAGCATCAATACTTGCTATACATACATATATGCAAATAGCTGTATCTGTCTATATACATATATATATATATACAAACATATATACACACATATATGTGTGCATGTGTGTGTGTAAAGGTGACTTTTATTTTTTCCTTCCTTTTTCTTGTCTCTACAAAGGAGAAATGATCTCAGCTGCACTACTGAGATTTGAGGCTGTCCAGGACTGAGGGACGAATGACAGGTCAGACAAAACAGGCAAAAAAAAGAAGAGGAGATAGAGACACAATACCTATTTATAGCCTTGGGATTTTTTTCTTACCAGGTACTGCAATAGCAAAGAATTATCAGTACTTGAAGATGAGAGAAGCCACAAGCAAGCACATTCGGAATTGTAATGATGATGATTCTATGTTCTTATGATGCTGAAAATAATGAGAAAATAATCATTCCAATAGCAATAACATCATTTCTATTTAAAGACTATGAAAGAGATGAGAATGAGATAAAGGACAAAAAAATGGCCATAGTGATATACCCTGTATTTCTACCATACTTTAAGGTTTTCAAAGTACCCCACTTTTTAGATACAACTATTTTCTTTTGTGCCCTACTATTGCTAATCTGATTTTCTCTGTATCTTCTCACAGTGGATAAGCAATTTCTTGTATTTAAAAGCCTCAGAAACTCCAGATTTGAAACACCTCTAAGAACATATTTTGTAAGCAGGCTATATTTTTCCCATTCATCCCCACCCCATTTATTAGCCTAGTTCTGGGTGGAAAGAGATGGAAGAAGAGAGGGAAAGAGCAAGAGAGTCAGAAAGTCAAATACAGAGAAACAAAGAGACAGATTCAGAAACAAGGGTAGAGAAAGAGAGAGAGAGACAGAGAGGAAGAAAAGGAGACTGAGGAGACAAAGACAGACCAAAATCACAGGGGCAGACAAGAAAAGTAGAGATGGAGAAATAGAGACAAAGAGAAAGCCAGAGAGGTAGACATAGACAGATACAGGGAGAAACAAAGAAAAAGACAGAGGGGGGGAGGGAGGGAGAGAGGGAGAGAGGGAGAGGAGGGAGGGAGGCAGGAAGGGGAGGGGAGGGAGAGAGGGGAAGGAGAGAGAGGGAGGGAGGGGAGAGAGGGAAGGAGAGAGAGAGAGAGACAGGGAGAGAGAGAGGGAGGGGAGGAGAGGGAGGAAGAGAGAGACAGAGGGAGAAAGAGAGAGGGGAGGGAGAGAGAGACAGAGAGAGAGAGAGGAGGAGAGAGAGGAGGGGAGGGAGAGAGAGAGAGAGAGGAGAGAGAGAGGAGAGAGAGGGAGAGAGAGAGAGAGAGAGAGAGAGAGAGAGGGGGGGAGAGGGGAGAGGGGGGAGAGGGAGGGAGGAAGGGAAGGAGGGAAGGAGGGAGAGAGAGAGAGAGAGGGAGAGAGAGAGGAGAGGGGAGAGAGAGATAATATGCTTCTATCCCTCACTAAACTGATCATCCATGTATAGTATTGAGTATTCTTTAAAATTTAGAGTTGATAAAGCCCTTCAGTCTATATTTCTCTCAAATTTTTTATTTCATAGAACAGGAAGCTATAGCCCAGAAATGATAAGTGACCTGCTCAAGGTCATACACGTAGTATTCTTGCTTAAGTATTCGGTAGTTTCTGACTCTTCATGACCCCCTGGACCATAGCACACTGTGTTCAAACTTACATTCATTGCTACTATGATACAATCTGTCCATCTCATCCTTTCATGTCCCCTTTTCCTTCTTTCCCATAATCAAGGTTTTTTCCAATGACTTTTGTCTTCTCATTATGTGACTAAAGTATTTAAGTGTCAGCTTTAATGATTCATGAACAACTTTAACTGCATCATCTTTAGGATTTTCAATACCTCAGTTAAAATTTTGTCGTGTGCACTACCCTTGATGTTCTCAATGCTTCCTAAGACCTACGTGGCTTTATTCTGCAGCATGTATGGCTCCAAATTGGTAGCCACTCTACTGTGATTATCAGTGATATAAAGGTATTTCTTGGGTTGTTGTTCCATATATTCTTGTCTCCTCTTCTTAATTTCTTCCACTTCTGTTAAGTCATTCTATTTTTTTTTTGTAATGCTCATTTTTGTATGAAACATTCCCTTGATATCTTCAGTTTCTTGAAGAGGCCTCTTGTCTTCTCCATTCTGTTGTTTTCTTCTATTTCTTTGCACTACTCATGAAAAAAAAATGCAATTTCTTATCCCTTCTTGCAATTATTTGGAATTCTACATTCAGTTCAGTATATCTTTATCATTCTCCTTTATCTTTTGATTTTGTTTTCTTTCTTGTGCTATTTGTAAAGTGCATCAGGAAATCATTTTGCTTCCTTGTTCCTCTTTTTTGGGGGGATATATATATATATATATATATATATATACTATATATATATATATTTCTGCTTCCTGTACAATACTGTGAACTGCTATCCATAGTTTTTCAGATATTCTACAAGATCTAATTCCATAAATCTATTTGTCACCTCTATTTCATATTCCTAAGGAGTGTCATACTTTTATGGTCTGATGGTTTTCCCTTCCTTCAATGTAATTATGAATTTTGCAGTAAGAAGCTAATAATCTGAACCCACTTTCAGGTCCAGATTTTGTTATAACTGGCTTTATAGAACTTCTTCACCTTTGGCAGCAAAGCATATAATCAATCTGATTGCAATATTGACCGTTTGGTGATGTCCTTATGTACAGTAACATTTTGGGGTGTTGAAAATGATTGTTTGATATGACCCTTGAGTTATATTGACAGAGCCCTATTCCCTTCTATCATGGCAAAGGGACTTGAATAGGTCAAAGAAACCATGACCTTTGCCATTCAAGGTTATCCAAGATGGCCAGATCATAATAGAAAGTTTTGATAAAAAAAATGATCCGTTAGAGAAGGAAATGGCAAAAACAGTCCAGCATCTTCAAGAAAATCTCATGCACAGTATTAGAAGGACTAAATATATGACATTGTAAGGTGAGCCCCTCCCAATACAAGATGTCCAACACACTCCTGGGGAAGAACAGGAGATGACTACTACAAGGAACTCAAGAACTGATGAAATAGTTGGGCCACAGACAAGAAAAACAAAGAGCTCATTTGTGACCGTGCCTGGTTAGGATAGGGAAGTCCAAACCCATAAAGGTCAATATTGTACAGTAACCTAGAATGTAAGAGACATGCAACAATTTAAATGGGATGTGGTCAAATAAGGAATGGAACAACTAAATATATTGAGTTTCCGTGAACTTAAATAAATGGAAATGGGTGAATTTAATTTAGGTGATCATTAAATATGGGCAATAATCCTCTAAAAAAAGAGTCACCTTCATAGTCAAAAAAAGGGTGAGAAAAGCAGTTTGATTAAAAAATGATAGAATGATATTTCTGAATTCAAGGCAAACTGTTCAACATCATACTTGTACAAGTTTATGCTCCCAAACATTGATGTCAAGGAGGACAAATTTCATTGTTTCTATGAAGATCTTCAATATCTTCTAGAAATAATATCAGAAAAGAAATTCCATACTCCTCATAGGCTACAGGAAAACTAAGGTAAGAAATGAAAAGATAATTTGAATTACAGTCAAGTTTTTTCTTGGAGTACCATATGAAACAGATCAGAGACAGATTGAAAATTTCATTGTGATAACTCCCTGGTCACAGCATATACATGCATTATAGAGGCAAGTTTTGAACCAAGGTCTTCTGACATCAAATTCAATGATCTTTCCAGTATACAAGGCTGTCTTTACTCAGTTCCACAGCTTTTGTTGTTGTCATCATTGTATTTTTTGTTATTTAATTCTTATTATTTCATAGCTTATGAGAAAATGCAAAGGATTCCCTACCCCTGGACAGCTAAACTTTTAACGATTCTGGGGATGGACATGAGTGTAATCACTACCTCCTTTCATGTGGATACAATTTCCCTAGCAAGTTAATCCCTTTCTAGAGCATAAAGTTCCTTTTCAACCCTCCTGTTTTACCTTTCAAGGAAAATAAACAAAGCTCTCCAACTTCTTTGCTTGTTTCTGGAAATGTATTAGGTTGTGCCCTGCCCCCATCCCAAGCACCATATTGGCTTCTGATTCATTGTCTGGTGTGCAACATTTGCAACTTTTCTTCCCCTTTCTCCTATAGTTCTAATCTATAGCTCAATTTTTGATGAGCAAATATTATACCATATATGAAAAGAGGAATCAATAGCTTTTATATTATGACTTTTTGTAAATAAATCATTAAAAAAACACCTCAGGGTGTTGGCCAACTTTCCCCCCCAACACACTTTTTATAACACAATAAAGTTTCTAAATTTAAGTGAATGTTTAAGGGGGTAGAATAATACTCTCAAGTCTCAATCTTTCCTTTTAAAATAGGGAGCATAAAACAATGGGGAGTAGAAAATATATAAAGCGAGAAAAATATTCCCATAGAGAGATAAAGAGGAAGGGGAAGTCTATATAACCATCTCTCTTTCCATCCCTCCATCAGGCCATAGCAGAGTTTTACCTAGATCACAAGTCATTATAGTTGACCACCACCCCTTCAACTGAGAACTTAAATCACTTGTGCTGGTTAGATGACTCCTGTCCACGTTCCATTACTCCACACTTCAATCATTTCCTTCCAACAGTGTCTTGCTTCTCTTACTTGTACTGGACTCCTCGAGTCTTTCTGTTTTCATCAACACAATTTGCCTCAAATTGAAGGTCAGAGGTACTATGAGTAATTTATTCACAGGTCAATTCTAAGACTATTAGGGTTTTGTGAATTCCAGGGCTGGTGGATGAAGAGTCCTCTCTTAAAAGGGTACTTTCTCATTCCCAACAGTCCATGGTCAAGTCTCTCTGTGCACTGGTCACAAAAAAAGGGTAAATATGATGATCAGCTGCAAATAAAACATTCCATTTCAAGATGGAGGTTTTTCTCAGAAAGGTTGGAAATGACGAAGATGAATTTAGGGCTTCCTTCATTCATTATGCATGTCTAGCACAGTTTCTGAAATATAGTAGTTACTCAAGGAAAAAGTGATCAGTTGATGAATTTATTGATGTATTGATGCTGATTATGGAAATAAGGTATACCTGCTTATTTCTCACATCGTTTCAGTTGACTCTGGCAAGGAGAATGATTTCTTGAAAGGAAGGAGTGATGCACAAACTCCTAATAATGTAATACAAATGAAGTAGAGTCCTACTGTACCTACCATTGATGAGTTTAAGCTATGAGGTATAAATGAACTACGTGCATAGAAAAACAAACAAACCAAAAATGAGAAGGCATGATTCCTAAACTACCACAGAACCAAAGAAGATCAAATGATCTCTCAATTTAAAAAGAAATGGAAACAAAGTGATTTATGAAGTGAATATCATTAAATTAGCTTTGAATTCTTGCTAAAATATATTAGAAAAACAATGGTTGGAGAACATCTAGAAAGAAAATATCACTGGCAAAACAGCTCCATCAAGAAAACCTCATTAGAAATTAAGGAGATGCTCATCAACTGGGTAAGGGCTGAACAAGGTATAGTATTTGAGTGTAATGGAATATTATTGTTCTATAAGGAATGATGAGCAGGCAGATTTCAGAAAAAGCTAGAAAGACTTACATGAACTGATCTGAGTGAAGTGAGCAGAAACTGCAGAATATTGTACGTAGTAATAGCAACATTGTGCGATGATCAACTTTGATTGACTTCATTCCTGTCATCATTGCAATGATCTAAGTCAGTTGTAAATGACTCATGAAGAAAAATGCTATCCACATCTAGAAAAAGAATTATTGAGTCTGACTGAAAATTGAAACATACTATTTTCTCTTTTTTCCTTTTGTTCTGATTCTTCTGTCATAACATGACTAATGTGGAAATGTTTAATATGATAAAACATATATAGCCTATATAAGATTGAATGCTATATTGGGGAGGGGAAAAGGGAGAAAGAGAGAAAAATATTTGGTACTCCAAATTTGGTAAAAGTGAATGTTGAAAACTATCTTTGTGTAAATTTGGGGAAAATAAAACACTATTAAGTAGAAAAAGATAAATATAAAAACTTAAAAAAATAAAGAAATAAAACCTCTTGACAAACTCTTTTCTTTGTTTATTTCATTTGAGGAGATAGGTTGGGCTGGGGTGTTAGGGCTACTACATGAATAGATCAGATAAATATAATATTAATAATATAATAACAGTAATTATAATAACAGCTAACCTTTATATACTACTTATGTGCAAGATACTCTGTTAAGAACTTTATAGTTATTATTTAAATTCATCATTTTAACAGCCCTGTAGTGTAGGTATTATAAATATCTGGTGTATTAAATGAGAATTTGAGAAAAAAATAGCAAATGAAAATGGTGAGTCTAAAAACACCAAGTTTAATGGATATAATTATCAAGACATAAAGTTAGCTGAAATGCTTTACAAGTCCTTGTTGAAAGTTTGGTTAGAAATTGATTTTTTGGGGAAAAATTCTGAGTATGAGCCTCTTATTGGATAAATCAATCAAGAAAGCTAATGAAAACAGAATATTTGGTATAGGCTCAATATGACCAACATCAAAAACAATATAGTTCATTTAAACTCTCTTCTGCTGAACTCATTTCTTGCATATTGTGTTCAGATATGGATTTCATATTTGAGGAAGTCCATGGAAAAACTAAAGAGTATCCTAAGGTCATCCTGAATATTAAAGGGTATGAATTTCATGGCCTTTGAGGGTAATAAGGACCCAGAAAGGAAACTATGATGAATTTCATAATAACTCTTTCAAATCTTTGAAGATTCTGTTATGGAAACTAATTATAAAGTGATTCTGTTTGTTCCAAGAGGGCAAAATGATGTAAAGTGGATGAAAGTTGCAGACTGGCAGATTTAGGCTTTAGCTAAGGCAATATATTTGCATACATCCATATAGAGGTATGTATACATAAATAGTTATATAGACAAATAATCGAAAGACAAATCAATATGAAATAATAAGGAAATAGGCGATACATATACACTGCAGAGATAGAAATATGATAGAGAAATAGATAAATAGATGATAGAGATTAGATAGAAAAAAGAAAGAACGAAAATGAAAGAAATGTAATGAGTAATGAGCCAAGTAATGAGATCCAGGGAATTGAAACAGTTATATGGGGATCTGCTAATGACATGCAATCGGCTTTATAGATTCTTGTCTAAGCATTGGTTTGGTCACTCTGTCTCTGTGATTCCTTCAAAGCGAGAGTTTCTGTGATTCTTTGATTGCAAAGAAATGAATACAATGAACACAAAATACAAAAATACGAAACACAAAAAGTAAAAAGAATGGTCAATGTGTGTAGGCATACATGGAAAAAGAGATAAGGTTCATTACTATGTAGAAGAAATGATTGTCTATTTGGCATTATTTAAAGGGCACAAAGTTAGCCTAACCTTTTACAGAATATCTTCTCTGAAAAATCGCAAACTCTGCAATTTTATTATTTGATTCCTTTCTTCTAATATGATAGAAATTGACAGGCAAATGGCTCAATTAATAATCAACTGCAACGGCATGTATTTCACTAAGACAGCTTATTGAAAACAGGACTGTAATTCCCCACCTCCACTACAGTTAGTGCTGCTTAGTAGGTAGTCATACATTGGGCTGAGGAAGATCTGAATCTCAATCTGAGGTCTGGCACCTTGTTAGGGACATTTAGACATTCCCCCTCATCTCTGAACCCCAGTTTCCTCACCTGGAAATTGGACAGAGTGATGTTGGCAAACTAACTCACAGTAGTCGTAAAGCTCAGGTGGAATTATTCATGTAAAGCAATTTTAGAATGGTGAAACATTACCAGCATTCCTATTTTGTGAACATTGGATGGTTGAGTTCCATTGTTTCTGATTTTTCTCTTTGTCCAGTTGTTGTATTGATCTACATCTTTCTTTTTAGCAATATCTGATGGTTTTGATGAATGTTGCTTTATAATATTGTCATTAATTATTAACAAAATTTGAGAATGTTTTCAGGGCTCCACCAGTTTCACTAGACTAACAAATGAATTCACCACACAGACATATGTATATGCACACGCACACACACACACACACATGCACATGTAAACAAGCAAGTTTAGTAACCCCTAGTCAAGATGATTTCTTGATCCCTTCTATCTCTAACATTCTCTTACTGAGAAACACATACATGCATACACACACACTCATACACACACATAAGTATATATATGTATATATATATACATTTATATGTAATCTTGAAAACTAAAGAAAATCATGCATAGTCCATAATCTCAGAACCTGAGATTTAGAAAGGAGTATGCATTACAGCCTGGACTTAATTATGAATCTCCTCGAAAATATTCCCCCAAAAGTCATTTTTTCTTTTCTTTGAAAGTCATAGGAAGAGTTATGCCCTCAGTAGACAATCCATTCCATCGTTGGACAACTCCAGTTAGGATCACGATTACCCTCTATAGATATAGCTCATTTTAATGTGCTTGGTAAATATTAGTTTTAACAAATTTAAATTTTGTGACAACCCTGCACATAAGCAATCTATCAGCACCATTTTTTTTCCCCAACAGCATGAGTTCACATTACATTTCTGTGTCATATTTTGGTAATTCTTGTAATATTCCAAACATTTTCATTATTGTCATAACCATTTTGATGATTTATGCTCCATGATCTTTAATGTTGCTATTGCCATTGTTTTGGGGTGTCATAAATGGGACAGCAAATTTAATTGATAAATTCTGTGTGGGTTCTGACTGTTCTAGTGACCAGCTGCCTTGCCTCGCCTTCCCTCCCCACTTCTTTCTCCTTTCTCTCTCTCTCCTCCCAGACCTCCCCACTTTTTTTAGATACAGCAATATTCAAATTAGTTTACTTAATTATCCTACAATATTCTCTATGTGTTCAAATGAAAGGAAGAAGAAATCCATATAGAAAACTTCATTTTTGTCTTATTTTAAGAAGCTACCATGGTCACCACAGCCTTCAGCAACCACCACACTAATCAGTCAGAAACCTTTAATATGAAGAAAAGACCTTCCACCAGTAAAATACAATATGACATTCTGAAGGCTAAGATGATGATTAGCATTTTTATCAATTAATAATTTTTAAATTGTTTAATTTAAATTTAAAATGTACCTTTTTTAGACATAATACTACTGTACACTTACTAGACTACATTATTGTGTAAACATACATTAATATGCACTGGAAAACCAAGACACACTTTATTGTGATATTTGCTTTATTGTAGTGGTCTGGAACTGAACCCACAATACCTCCTAGATATGCCTGTATTCTATCTAGAAGGAGAATCTGCCTCTTTGAGACTTCCATCCTTTACTGTAACATGACTTTCAGTGTTTAGGCTCAGCAAATTTAATGTTTTTTTCTTTTTTGTGACAGCATACAACTACAATAGTTGAAAACACGTACATCACAACGTGCCATTTTCTTTTTCTCAAGGGTTAAACCTCACTAACCCATTTGCCAAGACCCATAAAGCTTTAATCTTTTACTTTTCTTCCTCGATGTGACTTTGGCCTTCTGTTTAGCAACAAAACCCAGCTTTCTTCCCTTTCACTGGGGAAACAATTAGAGATAAACACCCCAAATCTCATTGCCATCTTAGCTCTATGTTCCATAACAGTAGATGGAGGTTCCAAAGGGCTATGGGAAGGGAGGGGAGAATGGGACAGAAGATGATAGGCTCTATTTCCTGTAATTGCAATTACAAACCCCCTTCGCAACTTAAACAAACACACACACACATACATAGGGTAAACAAATCAGTAAGTAGTCTTAGTTGCTAAAAACATCTTACAGAGATTTGTTCTGGAAAGTTCAGGATTTTTTCCCATGTCTTTTTCTATCATCCTTTACCTTCATGTTGGTTTCACAATTTTAGTCCCTTAAACTCTAAGACTTAGAGAAAATCATCAGCTGAAATTACTGTCATTTAAACGTGATGAACAAACATGATAAAATAGTATGACTTCCCCAGCAAGTGAATTTTTTCTGACATTTGACATAGAACAAGTGCCTTCAATTGTAGTATTTATTTAGCTGTGACCCTTCTGTCAGCAGAACTGTTTTCTTCCTGGTTCCAATAATCCAAGCTAGAGAGGACACCATTCCTGGCTTTACTGGAAAGCTAAGCCTATAATCACTGATGCAATTAATCCAACTCCATTGTCAGGAGAACATATTTATACCAATATGTATACAGATATAAACAAATCTGGGACTGAATGCAACCAGACACTCTCCTGCAGGCAAACAAATGTCCCAGGGCACCAGCCATTTGGTTGCATTGATCATTGCCTCTTGCTCATTTGCCCTAATTTGTTAAGTGTCTTTGAGAAGAAAAAAAGTCAGTTGTGGAAAATGAGAGAAGACCTTATCATTGGCATCTCCATCCAAATGAGCAGCTCAGCTTCTGGCAAAAGAACAGCTAGACACAAGTGCCCACTGGGGCCATGTAGTCGTTGATGGTTTAGTGCCTGCTGGTGCTTTTGTATCCAGGGGCAATTCTCAGTTGCCCACCATCTTTTTCAAATTCTATTTTAAAAGAAAGTCATTTGTTAAAAGATGAAAATATTATTATGCTTATAAAAGTCTTTTTATAAGTGGCTTTCTTTCCTGTCCCTCTCCAAATATCTTTATAAAGAGCCACTACATAGATGCTCAGATACATACAGGCAACCGCAGAATATAGGAGCAAGAAAAAAAAAGGCTGAAAACAATTCCTTGCAGATTGAAATAAAAACATGTATTTGATAAATTCATATAAAGTATAGACATCTGGTTCCGATTTGATTCTTCAAAGACAGGTAGAGTTGAAAGCACTGAGAATCAATCCTCTAAAAATATGCCCCAGGAAGCTTGAAGTGTCTCCTTGTTTCTTTGTGCATCATTTTTTTCTGTTCCGTGGGTATAGAAGAAGAATGAATGTGAATGCTTGCCTATAAACCTGAAAATAATTGAAAGCTCACACAGGGAAGCAATAGAATGCTATCCTTAGAGTCAGGAAGCCTACATTCCAATCCTCCCTCAGATACTTACTAGGGTGACTCTGGAGAAGACCTCAGAGGCAGGACTTTGGGTCCTATAAGGTCCTGGAGAACCTGAAACCTATGAATCTATGATATTATATTTTGTAATTCTAACAAGATGTGAACTGAATGCCTTTGGAACTTGGAACTTTGTTTCTACCACAACTGTCTCCCTCTTCACCTCTCTCACTTGGTACCTTTACTTCCTTTCATACGAGCCATTCCCTGGTGTTCCTAATGGTAAGGATCCTCTCCCAACTAAAAACTGGTCTCTGCTGTTCAGTCATTTTTCAGTCATTTATGACTCTTTATGACTCCATTTGGGATTTTCTTGGCTAAAATATTGCAGTGGTTTATTGATTCCTTCTCCAGCCCATTTTATAGATGAAGAAACTGAGGCAAGAAGGGGTAAGTGACTTGCCTGGGGTCACACAGCTTTAAGTGTATTAGGTCAGATTTGATTTCAGGAAGATGAGTCTTCTTGATTCCAGGTCCAACACCCTATCTACTGTATCACCTAGCTGCCCCAACTCAAAATTAATAGGAATTATTTTGCCTGTCTTTTGAGTTTCTTTTTCTGTGTACAGCAGGATGAAACTGACACTTTCAAAGATGCCAAACAGTTCTTGAATTTTTAAATGTCAGCAATTAACTTGAACCTAGAACTTCTGAGTTTGAAGAAAATATTCTTTCCAGTAGCCTGAAGTGAAGATTGCTTGAATTCCGGAGCTTAACAGACTAGAAATATAATCTGTAATTCATTCTATAGAGTAAAGCTATCAATCAACTAGTAGGCAAGTGAGAAAACAAATAAAAGTTATCCTTAAGGTTGACTAAATGTACTATAGGTAGAAACTATTCAGTAAATAGACAATTCTAACACTGATACTCTTGAGTTCCTAATCATCCTATTGTAGTGTGAACTACCAGGGCATAGAGAAAATAAAATGTTTACCTTAGGCTGATATTTTGTTCTGTTTTTTCACTACAACTTTGAATGACCTTAAAAACAAAACATGGGGGAGCTACATGGCAGTGGAGAGAGCATCTTGACTGGAATCAGGAAGATTCATCTTCTTAGGTTCAAATCTGTTCTAACACACTTACTAGATGTGTGACCCTGGGCTAGTCACTTAACCCTGTTTACCTTAGTTCCTCATCTATAAAATGAACTGGAGAAAGAAAAATCAAACTACTCTAGTATCTTTGTCAGGAAAACCCCATTAGGGTCATGAAAGTCAGGCAATTTTTGAAGTGCTTTCACAAGCACAACTTGGTTTATTTTATCCTAACATTTCTGTCTGAGAGACTAGATAGGTATCTCCATAAACCTCAAATCATCATGGTGGTTGGAAAAGCATAATGCTCATTTATAGCCAATTTTATTAGATTTTTTTTCATGACTACAGTACTTTAGTCAGATAGTCTAGGAGTTTGCCGTTGAAATTTGCATTTCTTTGAATTACCATGGGCTATTGTTTTTTTCCTCTTTGAATTTCTGTAGATGTCATCCAAGTCTTGCACTCTGTCCACTGTGCTACCTAACTTCCTTATTTGGATTCTAGACATTTTATAGACATTGCGGGTACAGTTCTATTTAATGTCAGAATTAGCTGCAAAGTTTAAGTTTCTATGATTTTAGTGATGAGCCATAAAGATTTTCTTGTCCAAGAGCTCCACTTCTTATGTGAAGGCATCAAAGAGAGAAGCTAGAACTATAGAATCAAATCATGTCACTGCCATACTCTGGCCACAGGTCTTCTGTCAAGCATATAGGGGGTTGTTTCCCTCTAGTCCTTCTCCAAACATGGTACCCCTCCTATTGCGAGGGTTATGGATCAGTTCACTTACCTTGACAGTATTCTTTCCTGGGAGGTCCACATAGATGATGAGATTGATGTACACATTGCCAGACCTGCTTTAGTGTTTGGGAGACTCTGAAAGGGAGTATGGGAGAAAAAAAATATTAAACTGAATACAAAACTGAAGGTCTACTGATTTCACTGTTGTTTGCCTGTATAACCTGGACAGTCTATCAGCTCCATTTCAGAAAACTGAACTGCTTCCAGTTGAATTGTCTCGGCACAATCCTGAAAACCACCTAACAAGATAAGGTGCTGGAGGTGAATGTCCTCTCTGGAGCTGAACTGATAAGCATTCAAACTTTACTGCAGAGAGCACAACTCAAATGGGCTGGTCATTTGACCCAAAGGCCAAGTATATATTTACCTAAAAGACCATTTTATGGCCAATTCCCACAAGGCAAGCACTCACATGGAGGTTAGAAGAAGCAAAAAAAAGACACTCTCAATGTCTTTCTGAAGAATTTTATTGTTGGCTGTGAGACATGGGAGATGCTTGCACAGGACCACTCAGCATGATATGCCCAAATCAAAGAAGGTGCTGAGTGAAAGAAAATCGCAGTAGCAAAAAGAAAACCAGAGATGTGTAAACCTAGAGCCATCTTCTCCCCAAATGTTCATGTGGACTGTTTGTGCCCAACCTGTCATCGAGCCTTCTGACTCATGTTGGTCTGATCAGTCAGTTGAACTCACTGTACCTTGACAGAGACACAGTGATGTCTTCTGCTCCTCTTCATATATGAAAGATGAACATCTCCTCCTGTTGTCATGTATTTGTGAAAGCAGTGACGTATTTATATACTCCTCAGAGCTGCATCTCAGAATAGCCAGATTTCTTCAAATACAGTTCAGTTGTCATTTCTTACACAAAACCTAACCCCATTTATTCCTCAGATTTCCTAATCCCTTTTCGGGAAATTCCTGATTGTAATTTTGATATCTATTATGTGTATTTATCTCTAGTTGTATCCTTCAATAGAATATAAATTCTTAAGCACAAGGATATTTACTGTTTGTAATCTTTGTAGCCATGGTGTGCTAGGCAAGGCCTAGCACACAATATTTAATAAATACTATTGTATTAAAATGAAGCAATGCAACATGTCTGTTCTATCTTCCTCTTGGTATCCAATGCGACCTTTGAAGAAGTTAGACTACTTCCAGTGACTGTTTCTTCTCCATGGTAAACTGTAATTGATAATACTCATAATAGCAATATTAATATTAATAAATCAATAAATAATAATTAGTTAATAATAAAGTGACGTTTACATAGTGCTTACTATGGACCAGGTGATGGATTAAGCTCTTTACAATAACTATTTCATTTGATGGTCACACTAGCCCTATGAGAAAACCATTTTACAGATGAGGAAACTCAGAAGAACAAGTTAAATGACTTGCCTAGGGTCACACAGCTAGTAAATACCTGAGACCAAATTTGAACTGAGAACTTCCTGACTCCAGGCCAGGCACCCTCTTCATTATATAACCTATGAAAAATGAGCCAATAACAGTGAGTTAGCTAATAATGATTAGTAATGATTGCTCCTTAATAAGTAGAACATACACATGTGCATACATGTATGTATATGCATATATATGTATACATACATATGTATATACACATGTATACATATGTGTATGTGTGTGCATATGCATATACGTAGTTATTGTCCAATCATTTGTTTCTGTTATTTCTGACTAATTTCAGTTTGGGATTTTCTTGGCAAAATATTGGAGTGGTTTGACATTTCCTTCTCCAGTTAATTTTACATATAAGGAACTAAAGCAAACCAAGTTAAGTGACTTGGCTAGAGTCACACAGCTAATAAGTGTCTGAGGCCAGATTTGAACACAGGAAGATGAATCTTCCTGATCCCAAGCCTAGTGCTTTATCTGCTCATTCACATGGCTTCTCTTAATATATGTATACATGTATAAACATACACTCACATATTCATGCTCATACCTATGTACACAAACATGTGCAGGGTTTCTAATACTGTAGTTACTACAGCAATAAGTTTATTTCAGTCATTTAATTTCCAGAGACCCCAGTTTCCCAATATATAAAATGAGATTTATGAATCAGATGGCCAGAGAGGCCCCTCCCCTCTCTCGCTTTGTATTTATTTCTCTATATATTGATCAAATGATTTCTATTATATTATAGAGTATATCAATGAATTGCTCAATCAATTAAAAAAAATAAGAGCGAGTGATCCCCTAGAATAAGAGCTAAGAAGGGCCTCAGAGGTCATATATTTCATTCATCTCATTTTACGGACCCAGAAACTGAGACCTAGAAGCATTAAGTGACTTCTCCAAAGTTGAACAGATAGTATATTTCAGAGGTCATATTGAAGCTGCATCCTCTGGTCTAGAGATAGTGTTGAGAATGGTTGCAAGCCCTTCCTCTAACATTTCCTAGGATCACTATATGAGTGGAAAGAATAATTTTTAGTTTAATTCTCTCATTTTACAGATGAGAAAACTGAAGCCTAAATTTCACAATGGACTTGCTCAAAATTCCAGATTAAGTAAATGGGAGAACGGGAATTGAAATGCGGGTCCCATGCTTCCTTGTTCCATATCCTTTCTATTAGAACCCTCATATTGGATGAGTAGGCATGGGCAAATTGCTGAACCTCACCATGCCCTGTGTAAAACTCTTAAACTATAAATAACAGCATATTTGCCAACATACTTTGGTAGTTGAAATTTCTTTGTTGAGTTCCCAATATTGATGAAATCATAAATCCAGAGCAATATGGGACAGCTTCCTGTCTGTGCCACCTCCTAAGCGCAACTATCCAGCTTTCCTTTGCTACAAGCCTCAAGTACTGATACACACTCTATAACTTGAGTCCTAACTTCTGAGAAATGAACAACATCCTTTTCTCTGCTTAAAACTCTATTATTAATATGATGGTGTTGACGATTTTAATTATGTCAGGGGAATTCAACACTAGGACTTAGACCAAGAAAGACAAGTGGCAAAACCAGAAAGCATATTATAAAACTAGCTTAATCTCAACCACAAACATCCATAAGTCCCACAAAACAAATCTAAGCCAGTTCATTATTCAGTACCCAGGACTAAAGCCTATGCATTTTCTCTATTCATTTACATGAAAGATTTACAAGGGTGCCATTGAGTTTGAATACATTTTATATGACTAAGAGGAAAAGCAAATTTCTATTATATATAATTTATTGAAGCATAAGAATAATAGTTTGCCCCTAAACTTGCTGCAATAAACAGATAATGAAAATAAGAATGAGTTAGGTGTGTGGATAATGTCTTATATTTTCTGAAATACCGAAAGGTCTCTTGGGAATAAATCACATTTGAATGTAGAACCTTGGATGGAAAAATCCCACATGTTATAGTGAAACGTACACACATAAGTATGCATGTTTGCATATACATACATGGATATATGCACATGTTTATAATTACACCATGCTTATTTATGTATACATATGTGTGTGTGCAGGAAAATAAAACATTGAATGAATATGGAGAGCAGTATAAGATGTGATGATTTCTTTCTGTATTTATATTTGAATCTAAACTAAACATTTGTGTATAAATTTTGTCTCTACACACTCACAAATATATATATATATCATCCATTTTTTATTCATATACTTGCACACATGTGTATATGTATATGTGTATTTATAAATTCATATATGTCTATATATGTGTATATGTGTAAGAAAATATATGTATACATGCATATGCATAAGTAAAATGAGCCCCTACTCTCTTATTGCTCATATAGAAATGAAGAAAACTCTTTTCAGTATGAATAACCTATCTTAGCATCATTGCCTTCTTGATTTTTACATGATAATAGTTTCATTATTAAGTTTATGTTGATGGGGAAAATTTATAATGACAATATGCTACTGTAACATATGTGCTTCTCTGGCTTGAGGGTAAATTTGAAAAAGTAGGAATGGTGAGATTTGCTCATCTGGCCCCTATCTTGAGAACTTTACACTAGTCTACTAGGAAAATTCACTCTTTTTCTTCTCCTTCTGGGTTGTTTCCCTTTTAGTCATCTCCCTCAATTCTGTCCCTGCAAAAACCTCTAATCCCCTGTGAATTTTGGTCAGGAAAAAGGTAGAGCAAAGCCTTGGAGAGCAAATCATGTCACTGACACTCATTTTGAAGAGAAAGATGAAAAATTCTGAATCCATTTTAATTTTTCCTCTTGGAAATTTTAGCTAAAATAAAGAAAATCACATCCTATATTTTTGTTACTATAAATAAGCCTTGAACCATAAGAAAAACTAATACTTTGAGAAAACCAGAATGCAAGTTTTGATCTTTTTTGCATCTGTATGTGCCAAAAGTAAAAAAAAAATAGTATTCCCTACTAAAGTTTCTATTGGCAATTATTGTCATAATTTTAACAATTACTATTGTTTAACAACTACACAAAAACAATTATAACTGGTCAGATTTTGACTGGAGTGATTTGGTTCTTTAAACAGCTTAAAATAGCAAATAACTTGAAAGAATAGACAGCTTTGAACTGTACACTTTTATCTTGGAAAGAAAGAACAAAGGAGAGGACTATCCGAATTCTTAATAAGTGGAAAATTAATCAATGATCAGAACCTCCTCATGCCTAGATAACATTTTTCCAGGTCCCGCAGAGGGTAAAGGTGTTAGCCACCATGTTGATTCTTTTTCTTATAGTTCATTTGTCAGTAATTTACTGACTCAAAGAGTCAGTCATTGGATCATCAGGCAACAAATACTTGTTAACTGCTTCTTGTGAGATAGGGACTTACTTAGCTGTCCCACTGTCAATTCATTTATAAATGCCCAACCCATTTACAAATGTCACTCTCACTGTAGAACTAAATCTCTTCCAGACTGGGAAGAAGCTGACTATTTTTTTCAAACTACATCCCCCAAGAACTCATCCAGGATCCATTTCAATAAACTATTGAATTGCTATGGGTTCACTAGAGCTTTTAAAAATGAATTTATATTTCTATTCCTTGATAGAACCAACACATATGTGAAAAAAAATAATAGTACAGTATATATGCTTGAGGGATGCTGCATTCTGGCTACAGAAGACATATTTGCTTATTTATCACACTGAGACATTTAATATAGTCTCCATGTAATAATTCTTTGACTTGGCAAGGTTTAAAGTCCATCCTAGATATTGACAAATAAATAGTAAAAATGAAGCTATTTTGTGTGTGAGAGGAGAGTACTAAAGGATATCTCTTACCAGTAATTACTTCAATGTGGAGGACACCAAACTCAGTAACTGTCTCCATCAATGGAGATCATAGGATTAGAGTAAGAGCTGGACTATTGCCTCAGAGGCAATTTAGTTTAAAAGTTTCATTTCATAGAAGGGGAAACTAAGGTCCCAAGAGGTAAAGTGACATGAGCTTGCCTCCTGCTGTTAGAGCAAGCAAAGAGGATATTTCTTGTTTTCTTTTTGGAGCTCATTTTTCCAGGCTCATTGAAAACATCTGAAGGCTCAATCTTTGAACTGTGAAAGTTCACAGCTATACTGAGTCACATGAGTTTTGGGCCTACTGGCTCTGAGCCAATCAAGATCAGAGTCTTTGTTATATATCCTGGGAGGTTGGTATTTTGCTTTGGGGGTTTATTTATGAGGAGGAATGTTTGATTCCCTGAATAGTACTCTGGGTAGTCATTTGTTAAGATCCCCACAACTACTCAGATGTATGTGCTTTCCCAATCTGGTGGTATATGTAGGTGGTTATGTTACTTTATTCAGATAGTAGGAGCCCTGTCTGTTAAATTTCTCTGCTAATTTCTCTATGTTTATTTTCTCCTGATGCTTCCACTGAACTGGTGAATGATTCATATATGTTTGATTAAAATAAGCATCCTCCCAATTTCCAGTTCTTGGCCACCACAAAGAGAACTGCTATAAATGTTTGTGTACATGTGGGACCTATTCCCATTTTTATGATTTCTTTGGAATACAGCCCTAAAAATGAAATGGCTGTGTCAAAGTGTATGCACATTTTTTGTATCCCTTTGGGAATAGTTCCCAATTGCTCTCCAGAATGGTTGGTTTAGCTTACAGTTCCACTAACAACGAATTGGTGTTCCAACTCTCTATCTTCAAAATTTATCATCTTCCTGTTTTGTTATGTTAGCCAATATGATAGATGTGATGTGGCACCTCAGAGTTGTTTTAATTTGCATCTCTCCAATCAATAGTGATTTAGAGCATTTTTTACAGATAGCTTTAATTTCTTCCTCTGAAAACAGCATGTTCATATCTTTGACCATTTATCAATTGGGGAATGACTTGTATTCTTGTATGTTTGACTAACTTCTCTACACATTTTAGAAATGAGGTCTTTATCACAGATACTACTTGTAAAAATTCTTTACTAGTTTTCTGCTTCCCTCCTAATCTTGGTTACATTGGATTTGTTTGTGCAAACTTCTCAATTTAAGGTAATCAGAATTATCCATTTTGCACTTTATAATGTTCTCATCAATTGGGGAATGGCTAAAGTTGTGGTATATGAATGTAATGGAATACTATTGTGTTTTAAGAAATGATGAACAGGAAAACTTCAGAGAAACCTGGAAGGACTTACATGAACAGACACCAAGTGAAAGGAGCAGAACCAGGAGGTCATTGTACACAGTATAAACCAGAGTGTGCATGGAGCTTTTCTGGTAGACTTAGCCCTTCAGAGCACTGCAAGGACCTGAAACATTCTGAAATGACTCTTGAGGCAAAATGCCTTCCACATCCAGAGAAAGCACTATGGAATCAGAACACAGAATGAAGCAGACAATTTTCTCTTGTGTTATGTTATGTTTTGTTTTCTTTGTTTGTTTTTCTTATGGTTTCTCACATTCATTTTAATTCTTCTGTGCAACATGACTAATGTGAAAATATGTTTAATAAGAATGTATATGTAGAACCTATGTAGGATTGCATACCATTTCAGGGAGGGAGGGGGAAATAAATCTAAGACTTATGGAAGTGATTATAGAAAACAAAAGAAATAAATTAATAAAAAAGAAAATAAGATTGTTTATCCCTTTAAAATTTGTCCTTTCTTTATAAAGTAGATCAAAGAACCTATGCCAGCAGGTCATCCTGAGTGTGCTAGAGTGCTTGCTAATATACCTGCATGAAGGGATTAAGTGTCAGAATTTGAAACCAAATCCTTACTCCAAGTTCCACACTCTTTCTAATCTGCCATGGTTTATGAGAGAGACAGAGAGTGACAGAGAGAAAGAGAGAGAGATAGAGAGAGACTGAGATGGTACTGAATGCCTGAAAAACTTTTTCAGAGTCTATAACCATCATAAGAAAGATACAAAATTGCATCTTGCTCATGGAAAAGAGAACCCTCTACCTCTATTCACAACAAAAGTTCCATGTTAATTTGCACTGGGCTTCCTTCCTTTTTCTCTCTTTCATTCTTTCATGTCTTTCTTCCTTCATTAATTGATCTACCAATTAATCATTTACTATATTGTGCTAGTGCTCTCCTCCAGTTGCATTGTATTAAATTGTTATAATAGAATACAATGTCATTATATATGCATATATGTATATACATACATATATGTGTATCTATCCATACAGATACATATGTGTGTACACAATGGAAACAAATGAAAAACTAACAGCTGTTCGATTTGGTAGGTATGTATGCGTGTGTGTATGTGAGTATGGTATGTCAAAAGACAGGAAAAATTTGGATAATTAAAACAAATAAAGCAATTGAGAATCTTGAGGGCACAACTCATATTTTGGGTCATGTGTCTATGTCCCCAGTGTTTAATATCATGCTTTGTATATAGTAAGAGCTTCATAAATCCTTGTTGAAATAAATTGATTCAGAAGAAAGCAGGGGAAGTTAATTGGACTGTTCATTGTTCTATGTAGAGCTACATATTTACTTAGTGAAGGAAATGAGAAACGTTCTGGATCCAAATGAAATCACAAGGGGGATGTTTGTTAGAAATCAGAATGTAATTAACCATATTGGAATTTCGCTAAGGGAGTAGGGCTAAATGCCAAAATGCCTTCAAAAATGTTTAAATCTCAGTTAATTAATGCTAAAGTGAAATCCTGAGAAATCCTATATAGATTTGGCTCATGTATTTCCATTGAGAAAATAATTTCCTTAAATTTCCCAAAGGATTGCTAAAACTACTGGACTAATCTCCACACTAGTGAATTTTGTTACTGGCAGGAGTGATGTGTAGATGGGAGAAAGGAAAAGATGAAAAGGTGAAAAAGAGAACTGAAAAACTCTTTGGAATAAATAAAAGAAAATCCATATGAAAATGTGCAACAAAGAAAAATAATACAAAATAGCAATGCAGATGTGATTAAAATGAAGCAGTAGTGTATACAACCAAGAAATTCAAGGCAGGAGATGCCTTGTATGTATGTATGTATGTATGCATTGTATGCATCTTTCATCATTCCTATATTAGAGCTACATGAGTGTGAATATTTCCATTTCCTGGGCAAAAATCCCTATGTATGCCTTGGGAAGAGATCCATAGGATCATAGATCTAGAATTACAAGGAAACTGGTAGTACATCTTGTTTAGCAACTTCATTCTTCAGATGAGAAAACTGAGGTCAACAACTTCCTCATATGTAACTTGGGGCTTGTCCAAGTCCATGTTAAGTATCAGAAGCTAGATTTGAACGCTGGACCTCTAACTTCAAAGTCAGGGACTCTTTCCTTGTACCATAATGTTCCCTAAGAAACACAAATAGATATGGAGGAACATTCAAAGTAAGTCAGAACACTCAGTAATGGATACTACTTTATGTCTGCTCTTTGAATCCCTCGTCAGTTGGAGATTTAAGGAGATGTAGTAGAAAGAATGTTGGAAAATCAAATATAAAGATGCAGTAATTACTCACTATGCTGAAATTCACAAATTATGGCATGGTCAACATTTGTTTCCCTCTCCCTAGGACTCTGTTCCTTTTTTCCCCCATATAAACAAACATATTTATTTTTAAGAATTTATTTATTTTAGTTTACATCATTCAATTCCATAAGATTTTGAATTCCAAATCTCCCACAATCTCACAATTTCAGATAATCTGATATATGTGCCATATGTATTCATATTAAATATATTTGCACATTATTTATGGTGTAAAGAAGAATTAGAATCAATAGGAGGAACCATGAAAAAAGATACAAACAAAATAGAACAAACCAACAAAAGGAGAACAAGTAGTATGCTTCAAGTTGCATTCAGAATCCCTGGTTCATTTTATGGATGTGAATGTGAAACTTTTAGAGCTGTCTCAGACCTCTGCATTGCTAAGAAGAAGTAAGTCTGTCAAAGTTAGTCATCACACAATGATGTGCACAATGTTCTCCTAGTTCTACTCCCTTCACTCAGCATTAGTTCATGTGAGTCTTTACAGAGTTTTCTGAAGTTTTCTTATTTCATTAATTTCTTATGGTATAATAGCATCCCTTTACAACTTGTTCTGCCATTCTCGAACTGATGGGCATCCCCTCAATTTCTACTTCTTGACCACCACAAGAAGAGCTACTATAAATTTTTGTACATGTGGGTTCTTTTTTGGTTTAATGATCACTTTGGGATACAGAGCTAGAAGTAGAGTGCATTTGTCCTTCCTTGCCAAAGAAGACCATGCCATCAGAGAAATGATGACATGACTTGCACTTGACTTTTTTGTTTTAAGTGAGGAAGAGCTGTACAGGTCACCATCCTCACTTCTCCTCCAGAGTCATCTGAATCTAGTGACCAGATATTCATCAGGATGTCTAAAGATGACCCAAGATGAGGCAATTGGAGTTAAGTGACTTGCCCAAGGTCACACAGCTAGTGAGTGTCCAGTGTCAGAGGTAAGATTTGAAGTAAAGTCCTCCTGACTCCTGCACTGGTACTCTATCCACTGCACCACCTAGCTGCCCCTCTAGAAATAGCATGGTTGGTCAAAGGGTATGCACAGTTTTATAGCCCTTTGTGTGTACATCCAAGTTGCTCTCCAGAATGGTTGAATCAGTTCACAACCACCAACAATGCATTAATTTTTCCCATTTTTTTTCAATATCTTCTCTGGAGGAAGGAGCCAAGATGGTGGAGTAGAAATATTCACATATCCTAGCTCCGAACCCACAGCCCATAAATTACCTGTAAAAGGAACTCCCAACAAATTCTGGAGCAGGGGAAGCTGTGCAGCAATGGAGTGGAGGAGATTTCTGTTCCAGAGAGCCCTGAAAAACTGACTCCAAAGGTATGTCACCCACCAGACCCGGAACAGAATTCAGCCCTGCCTTGGCCAGGCAGCACCAAGAGGAGCAGATCCAAGCAGGCTTCAGGGACGGAATCACCCGCCGCACAGGTCCCTCAACCCACAGGCACTACAGGTCAGTAAAAGACCCTATTTGGCCGGCTGAGAGGGGAGCAGGGTGTCTCCATAACTCAGGCCCCCTTGGGAGGAAGCGGCAGGGGATGCAGCAGACAGGGGCTTCCAAAGCAGACAGGACCTCAGATCCATTACTGAAGGTCACTGCATAAAACCCCTGAGGGACCTGAGCTCCTGGTGGTGGCCCTGCCCCCACCTGAGAACCTGAACTTAATCCTACTGAAAAGCAGCCCCACCCCCTGCCCCCCGAAATCCCTGAGTCTGGGAAGCAGCATTTGAATCTCAGACCCCAAGCATTAGTGAGACAGGGGTAGAGAGGAATCTCGGAAGTCAAGTAACTGGCTGGGAAAATGCCCAGAAAAGGGAAAAAAAATAAAACCATAGAAGGTTACTTTCTTGGTGAACAGATATTTCTGTCCTTCTTTCTGATGAGGAAGAACAATGCTTACCATCAGGAAAGACATAGAAGTTAAGGCCTCTGTATCCCAAAAATCAGAATTAGATATCCAGTGGGCTCAGGCCATGGAAGAGCTCAGAAAGGATTTGAAAATCAAGTTAGATAGGTGGAGGAAAAACTGGGAAGAGAAATGAGAGAGATGCAAGAAAAGCATGAAAAACAGGTCAATACCTTGCTAAATGAGACCCAAAAAATGCTGAAGAAAATAATACCTTGAAAAATAGGCTAACTCACTTGGAAAAAGAGGTTCAAAAAGCCAATGAGGAGAAGAATGCTTTCAAAAGCAGAAGTAGCCAAATGGAAAAAATAGTTCTCTGAAGAAAATAGTTCTCTCAAAACTAGAATGGAACAGATGGAGGCTAATGACTTTCTGAGAAACCAAGAAATCACAAAACAAAACCAAAAGAATGAAAAAATGGAAGAGAATGTGAAATAGCTCATGGGAAAAACAATTGACCTGGAAAATAGATCCAGGAGAGACAATTTATAAATTATGGGACTACCTGAAAGCCAAGATCAAAAAAAGAGCCTAGGCATCATATTTCATGAAATTATCAAGGAAAACTGCTCTGATATTCTAGAACCAGAGGGCAAAATAAGTATTGAAGGAATCCATCTATCACCGCCTGAAAGAGATCCAAAAAGAGAAACTCCTAGGAACACTGTGGCCAAATTCCAGAGTTCCCAGGTCAAGAGGAAAATATTGCAAGCAGCTAGAAAGAAACAATTCAGTATTGTGAAAATACAATCAGGATAACACAAGATCTAGCAGCTTCTACATTAAGGGATCGAAGGGAGTGGAATAGGATATTCCAGAAGTCAAAGGAACTAGGACTCAAACCAAGAATCCCCTACCCAGCAAAACTGAGTATGATACTTCAGGGGAAAATATGGTCTTTCAATGAAACAGAGGACTTTCAAGCATTTTTGATGAAAAGACCAGAGCTGAAAAGAAAATTTGACTTTCAAACACAAGAATGAGAAGAAGCATGAAAAAGTAAACAGCAAAGAGAAGTCATAAGGGAAATGTTTACATTCCTACATGGAAAGACAGTATTTGTAACTCTTGAAACTTTTCAGTATCTGGGTAGTTGGTGGGTTTATACACACACACACATATGCACACACACGTGCACACACACACACAGAGACAGAGAACACAGAATGAATTGAATAGGATGGTATATCTTAAAAAAAATTAAGGTAAATGGTGAGAGAGAAATATATTGGAAGGAGAGAGGGTGAAATGGAATGGGGCAAATTATCTCTCATAGAAGAGGCAAGAAGGAGACTTTTTAGGGGAGGGAAAAAGAAGAGAGCTGAGAGAAAAACATGAAGTTTGGGATGCAGAGGCCTTAACTTCTATGTCTTTCCTGATGGTAAGCATTGTTCTTCCTCATCAGAAAGGAAAGGCAGAAATATCTGTTCACCAAGAAAGTAACCTCTCATCACATTCGACTAAAGGAAGGAATAAAATCCACATTCATTTTGGTATGAAAACCTATCTTACAATACAGGAAAGTGGGGGAAAAGGGGATAAGCAGGGTTGAGGGGATGATGTAAGGGAGGGCAATGGGAGGAGGGAGCAATTTGAAGTCAACACTCGGGGAGGGACAGGATCAAAAAACAGAACAGAAGCAATGGGGGACAGGATAGGATGGAGGGAAATAAATTAGTCTTACACAACATAACTATTATCGAAGTCATTTGCAAAACTACACAGATATGGCATATATTGAATTGTCTGCCTTCCCAAAGGGAATGGGGGGGGAGGAATGGGGAGAATTTGGAACTCAAAGTTTTAGGAACAACTGTTGAATATTGTTCTTGCTACTGGGAAATAAGAAATACAGGTCATGGGGATTGGAAAGTTATCTGGCCCTACAGGACAAAAGAGAAGATGGGGTCAAGGGAAGGGAGGGATAATAGAAGAGAGAGCAGATTGGTGATAGGGGAAATTAGAATGCTCAGTGTGTTGGAGTGGGGGGAGGGGACAAATGAGGAGAAAATTTGGAACTCAGAATTTTGCGTAAATGAATGTAAAAAATAAAAATAAATATATTTAAAAAAAGAAAATCAAATTTTGTGAAAATGAATGTAAAAAGTTTAATAAATAAATTTATAAAAGAAAAATAAAAAAAAATCTCTGATATTTACTATTTTCCTTATTAATCAGTATGATACATGTGATGTGGTGCCTCTGAGTTATTTTGATTTGTATATCTCCAATGAATAGTGATTTAGAGCATTTTTCATATGAATATAGATAGTTCTAATTTCTTCATCTCAAAACTGCCTGTTCATATCTTTGGTCATTTGTCAATTACAGAGTTTCTTTTATTCTTAGAGTTTTGTTCAGTTCTCTATATATTTTTGAAATGAGGCCTATATCAGAGACACCGATTATAAAAATTCTTTCTCAGCTTTCTGCTTCCCTTCTAATTTTGGCTGCATTGGCTTGGTTTGTTCAAAAATTATTTCAATTTAATGTGATCAAAATCATCCATTTTGTATTTCATAATATTCTCTATATCTTTTTTTCATCAAAATTCATCAATTCTTCATAATTCTGTAGGTATACTATTCCTTGTTCCCCTAGTTTTGTTATAATATCAGTCTTTGTTTCTAAATCATGTACCAATTCTGATTTTATCTTAGTATACAGTGTAAGATGTTGGTCTATGTCCAATGTTGGTCTATGTTCAATTCCTGCCATACTATTTTCTAGTTTTCCCAGTGGTCTTTGTCAAATAGTGAGATGTTATCTCAGAAGCTTTAGTGTTTGTGTTTAACAAAGAGTAGATGACTATCATCATTGAATACTATGCCTTATGTACCTGTCTGTTCCACTGATCAACCACTCTATTTCTTAGCCAGTACCAAATAGCTTTGATGATTGTTGCTTTATAATACAATTTAAGAACTGGTATGACTGGATCAAATACTCTTACATTTCTTTTCATTAATTCCCTTGATGTTCTGGACTTTTTATTCTTCCAGATATATATTTTTTAAATTTTTTATGATCTATGTAATAATTTCAGTAGTTTGGCATAGCATTGAATAAGCAAATTAATTAGGTACAATTTTACATTACCTTGGCCTATTAAAAAACAACTGATTTTTCCCAATTATTTAGATGTGGCTTTATTTATTTGAAATGTGTTTTGTAAGTAATTAGAGAAATTGGTCTATAATTTTCTTTCTCTGTTTTGATTCTTCTTGTTTTAGGTATCAGCAGCATATTTGTAACATTAAAATAATTTGATAGAACTCATTTTTCTCTTATTTCCTGAAAGAGATTAAATGATTATTTGGTTGAATTGTTCTCTAAATAGTTTATAAAATTCATTTGTAAGTCCATGTGACCCTGGAAAATTTTTTCTTAGAGAGTTCATTGATGACTTCAATTTATTTTTCTGAAATGAAGTTAAGTATTTTAGTTCCTCTTCTGTGAATCTGGGATATATATATATATGTGTGTGTGTGTGTGTGTGTGTGTGTGTGTGTGTATGTGTGTGTGTATAGATAGACACATATAGATATAGATAGATAGATAAATAGATATATTTGTATATTGTGTATTTGTAAATATTCATCCAATTCACTAAGATTGTTAAATTTATTGTCATATAGTTGGGCAAAATAGCTCCTAATTATTTTTTTAATTTCCTTTTCATTGGTGGTGAATTCACTCTTTTCATTTTTGATACTGTTAATTTGGATTTCTTCTTTCTTTTTTAATGAAATTAACCAAAAGCTTATCTATTTATTGTTTTTTCATAAAACCAGGTTTTAGATTTTTTATTATTTCAATACTTTTCTTAATTTTCATTTTATTAACCTCTATGGTTTTCAGAATTTCTAATTTAGTATTTACTTGGGGATTTTTAATCTGTTCTTTTTCAAGGTTTTTTAGTTGCATGTCAAACTTATTGATCTATTCTTTTTTCATTTATGTAAGTATTTAAAAATATATAACTTCCCCTAAGAACTCTTTTGGTATGTTCTCTCATTATTTTCTTTCCCCTGGATGAAGTTATTGATGGTTTCTATAATATGTTCTTTCACTCACTCATTCTTTACTATTGGATCATTTAGTCTCCAATTAATTTTTAATTTATCTATCCATTGCCTTTTATCACATGTAATTTTTTATTGCATCAAGATCTAAAAAGCATGCATTAATATTTCTGCCTTTTTGCTTTGAACTGTCATGGTCAGGTTATTTATTTTTAGTATATACCATGTACCACTAAGAAAAAGGTATATTTCTTTCTTTCCCTTTTCAATTTCCTCCAGATGTCTAACATATATAACTTTTTTTTTTTAAATTTGATTTACCTCCTTTACTTCCTTCTTGTTTATTTTGTGGATAGATTTATCTAGTTCTGAGAGGGGGAGGTTGAGGTCCCCCACTAGTATGGTTTTGCTCTCTATTTCTTCCTCTAACTCCCTTAACTTCTCTATGAATTTTGATGTTATGTCATTTGGTGCATATATGTTTGGCAATGATATTACTTGATTTTCTATAGCATCTTTTAGCAATATGTAGTTTCCTTCCTTATCTCTTTAAATTAGATTTACTTTCGCTATTTTTGGTCTGAAATCAGGATCGCTGCCTCTGCAATTTTTTTTACTTTAACTGAAGTATATCATATTCTACTCCAGCCTTTACCCCCTCTTTTATTCAAGTATGATATACATATACATATATACACACATACATGTAGATATATGTGAACATACATATATTCATATATATATTAACATACAAATATACATATGCACACACACATGTGTGTATATATATATATATATATATATATATAAATGAGGGAGAGAGAAACAGAGAGAGAGAGAGAGAAAGAAAGATAGACAGAGAGAGAGAGAGAGAGATCCATTTCCCTATGGAATGTAAGGTTGAACATCAGGGTGTCTAACAAGGTTCCAGCATTTTTAGGGAATAGGTAAAGTTAAGATATCATTGCTCAGGTGTTTCTGTGAGCTTCTTGTTTTTACATAGCAGCAGTTAAATAGTAAGGGTCAATGTTCCTTAAGATTAATATGAATGGAAAATATTTGGTGCAGTGGTCCATTATCTTATCACAATTGTTAAACAGAAAACAGTGGTTCCTTGCTCATCCAGATGATGTCAGCATCCTGATTTACTCACTAATCAATGATTGCTCAGAAGAATTAGTGAGCCTCAAGATGAGTTTAGCAAGGCCTTGATTGACTTTAACGCATACATATGGAGGGAGAGAGAGGCAGGGATTTGCATCTACCTGGTAAGTTCCATGCATTGTCAGGCTGGAAACTGTCAATGTGGAGTAGATTAGAAGAAGAAGAAATGAAAAAGCCATTCTCTGGCCTGATGCATGCTCAAGACACACACAGGTCATGTGCTAGGGAATGCGAGGGCATCTTAAATGAGGGAATGAGGCATATTGCAAAGCATGTTGGATTTGATGTAAGATAAAACATAATTTTGTTTGTATTTTTTAAAATAACCTGACATGGAAAAATGTAATTTTATAACTTTCAAATAAATATCTAATTTGGTTTCATTATGGATTATTATGGAGCTTACTTGAATCCCAGTCCTATAGTACGCTATTAAACTGGTCATACCTCATCTCCTCTTCCATGATTAAAAATGTCCAATGTTTTAGCACACTTTTGTATGATGTGATCTTGAAATCCTTGTCCATTCTATCACATTACTCCTCCAAATGCTTTCCAACTTATCAATAAGTTGCCTGTAATGAGTATGTGAGATATATGGTCTGTTCATTTTGACTTTCATATCTAGCAATTACGTTTCTTTTTGTGCATTAGAGTAATCCATTCCAAAGGACATTTAGGAATTCACTTGGTAAACATGAAGAACTTCATATGTTGCCCCTTATCTTCACAAGTCAATTAGTCATTTGATTATGTTCAATTTCTTTGTAGAACTCATAAAATCATATTGATTCAGGCCTGATAATAAAGAATTTTTGCTGAAATTGATCAAATGTTGTCCTTAGGGATACTTTTGTTATGTGTTAATGCTCACAATCCATGTTTTTTAGAAGCCAGGCAATAGCTCTCATACAACTGTTTATAGTCTCATTGTCTATGTAGACAATGGTTTTGTTGCTGAATTAATCTTTGAGCTGTTTTAAGTGAATAAAAACGTCTGTGCTGAGAGATGAGCAACTAAAATATCCACAATTATCTGTACTTAAACTCTTGGAATGTGCCTGAGATTCTTCATGTTCTGACACTAATAGTGTAAGTGGCAGAATTTGTTACTACTATCTGATTAAGAGCCAGATGAAGGTATAGAGAGGATAGCCACATGAGCTAAGAGACTTCTAGATAATGTCATGAACTTAAGAGGACTATAATTATGCCTTAGCACCAGGCCTTGGATATAAACATTCTTCCTCCTCTCATCACTTCTCACCTCTAATCATAAACAAAGAGAAATGAAGGTTTTTCATATTAGGAATTTGAAATATTGGAATTCTAGGACTTTGCCATTTTTTTTCTTTTCCACAGTTTTGTCTTGAATGTATTCCCTCATCTCAGTATTTTATCTGCTTAAAACTTTACTTTCCTCCGCTCCAAAATGAAGGGGTTAAATTATATATCTTCTCATATCTCATCAAGGTCTACATCTAGGTTCATCTCGGGGCGTGAAGCCAAAATGACAAAGTCAGACACTCACCCAAGCTTTCCCAAATTTCCACCAAATAACTTGAAACTAATGACTCAAACTGAATTCTGGACTGGCAGAACCAATTGAAGTAGGAGGTGAAATAATTTTCAGCTCAAAGTAATGTGCAAGTTTGGAAGAAAATGTCTGTCTTACTGGGGTAAAAGTGGAGTGCAGTCTGGTATAGGCTGCCCACAGCAAGCTAGCCCAGATACTTCTGTATCTTAGTTTCTTCTGCGTAACAACATCGGGGTACACAATCAGGGTCAGGACGATCTCATCTTTGCTTATCAAGAGTGGGATGGTGACCCAATTTCCTAAGAACATCAGCCTTTAGTCTAGTACAAGTCTCAAGTAAAACCTGGACAGTACCTCACATTCTGGACTCCATTAGTACTTACTCTCTACATCTCCCCCCTTTTGCTTTCTAAGTAATTTTAGTCCATGAACGTGTGCCATTTTTGACAAGAAATTAATGTGGTTTGACAAGGTTTGTAAAGAGAAATGCGATTTTAGAATTGGAGTTGGGGCCCAAGTACATGCATCCAGGCACCCTATCATTCCCCCCTTAAAAAGACGACCCAATCTTTTGGGGTAAGGGATGCAAGTCTCAGCTTCTGAAACTGCTTCCTGCTGAGATGAAAACGTACTTTGCATTACTGCACATGTATACCCTATATCAAAATCCTTGCTGTTTCAGGGAGGGGAGAGAAGAAGAGACAATTTGAAACTCATAAGTCTTCAAAATGAATAATAAAACTGTTTTTGTGTCTAATTGGAAAAAAAGATTAAAAAGAACGAAAAACAAACAACAAAATAAATAAATCTCAGATGCCCCTTTATAAATTAAAGTCTCCCTGATTCCCATAGTTCTCATTTCTCTTTCTGGAAATTTCTTTGTGTTCCTCTTTGTGTATGCCCCATGTCCAGTGTATCGTATAGCCAACCGTTAGGAAGACAACTCCTCAAAGTCTAAGGCTATTCAGGTTTTCTTCCCCTTTGAATTCACAGTGATTAATACAGTCATTTGAACAGATTAAGCCCTTTAAAGAGCATTTGTTCAAATGGACTGTTTCTTTGGGGTACACCAAAACTTTCCAAAGAAAGTTCTACACCAAAATTTTCCAAAGAAAATGAGATTCATCAATCAATATCTAGAAGTGTGAGAATGTCTGCATAGATATTCTTGCCTCCAGAACTGTTTCCCATTTGAGGGTCATTCACATCCAAGCCTTGGAACTTGAAGCCTTTGCCGCCATCTTTTTTTTTTTTTTTGCAGCCTGGGGATTCTGCATTAAAGCCTGGAAAGTTTTCATTCATACTGGAGTCATTGCTTGGTATTTCACTCTTTGTATTGGAAGAAATGGGACTTTCAGACTAAGATATATGAAAAGCACACCTTGTGGTAGTTTTATATTCAGTTTTTTATATCCAGTTTTATATTTGGATTGTGAACAGTACAGGATATTTTTTAATCTATCTGTTGTTTTTGACACTTTTATTGCCTTAAATTCAGTAGCTTGACCCTGAATGCCAAGCACAAGGGTGGTGGGAGGAGGGAATACTCATGCCGTTCAAAACTAGAGTCATCTGCACGAAGGTGCATGCTATGACTTTAGGGGGAAAAATAGCAATATTTCCCTTTGCCTAACAAGTACTTCTCAAAAAATTCATCTGAAGGCATTAATGGAACCATCACAACTTGATCCTAATGAAACTTAAATTCTGCCCAAGACTCAGAAAATCAAATAATAAATCTGAGTGACCAATAGTAAGATTCCATCCAAGCAACAAAGACAGGAACAAAACATCTGGACAGATTTCTGTCCTACAGAGCTCTATCTTGGTCCCTCTTTTTTCCTCCTTCTCTACTATTTTGTTTGGTGATCTCATCAGCTCTCATATATTTAATTACCACCAATATTCTAAGATTCTCTGAACTCTTTATCCAATCCTAAAACTTCTCTTGAACTATGGACATCTGTTTCTAGTTACCTAAAGGGCATATTTAACTGAACAGTGTATAAATATCTTGAATATAACATATTAAAACTGAATTTGTAATTGTTTCTCCCAAGCCACCTTGCTTTCAAATGTTTCTATTACTATTCAAGGTAGTACCATCCTTCTAATTGCCAACTCTAGGTATTATCCTTAATACTTCTGTCTCTGTCTCTGTGTCTCTGTCTGTGTGTCTCTCTCTCTCCCCCCGTCTCTCTCTCTCTCCCTCTCTCTCTCTCTCTCTGTCTCTCTCTCTCTCTCACTGTCTTTCTCTCTCCTCTGTCTCTGTCTGTCTCTCCCTCTCTCTCACACACAATCCATCATTCAATCAATCAATCAGTCAGTGTTTATGTCCTGTTTAGTCTACCCATGTAGCATCTCTTGTATTTGTCCCCTTCGCTCTTCCGAAATTGGCGCCGTCCTGGTACACGCTCATATCACTTCACCCCTAGACTGTTGCAATAGTCTGCTGGTTGATCCTCTTTCCTATATCCTGATTTTAGACCCTACTCCCCTCAGCTATCAAATCAATCTTCATAAATCACAGGTCTGATAACAGTGTTCTCCTATTTAATAAAATCCATTGTCTCCCTGTCACTTCTAATATTAAATTGAAAATCCTGTCATGTTCCCAACATTTACTAATATGTTCCCTTCCTACCTTTACAGTCTCCTTACACCTTTCTCCTCCATACCCATATATTATATGATTAAATCACGAGCTTCATTCTCACACCAAGTATTCTATCAGCCAGCTCCCTGCATTTTGCTTAGATCTCTCTCCTCTCTGTTCTTTACCTTCAAGTTTCTCTGGCTTCATTGAAGTTTCACCTAAATTTTATGTCAGTATCTACAAGAAGGTCTTTAGGCTATTTTAATCTTGGTACCTTCTTTCCCTCTGAGACTATCTAAAATGATATATACGTGCACATATAAACCTACACATATATGTTTGTATATATATATGCATACATATATATTACATATACATATACATACAAACATATACATATATACATTTATATACACATATATACATATATATGTGTATATATATATATATATGATTATGATGCAGAGAGCACAGCTTTCAAATGCAAAATGTATGCTTGCCAAAAAGACTATTTTATGGAGAATTTTCATGGGGCAGGGAATCACTTGGTGGCCAGAAGAAACAAGGTCTCTCTCAAGAACTTTGGATTTGACTGTGCAACATGGGAGACACTGGCACAAGACTGCTCAGCATGGCATGCCCACATAAGAAAAGGTGCTGTGCTCTTTGAGCAATGCAGAATTGAGAAAGCACAAAGTAAATGCAGTATACACAAATTTGGGATATCTACCTCAAATATTCAAACAGATTATCTGTCCCCAACCTGTGGTAGAGTATTTCAAGCTTGTATTGGTCTGATAAGCCACAGTCGGACACACAGAAATTTCACTTTACAATGGTGATGTCATTTTGTTTCTCTTGAAAGAAGGACAACAACCAAGCAACCAAGTATATATGATTGTATGTCTATATCTTATATATGTATATATATATAAATTTGTAGTTATTTATATATGTATGTATATAGTATATATATACTATATATTTATGTTATTGCATCACATTACATCACTTTATATTATATTGTGTTATGTTGTGCTGTCATGTCATGTCATATCATGTCACATCATATTATATTGTCATATCATATTGCATCATATTATATTATACTATGCTACAGTATCTTATATTAAACTGTATTATGTTATATCATATCATATTTAATCTTAGTGCCTTCTTCCCCTCTGAGACTATATCTATTTATGCATACATTCACACATATGTGTATATATGTATTGTAGATACACACATATATACATATATGATTTATATATCTATATCTCCTAGGTAAGTATGCATGTATTCAAATCTGTAGATATTTTTTGTATGTTGTCCTCCCATTAGACTGATATCTCCTTAAAATTGGTAATGTCTTTTTCCTTTCTTTGCATATACTCAGATTGGCACAGTGCCATGCACAAAGTACGTAAGTAATAAATGATTGCTATTTGACACTATATTCTAAAATTTCTCTATAGTTTTACATTGTTTTAATGACAATGACATGCCAATTGATCCTTATATAGTAATAAATTACAATCAACTTGGAAAAGGAGGATAAATTGACGGGGAAGAAAAGTTGAAGATCTGGGGATCAGAAATCCCAAATGAGAGAGATTCACTGGTAGTACAAGAGAGGCATGGCCATGAAATAGAAGTCAGAAAAAGACTACTTGCTCTATAAAATATGAATTGCGCTGAATTTAGAGGGATCTGATTATTAGCTCATTGTGAGTTCCAGGGCACTCTCAGGCATATGAAGTAGTACAGTAATACAAACCTTTACCTGCTCATCCCATGCCCCTTGGTGGATGAGTCACTTCGTTATTTTTTTTGCAAAACTTCCATCTTCTTCCTTACAGCATTACACTTGTCACCTTGGAAATAATGTTGCCACTCACTCAAGCAGTGCTTGACAATATCCCCGAAGATATTTAGAGGCAATTTGAAAGAGGACTTGATATTCATAACAATAGAAAAATAATAAATAACGTATTCTCTCACTTTCAGAGAATCGGGAGTGTCACAATCTCAAAGACATTCAAGGCATTTTGACAAAGTATATATGGCTCAATTAAGAGAGGAACTCAAAGGATAATTATATTAGTTCCTCATCAAAATATTATGAGGCATCAAAAATTATACATGGCATAGTCCTTTCAATTCACATGTACCTTTTATTCCCCCCCAATACTGACTGATAATTATAAAGGGACACAGTACTGTAACAAAATGTGTGATGTACTGAATGATCTTTTGCCAACCTGGTGGTGGCACTTGGCCTCTAACTTTGATTGTATGTAGGTCAGCTTTGATCTTGGTTTTGGTTTATTTTGTTTTTCTACATAATTTCCCTTTCAGTTTCATTCCATTCCTATCAGTTCAATAAGTATTGGCTCTGTGTCATGTTCTGTTCTAGATCACGAAGACAAAAGTCAAATACTTTTGAATTTTGAAGAACTTCATTCTACCAGAAGAAAACCAGATATATAACATAACATGTAAAGTATAAAGAGTTTCTGCAGGGAGATAGAGAAATGGAGAACTAGGATAGGATTCTTGTAAGAGCTGCCTATAGCCATAGCTATAGCTCCAAGCATGGCCATCTCTTGCTCCTTGGATTACCTGGAACTCTTATTATATGGAATAGTCATTTCACACATAGAGAATATAACTTTGTATTGTTATATTTATAGCATTTCCAGGCTGTGAAAGAATTCCACATTCAACCTGTTCAACTAATACATGTGAGTTAGGCAGGTAGGTGGTCAGTGTCTAGAATATAGAACTTGGAGCTCAGGAAGATACAATTTTATACCTTGCCTCAGACATTTACTAGCCATATGAATTAGGGCAAGCAACTTCATCTTTGCCTGCCTCAGTTTCTTCATCTGCAAAAGAGGGATAATAAGAATGCTTATGATTGATGGCTGTTGTGAGATTGAAAAGAAATTTTATTTGCAAAATGCTTTGCAGAAATTGAAAGAGTAAAACATCTAGGTAAATGTTATTATTTGCTGTCCTCCGTATATGTCATGTTATAGGAGGTAGCTAGCATGTAGAACAGATAAAGGGTTAGCTTAGGGTCAGAAAACCTGAGTTCAAATCCTTCCTCAGATACTTACTAGTTGCAAGTCTCTTGGCTATTATCTCTATGTCTCCTGTCTAAAATGGGGACAAAATAGCATTGATGTCCAAGGATAAAATGAGATAATATTTTTAAAGTGTCTTGCTAACTTCTGATAAATACTACCTACAACCACCATCGTCAATATAAGTAATAAGAGCAGCACTGATAATATTAACAATATTAAATAATGTTAAGTATGATCATCTCTAAAATATATTTGTAGTTATTCACTTTTTGCTTAAAGATCTTAGTGAGGGGAAACTTATTATCTGTCAACTTATTCCGCTTTAGGGCATCTCTCCTTACATAATACATATAGTAATGTCAGCTACATCATTGTAATGCAGCAAATATCAAATTTTTACACATACCTGTAGGTATGCTTGTATGTACAGATATGTTCTCATGAATACACATGTAATAAAGCATATGCAGACATGTATAAACAAATTCAGATTTCTTTACATTTTATACAGATACATACAGATTTAGACTAGACCTGTGATTTTATCGCTTTAGTGAAATAGGAACTTTCCTCTAATAATACAGATTGATCCCTGTTCTATAGCTTATGAATGTGTTTATGGTGACAAAAAATGTAACTGATTTGCCTAGTATCATAGAGTAAAGGTGTATTACAGGACGGATGAAGATCCACTTGGAAAAATCATGGATTTGGAGCTAAAAGTGACCTTAGACATTGTCTAGACCTTAGACATTAAGTTTAATTTCAAAGATGAAGACATTGAGGCATATTCATGAATATTTAAATCTATTCTCCCCAATTAGTACACCTGAGAAGTTCTAAGCTCTCATATATATTTTTTCACATAAGAATTAGTCTTACATTGAGTGACAAAATCAATCGATCAATGAAGGATATAAACTAGGGACAAATTGAATAAAAGCAAATTAAGTTGCACCTGAAGAGTTCTGTATCTTGAAGGAAATATGTCATTCTTTATGGGAGACTGGTTAGCCAGCAGACTTGTTCGGTGGCCAACATTACAATAAGAGTTCAGCCTAGTGATGGAAGCAACCTCGCAAAGCTCCAGAGAGGGAGCATTTTTTTTTTTGGGGGGGGGGGGGGGATACAGTTCCATTCTTTTTATCCATATATTACCTTCTCTGACCAAAGGAAGATCTTGTAATTTTCAAAGTCTGAAAGATTGAACTTTCCATAAGCAATGTTCATCGTCTCGAAGGAGAAGCAGTAACCCAAAGAAAGCTATACACACTTAGAAAAGGCAGCTTCAGGACGCTTCAAAGATACATAATCTCAAACCTCAGAAGAGAAATAAGAAATAATGAAGAACTTCCTGAAAATTCCACAGAGTAAGAAAATAATTTTCAAAAATCAAGAACTCTGATTCATCTCTTTGCTCTATGAACCCTCAAATAATGATTCAATTTTTTTGCTGAGAATATATGCAGTCATTGAAAGAAATATCCTCTCTATAATCCTATAGCAGAAAATCCAATTTGCATTTCTCATTTTAAAATATTATGACATTTTAAGCAGAATTGATATGTAAATTTCATTAAAAAATCTGAACCACAGACACACAAAAACTTTTTAATAGCTATTTTAATATTAAGTTTTTATCATATCACAAGTTAGAAACATTGAATTCCCATCAAGAGGAATATTTTCAAAATGATTTGGTCATATTATAAGCTATTGTGTACTTATATTTTCTATTTATTTTTTTACATTCAATGGGATATTTTTGTACTCAATTTAGTTTTGTTTTCAATATTAGTAAATATTGAAATACTATAATATATATGAATATAATATATAATAGTATAATATATTATACAATAATATATGAATATATATGTATATATACATATATGTGGATATAATATAAAAGTTAATTAGGTCTTTCTGGCTAATTGGTAATCAGTGGGGGGAACCACACTGGATGGAGTTCCATAAGCTTCCATTTGATGACATTACAGATCCCCAGAAGATTTTGTGCTTCAGAATGGCTAGTGGAGTTGTTAGTCACCCTTTGGAACCTGAAATTGCTAGCCCAGATGATCTTGGAAAAGTATCCCAGGAGAGGATGCTGCAGGAACACAAAGCGAAAGATAAAGTCAGAATTTGCACTCAAATCCTCTGATTCAAGATCTAGTGTTTTCTTTCTCTCCTATAGCATATCTTCCTGAGTCCAAGTGTGATTTTCTATCCATGATGATCTGTTCCTTCTCATTTTGCATATGTCCCTGTTATATGCCTCTTTGCTGTGTTTGACTCCCTGTTAACATTAATTCTAGCAACTGTTGTCACAGATAAGGAAACTGAATGTCAGAGTCAACATTACTTTTTCGGAAGAAAAAAGAAGCCTGGTAAAAATCACCTTATTGTCTCATTGACAGAACCTCATTTCCTTCCAGGAAATGTTTATTTTGAGTTACCACTAAGAAAACAATTTCCTTTCCTTTTTTCTGAAAATCTGAAGCCAGGGTATGGATATTACACAATGAGCTGAGAGGGGCAAATGGAGTTCCCTCAGCTGTAAAATAACACATTAGGATTTGAGAATTTCCAAATCTCATATCTAGGATTCTACAATCGGTGGTTTCCATTAACATTAACACTGATATAAAGTGATCCTTTGAAGGAAATAGCCTGCTTAGGTCCTTCAGTGACACAGTTGGATACTTGCACTAGCAACTGCTGAAACAGATAGGGATGTGATTTTATATATATGTTTTTAGTTATCTATGCATAAATATTATTACTGGCATTTATATAGATCTTATAAGATTTGCAAACTACTTTACAAATATTTTTTTCCATTTGATCTTCACAATGACCATGCGAACTAGGTCCAGTAATTATCCTCATTTTACAGATGAGGAAAATGAGGCAGATGCTTTAAGTGATTTGTTCAGGGTAAAACATCTAGTCAGTGTCTGAGGTAGGATTTGAACACAGAGTTCTTCAAGTTGCATATGTACAAATGTATTTATGTGTCCATCTATCTATATCTATTTGCAATTTAAAAGAGTCAGAGAATAAAATGTTTAGCTTAGAGATAAGGGTACAGTGTTCTTCCCTGCAAAGACCCTCCAGGATAGTGCTTTGTGACATGGCATATGAGCCTAACAAGAAAAAAATTAAAAACAAGAATTTGATAACACCTCTATATCACATTCTAAATAATCATTATTTTATTTTTCTGAGTAAATGAAACCTGGGAGAACATTTCACTGATTAAAAAAAAAACCCTCATAATTCTGGAGTTGGAAAGAGTACAGAATTAGCGAGGCCAAGGTTAAAAATTCAGTCTCCAGATACATTTTGTATTCTCCTTGCTTCATGGCCAATGGTCACTTCACTAGCCTTAGTCAACTGTTTGCTATTGTACAGATGGTTAATTTGAGCCCGGTGGGGCAGATGCATCTCAGTGAGGTCATTCCTAGTCAAACACTCACTCCTTAACTTTGCAGATTCAGAAAATTAATTTTTATCCTTTCCCCCAGAAACAGATGTAAATAGTCAACTCACAAGAGATTGATCTATCAACTGGCATAACAATGTATTAAGTTATAATAACTTTGGCACTTGTCAAAATTTTAAATGACAGAAACCTGGAAAGTAGAGTTAATCTGGAGTATTGCACAAAAAGAATCCATTAAAATCTCATTATTTTGCAACAAAAGACAGAAGCAAATAAGTTAGGATTTAATAAGAATGAAGCTAAGTGATAGTATCTGAGATCTAGACATGGGCAAGACTCCAGGAGCTTCCATCCAACTCCCATATTTGATATCAGAGGAAATGGGGGGCCAGGGAGGATTAGTGAGTTCCTCAAAGTCACACAAGTATTAAAAGTTAAGGGTGGGATTTCAAATCATGCCCCCTGTCATTATACATGGTCTCAAAGAATTAATTATACAAGCAAATTATACAATGAGAGTGGGATGTTAAATAGAGAAGAGCAAATGTGAAAAAAACAATGGGTTTTGCTTGATTGCAATTCATAAGCATTCATTAATTTTATTTTTAATTTAGCGAGTAAAACAGCATTTACATAAAATAGTATAATAATATTAACCCTAACGCTAATAAAAAAAGATGATTGTACATGAAAATACAAATCTCTTATTTAAAACCCATGATTCCTTTCAGATATATAATAAAGTTACAATGTAAATTTCTTCTTCCCCTTTTTATCTTCCCTCTCCCCACCCTAGAGATGACTACTATTGGACATAAATAGGTACATGTATATATATGCACATATAAATACATGCACACATATGTAGGTGCAGTTTCATATTCGTGTGCATGTATGTATGTGTGTATGCAATATATATTATATATACATGTGTATTTACATATGCACGCACTTACATATACACATACACATATATAATTGGATATAAATAAGCCAGGCAATACACCTGGTGAAAATAAAGGTAAAACAGCATGCTCCCAGTAGTTAAATACATTGATTTAGATAAGGCTGCAGAAATAAATATGCAAAATTCATTGGTATGAGGACTTATTTTTTGAGGAAAATCCTTTCACCAATGCAAGTGAATAAACAAAGTCTTCATTGCCAAGGACATTAAGAGATTTCATGACTTGACAGGGGTCCATTAATCAGTCAGCAACCATTTATTAAACACTTAGTACATCCCAGTCACTATATTAATCTCTGTGAATACAAGGAAAGGCAAAAATTAAGCCCCTGTCCTCAAGGAGTTCACATCAGGAAAGGGAAACAGTGTGGGTTTCACAGCCAATATAAGCCAGAGATAAAATTTGCACATGGGTTTTCCTGGCTTTAAGGTCAGTTTATTTTCCCCATATCACTTTACCCCTATTCTTCACAAAATATCTATCCATTATATGTAAGGCAAATTTAGGGAGTCACTTGGAGTGGGAGTGATTTTCCTGGGTTTCATGGGAGTGATAATATTTAGGCTAAGCTGTGAATGAAAGTAGGGATTCTAAGAGGGACATTTGGGCAGGGAATGCATTCTAGAAAGACATGAGAAATAACTTTAAAGCCTAATCCAAAGGCTTTCCAAGACATCTTTTCATAGCTCTGCCTCACTTAAATTCAATTCATTTGCAAGTCAAGACATCCCCATGCCAACAGTGTCATAGGTTATCTTCAAGAACTAATGATGAAAAATTACAAACAGAATGTCCAGTCTTTTTGCCTTTACACTATCAGTCTTCCAGAGGTGAAATGTCATTGCCCATCACCTCCCCATCATCACTTCCTTTAGTACTAAGATAAAATTCATCTTCTGTAAGAGGCTCAGCTGACTGAACTAACCAGTAAGTGGATTTGGATTCTGAAAAGAAGACAAGACACCTGGAATGTTGATCAACACAATGGATTAATAGCCTTGCCAGGGAAATTACAGGGGCAAAAATGACTGGGCAATCCAGTCCAGTGGCACAACTAGGTTTGGGTGTGCGCACACACACACACACACACACACACACACACTTACACTAGCAGTAATCAAGGGAGAAGGATGGAATTTTAGTCCATGTGTAAGGACTGAAATTATTCAATCCCACAGAGTCACAAAAATCCTGTTTCCTATGCACACTCAATTTTAGGATGGCTCCAGATGAGGAGTGATATGCTTTTGGAGCTTGGGCATTTGGCTCTTGCACCGGGGCTTATCAGGAGTCGTCAGCCCCAAAGTTTCTATAGCTATTTTTTTCATGCTTTTCTTTCATTTGTTTCATTTCTCTTCCCATTTTTCCCTCCACCTCTCTCATTTGATTTTCAAAATCCTTTTTGAGCTCTTCCATGGCCTGAGCCCATTGAATATTGATTTTGGATGTTTGGCATACAGAAGCTTTGACTTCTATGTCTTTCTCTGATGGTAAGCATTGTTCTTCCTCATCAGAAAGGAAGGGAGGAGATATCTGTTTACCAAGAAAGTAACCTTCTATGGTCTTATATTTTTCCCCTTTTCTGGGTATTTTCCCAGCCAGTTATTTGACTTCTGAGATTCCTCTCCACCCCTGCCTTGCCTCCAGATCCACCCAGCTAGTGTTTGGGGTCAGAGATTCAAATGCTGCTCCCCGGACTCAGGGCTTTCAGTGGGGACAGGGCTGCTATTCAGTGTGACCTTAAGTTCAGGTGCTCAGGTTGGGGCAGGGCCACCTCACAGGGCTCAGTTCCCTCAGGGGGTTTATGTGGAGACCATCAACAATGGATCCGAGCCCCTACATGCTTTGGGAGCTCCTGTCCTCTGCTGCCTCTGCTGCTGCCTCCTGAGGGAGCCTGAGTTATGGGGACACCCCACTCCCCTTTTGGCCAGCCAGACAGGCTGTCTCACTAACCTTTGGTGTCTCTAGGTGGATGGAACTGTGCAGCCGCTGGAGATTCTGTTCCTGAAGGCTACTTGGATCTGCTCCTCTCGGTGCTGCGTGGCCAAGGAAGGGCTGGGCTCTGCTCTGGGTCCGGTGCGCGACAGACCTTTGGTGTTGGTTTTTCAGGGCTCTCTGGAATAGAAATCTCCTCCACTCTATTACTGTGTGGCTTCTGCTGCTCCAGAATTTGTTGGGAGTTCTTCTTTACAGGTATTTTATCTCTAGCTATTTTTTGACCGATGTCAATATTCCCTTTTGGTGGGCTCCTTTCCACAGGGATGAGTTCCATATCAGGTCCATTTCAGTTCAATGTGGTCTCTGCCCTCACAAACTTCAAGTGCTAATGGGAAAAACAAAAGGTAAATAATTGACTGAATATATTTTTGTGGATATGGCACATAATGTCAGAGAGAGGCAATGACTTGGATGAGGTATGGGATTGATAAACTGAAATATTATTCCTTTAAAATATATAGTAACATCATGTATTTATTTTTTACTTTTCTCCATCCATAATCCTAACCCCATCCTAGAAATGGTTACCATTAGACAAATCTCTCTCTCTGTCCCTCCCTGTCTCCCTTCTTCTTCTTTTTCTCCTCCTTTTTCTCCTTCTACTTCTCTTTCCCCTTCCCCTTTCCTTCTTCTTCTTCTTCTTCTTCTTCTTCTTCTTCTTCTTCTTCTTCTTCTCCTCCTCCTCCTCCTCCTCCTTCTTCTTCTTCTTCTTCTTCTTCTTCTTCTTCTTCTTCTTCTTCTTCTTCTCTTCTTCTTCTTCTTCTTCTTCTTCTTCTTCTTCTTCTTCTTCTCCTCCTCCTCCTCCTCCTCCTCCTCCTTCTTCTTCTTCTTCTTCTTCTTCTTCTTCTTCTTCTTCTTCTTCTTCTTCTTCTTCTTCTTCTTCTTCTTCTTCTCTCTCCATACACACACACACACACACACACACACGTGTGTGTGTGTCTATATCTATGTGTAATCATTCTAAACATATTTCTATTTATTATTTCTTTCTCTGGATATAGAAAACATTTTCATATATCTTTTTAAAGTTAATTTTGATATTTATAAAAATGAAAATCACATTAACTCAAAGTTGTTCTTAGAAGAAAATTGTTATTACTGCAAACAACAATCTTTCCATCTTGTGCATTTTGCTGTTCATTATTTCATATAAATTTATGCATGCTTTTTTTCCCCCCATAAGATCACTGAGCTCATCATTTTTCTTTATAGCACAGTAGTATTCCAAAACAACTTGTTCAGTCATTCTCCAATTGATGGGGATGCCCTCAATTTTGAATCATTTGCCACCACAAAGTGAGGAATATAAATGTTTTAGGATGCAAATGTTCTTTTCCATTTTCCCTAATCATCTTTGGAAATAAACCCCATAGTGGTAATGCTGTATTGAAAGGGATGTGCAATGTAACAACTCTGGGCAAAACTCCAGATTGTTCTATCAAATGGTTTGATCAGTTCACAATTCCACCAACACTGAATTACTGTCCCAGTTTTTCCACATCCTCTCTAACATTTGTCATTTTTCCCTTCAATCATGTTAGTCAATATGATAAATGTAAAATGATATTTTGAAGTTGTTTTAATTTGCATGTCTCTAATAATGATTTACCACATTTTATATGGCTAAAATTGTTTTGATTTCTTCATTAGAAAACTACCTTTTCATCTTTTGGCCATTTACCAGTTGAAGAAAGACTTCCTGATTTGACAATGTTCTTTATATGTTTGTCATGTGAAACTTTTATCTGAGAAACCATCTATAAAGTTTTCCCAATTTTCTTTTTTCCTTCCAATATTACTTTTTGAATGAATAACCATTTATTCTCTCCCTCAAAATATGGTAGTATCAATATGTAGAGCATATATCAAATTGTGCTCTGTCTTGGGGTCGGGGTAGGGAAGAGATGGAGAGAAAATTTGAACTCAAAATCTTATGGAAGTGAATGCTGGAAACTAAAACTAAATTTAATTTAAAAAATTAAAAATATCTTAATAATAAAAAGAAAAATAAGGCCTTTGTAACAAATATGCATAGTCAAACAAAAGAAATCTCCATATTGGTCTTGTCCAAAAATGCCTGTCTCCTTCAGAAACTTGAATTATACTTACCTGTTAGGAAATGGATGACAGGCTTTATCCTTATATCCTTTAAACTGTGATTTATCATTGAGGATTATATTTATTTACCTGCAGGTTTTCTCCCTCCTGTTAGAATACAGTTTCCCTGAGGACAGCTCACTTTTGCCTTTATACACAAAGGCTATGGAATACTGTCTTAAATGCAATATTTTCTTAAAGAATAATTCTTGAGTAGAAATGATTGAACTAATCGATCATATCTAAATTACCATGATCCTCTGAGGAGGCATGTTTCATAAAATACATTTCAAAAATTGAGACCATCCAAAAAGAGGGTGATAAGCATTGCAAAGGGTATTAAAGTCGTTTTAACAAGTGATCATTTGAGAGAACTATGACTGCATAGCCTGGAGAAAAGATTTCACCCCTAGAGTTGTCTAAAAGGGTAATAGGTGTCTAAGAAAACACTATTTTCTATCATTGCAGTTATTTTTAAAATATATTTTATTGGCATCCTTTTGGCTTTTATTCCCTGCCCTCTGCTCCATTCCAGAAAGTCATGCATTAATTCAAAAACATCATTAAAATAAATTGGCTCACAAAAAAATCCAACATTGCATGTCATGATTCACACCTGTGACTCCCCACTTCTGTAAAAGACATGGGTTAATTAGTCAGAGGTACATACACACATTTTAATGCACATATACAAATATATATATGTAGATAACTTTTAAAATTTAATTTTATTTTTAAAATTAATTTATTTGTTTTTAGTTTTCTACAATCACTTTCATAAGTCTTAGATTTTTCCCCTCCTTCCTCCCACGGGTTCTACACATGCATTCTTATTAACCACATTTTCACATTAGTCATGTCACATAGAAGAATCAAAACGAATTGGAGAAACCATGAGAAAAAAAAAAACCAAAACAACAAAACAAACCCAAATATAACACAATAGAAAATAGTATGCTTCATTCTGCATTCTACTTCCATAAATCTTTCTCTGGATGTGCATGACATTTTGCTTCAAGAATCCCTTGGGAACGTTTCAGGTCCTTGCATTACTGTGAAGTTCTAGGTCTGCTATGTGCATAACTTTGACAAAGTTTGGAGACTTCTATTTTGTAACATTCGCTTTCCATTGTGAGGATGTTGCTTTTTGTAGTTGCAATGTTGCTATTATTGTGCACATGGCTTGCCTGCCTCTGCTTACTTACCTGATATGAAATCGCTTCCATGTATTTTCATTGGAGGTTCATATGAACTCTTTGTCAGGGAAGGTTGAAGGGATAGAAGATGACCTGGTGTTCATAAAGTAGAGACTAAAAAGCACTTTATCTTGAGTCTAAGGAAAAGCATAAAAATTGTTCCTCTTCCACTGATTATGTTTGAAAAGGTAAAGACACTTATCTGTACCTCAAATTCACCCCCATCAAAGGGGATGGTAGTACAATACCTCAAAGTGTCCTTCCAACTTTAATCTTATGGTCTCATGACTTCTCCATTCCAGATTTATATTTCAATGATTCTTTGATTAGAAGAAAACTTACCTATATTAATGCAAACAATGTTGCTTTTTAATTTGGATAAGATACACATTATTTGGGAAGAAAATAAGACAGAGAATTCTTGAATTTGAGTAGCAGGAAAAATTCATGAAACTGCCTAGAGGGAGAGTACGGCTTGAGAATAAGATAATGTACAGGGATGGCAGTCAATTTTGGCTACTTTTTATCTTTTATCTATAACCTATTGATATTAACAATGATAATAATAAGAATAGCATTCATCTTGTACTTACTATATGTCAAGTAGTGGCAGTTAGGTGGTGCAGTGGATAGAGCACCAGTACAGGAGTCAGGAGGACCTGAGTTCAAATCTCACCTCAAACACTTGACGCTCAGTAGCTGTGTGACCTTGGGCAAATCACCTAACCCTATGCCTCATCCTGGGTCATTCATCATCCTGATGAATATCATATCACTGGATTCAGATGGCTCTGGAGAAGAAGTGAGGCTGATGACCTGCACAATCTTCCCTCCCTCAAAACAAAGTCAAGTGCAAGTCATGTCATTATTTCTCTGATGGCATGGTCTTCTTTGGCAAGGAAGGACAAACACACACTACATGTCACGTACTTCATTAAGCACTTTACTACAAATATTATCTCATTGAATGCTTACATCCCTGGGAAGTAGGTGGTATTATTTGGTCCATTCTTACAAAAGAAGAAACTGAAAAGTGTTTTTCCTAGGATCACAGGACTATTAAGTGTCTCAGACTAGATTTTAACTCAGATCTTTGTGACTTCAAGTCTTGTGGTCCATCCAATATGCCTAGCTGTAATAGATAGTTATTGAGAATCTCCTTCACTTCTTTGCTAATCTATGGGGTTTCAGGGAAGAAATGAAATGTCTGACATAAGAAATCTTCAATTCTTTACAGAGGCAGGATCAGCACTTGATTTCAATGAGTGAGAGGAAATGGGAGGTTAAGAAATTTCAGGCAATTTCTATGCTTAGAAAGTCACAAAAGTCACCCAGTCTAAAACATCAAACCAGAAAATCTGATGAATCAAAGGATACAGCCATCCTATACTGATGAGACTTATTACCATTGGTATGCTGACCCATTTGCTGGAGGGTAGGGTGGGGTGGGGACTGGTACCTCAGAGAATTGTAAAAACTGCACGAAATAGGAATTATGTAAATATTTGGCAATTGAATCGATGAGATGCAGGATAAATCAAATCAATACAACATCAAAAAAATAAACAAATCTCTTGCGATGGTAGAGCACAGACTGTTTACAACAATCATGGAGACATCTGGGTAAAAGAAACACTATCAAACCCACTCCATATGCATAAATAAATACACAACAAAGTAATTTTAAGAGATATCACTTGTGTAGCAAATGCAGATGCAAACCACTTACAGACCAACCACTCATATTCATGCTCAAAGTCATCAGTTTCAATGTTTGCTCTGCATAGAAAAATATGCATTGTTTGAAAAAAAAATTCAGCCCTTTGAAACATGAAAAACTAGTATTTTTTTGGAGGTGGGGGATAGTTAATTGAGAACATCTGTATAAATGACCTCCTTTGATGTCTCTTTATAGTTCTAGGATTACCTTGGCTTTATTGATACCATTGGAACACATAGTTCACATATAACTAGCAAACATGGTTTTTAGTTCAATCCCTTCAACTGAGAAAGAGTTTAATTCCTGTCAAAATATATATTGTTTCCCCTCGTGAATATATGTAAATACACACACATACCTGCGCATATGGTTATTGTCCTTTGTCTTCAAAGAAGACCACAATGAAATCACCATGAAAAGTGAAATGTCAGTGCATTTGACTGTGGCTGATCAGACCAATAGAAGCTCGGAATGCTCAACCACAGGTTGGGCACAGAGAGTTCACATAAATATGTGAGATGGATTTCCCGAATTTGTGCATCCTGTATTTACTACATAAGTTATGTCTCTTAAATTACCATTTACTTTGTACTGTCTCAATTCTGCTCTGCTCAAAGAGCAAAGCATCCATTCTGATGTTGGCATGCCATGCTGAGCAGTCCTGTGCCAGTGTTTCCCATGTTGCACAGTCAAATCCAAAGTTCTTGAGAGAGACCTTGAGAGTGTTCTTGTATTATTTCTTCTGGCCACTATGTGATCACCTGCCCATCACACCTATACATACACATATGTGTGTATATGTTCCCTCTATGTATTGTGTATATATGCATTCTATAAGTTTTATGTGTATATTTTCTACAATATATTTCAAGTGAACATATGTGTTCATTCCACATATGTCACATGTATATTTATATTATATATTCTATCTATTGATTATGTGGCATCAATGTATGTATAGATACATAAACATACATATTCTGACATATACAAATACATATACATGACAGAAACACTTTTATATCAGTATAATATGTATATGTTGATATGCATACTTGCATATAAATATAAATATCATAGAGATAGATAGATAGATAGATAGATAGATAGATAGATAGATAGATAGATAGATAGATAGATAGATAGAACAAATATTGGCCCCATTCCAGTCTTCATTATCTTCTTTTTTTTTCCATTGATGCTCACATGGCAAGATCTCAAGGATTTTAAACAATATGGGAAAGATTCTAAAAGATAAATTGATTTGAAAAAATTTAAAACCACTGATAGTAACACAAATGCCATCATAAAATCCTAGATTGGGAGTGAGAAGGACCACTAAATGTCATTGAGAACACTCCTTTTATTTCACTGATAGGGATACTGAATTCCAGAGAATCTGGATTCACTGGCCCAGGATCACAGTTAGTAATTTTTAGAGGTGGAATTTGAATCCAGGTCTTCTAAACTATGTCAAGCATTCTTTACACTATGTGATTTAATGAGGAGTGCCTTAGCTTAAATCCCTCTATCCAACAACCTTCTGAATATATTATCTTAGTGACTTCTGTTCTGGTCACAGTGGTACAAAACATGGAGTGATGTGAGAGAAACCACATTGAACAATTAAGATGTAGCAACTCATTCCCAAAGTTAGACAACCTCTGAGTTACAGTAGAGCCATAATGTATATGAATGCTCTCAGTAGCTAGGCTCATTAAATTTGGAGAGGCTCCTTCCCCGAAAGTTGGCTCCTTCCCAGCAGATATGCCAACATAATTTTCATTGTATTGGTCTTCCTTGGTCACCATCATCCTCACCATCATCATCACCACCACCATCATTATCATGATCAAATCCTCATTATCAAACTATTCATCATCCCCCCATAATTATTCATAAAACATTCTAGTGAGGAATTACTACGGGATGAAAGGTGTGTGTTCTGTCAAACCTGAGATGAGTATCTACACTGTTGAAGCCCCAGAGGTATAGATTTTGGAATTAAATTGGAAGTAAATGATTCAATTTCTAGTCCTTTCACCATCACATACCCCATCCCTTTAACACTAGCAGTCTCCTTGAGATTTTCTGATGTTAAGAGGTCATAGAACATGCTGAGCAAAAGGAAACAATATGATTAACTCAAAGGTCAATAGAAAGACCCATCCATGTTGGGTATAAGTGAATGTCAGTGTGATATCAGTAGCAACCAACATGTAAAAAGTGATGTTAAAGGTACCATTAATGGTACAAATGTTCCCAAGGCAGGTGGGTAGATCATGAAAGGGAGAATGGAAAATGATGTCTTGTAACTTCAATATGCAAATAGAACAAGAGAAAGGTCACCAGTGCTATGAAGATGTTCTGGGAAGGGTTTATGGTAAAACATTAACATGAACAATGCAAAATGAGAAGTTGGGATAAATGCTAATCTGCATCTGTATTTCTTCTGTTTAGCTTTAAAAGTCCAAGTGTCTTCTAATTTCCCTCTAATCTCTAATTAAATTATAATGTATTCAGTGATACTTCACAGAATGATAGAAGTTCAGTGAGTTGGAAATTCTTTGACCATCTAGTTTAACACTGAGTCCAAAATCTTTCCCACTCCACAATTGACCTCTAAGTTTTGCTTAGAGAAGACATTATCTCCCAAAATAGTACATTCTTGTACTGGATATGTCTGGAAATCAGGACACTTTACAAGGTCTTCATTTTCTGAGATTTACCGAGAATATCTATCTTCTCCTTCTTTCCAAATGAATTAAATTCTCTGCAGAAAATCATTAAGGCTGAAAGGAAATTGACTTTTCAAATATCCAACTGATTTTAAAAATCTAAGAATATTGAAGGAATGGAGTTAAAATAAGAGCCTTTCTCATTAAACTTGAGTTTGGTTAGAGATGATAGGCTGTTTGTAGGTAACTGACTGGAAATATCAAACCATGAGTAAAGAAATCCTTCTAGCAGAGCTGACCTGTAAAGATTTGTATTCTTCCAATCTGGGCATGAAACCTCACTAGAATGTCACATCACAACATATATTCAACCCAAAGCACATAGACACTGTTTACAAGATCATTTTCTACAAGAGATCCATTTTGGAAGTCTGAGAGCAAATTCTTTGATGCAAACATGAGTGCTTAATTCCAGGTTTGTGAACTTTATTCTCACATCTATATGCTCTTGAATTAGTAGCTTACCTGTCTGATGATTCTTTCAAAGTGTTTCAGTATCTGAATCTTCATAATATACGCAATCAACATAAGGACATCTGGAAAAGTCATTCCACTGGCAGTATTTAGATTCTATGTTCATTCAGAAGACTGATACACAAACACACACATATAAATATGCACTGTATAATAACATATATAAATATAATATAGCTATATATCAATATAACATAGACACTAGTATAGATATGCAAACAGATTAATACTATATATGTACATACATTCATGTATATACACATGCATTTTTATACAAATATAATGTGTATATACAAATATATATGTATATATACACAAATAGATGTACATTTGTGTGTATATATTGTATACATGTGTATATATTCTTATATAATTCCTGTTACTTCATGTATATCTCTATACACTCACATATACATACACACATACTTTTTAACGGTCATGTCCAAAGTGGTCTCAGAGGCCAGCCAGTCTAACTAGACTGTTTTGCAAAGATGAAAATTTAGGTGCAGAGAAAGGAAGTAAGGCTGACTAGTTGTTAAAACTGGGAATAATGAGATTTGAAAATAAATTTCTCTACCATCTGAACCATAGAACCAATTGTATTGGGATATGTTTTAACTAATAAATCTTATATGTAGAATAATGAAGTGAGCGATAGAATCATAGATATTGAGAAATGGAAAGAAATTTCAGGCTATTAAGTCCAATGTGGACCTGACTAAAATATTTTCTATGACATTCTGGAAAAGAGGTCATCTAGTCATGACTGAAGGTCTCCTTGTTGGTAAACCAACTACTTCCCAAGTCAATCTATTCCATTATTTTTTCTTTTTTTTTTTAGTATTAAGATTTTTTCCCAAGCAAAGAACTGGAAATTTCAGAGATGCCTATCCATTGAAGAATGGCTGCACATATTTTATATGATTGTGATGGAATACTACTAAGATATAAGAAATGATGAGCTCAGTAATTTTTGGAAAGAAACTGGAAAGTCTTGTACAAAATAGTAAAGTGAAAGAAACAAAACTAAGAGAACATTGTATACGGTAACAGTAATATTTCTTTGAAAATTATTTTGAACAAATATGTTATTTTGACTACTATAAATACTCAAATGAATTATGAAAGTCATTTGAAGAAAGATACTATTTGCATCCAGAAAATGAAATGCTAGAAACATGTATAGAAAAAATTTGTGTGTATACATATATATATATATACATATGTGTGTGTACACACTTATGTGCATATGCATGTATGTATACATAAGCATACACAAATATGATTGATCAGGGAGAGGTTATATGTCAAACATCCAAGCCTGTTATTTACCAAGTGAGTTGTTTCATATTTTATTCTGGTGTTAGTTCGTTTCACTTTGCTTTATGTGTTTTATTGTTATTATTTTCAAAATGTGTCACATTTTCTCATCTTTTTAGTTTTATTTGATTATTTTTCCTTTTTTGTCAATCAATAAACATTTCTTAATGTACCAAGAATTCATTATTGTTTCATATTTATTTTTTTCTTAATTACATATAAACAAAAATATTTAACACTCATTTTTTTAAAATTGTGAACCAAATTCTCTCCTGATCTCCCTCCCTGCCCCCACATTTAGAAGTCAAGCAATTTGATATAGATTCTACATTGGTAGCTAGGCATTATGTTTACATGTGAGCTATGTTACAAAAGAAAGCATAGACCAGAAAAAAATCACAAGAAAAATGTTTTTTAAATTTAAATGCATGTTTCAATTTGTATTCATGTGCTATCAGTTCTCTTTCTGGAAATGGACAGCATTTTTCATCATAAGTCTTTTGGGATTGTTTTAGATCATTGTATTGCTAAGAATCACTTCACAGTTGGATTATCATATAATATTCTTCATGTGTACACTATTGTGCTGGTTCTGCTCCTTTCATTTTGCAATGGTTCATGTAAATCTTCCCCGAGTTCTCTGAAAGTACCCTTCTCTTTTATTATAACACAGTCACACTAATATAGCACAACTTGTTTAGCCATTCCCCAATTAATAGGTATGCTCTCAAATTCCAATTCTTTGCTATAACAAAAAGAGCTGCTAAAATATTTTTTGCATATGTATTTTCTTTATTCTCTTTAGAATACAGACCTAGCAATGGAATTTCTGGATAAAAGGGCTTGCATGGTTTTATAACCCTTTGTGCATAGTCTCAAATAACCCTCCAAAATGATTGAATCAGTTCACAACTCCAACAACACTGTTTTATTTTCCCAATTTTTGAACAAACTCTTCAACATTTGCCATTTTCTTTTCTATGATAGTAAACAAACTCTGAGTGTGATTTGGTATCTCAGAGTTATTTTAAAATATATTTCTCTAATCAATAATTGTACAGTGCAATTCTTCATATGTCTATTGATAATTTTCATTTCTTCTTCTGAAAACTGCCTCTTTATATCTTGGGGACATTTAACAATTCAAGAATGCCTCATTCTTACAAACTGTACTTATTTCTTTATATATGTGAGAAATGGGGCCTTTATTAAAGAAAGTTGCTGTAATTGTCACTCAGCCCCAAGTTTCCTGCTTCCCTTGTAATCTTGGTTGCATTGACTTTGTTTGTGCTAAACCTTTCTGAATGTTATGTTATCAAAATGATAAATGTTATGTCCCCTTATCACTTAGCTTTATTTATCCCTTACATCTTTATCCTTGTTACAAATTCAACCTTATCCATAAATCTGGCACAAATATCCCCTTCTCACATTTTTATGATAAAATCTATTATGTCTGAGGCATTTTGTCCTTACCTTGATAAATAGTTTGAAACGTTCATCTCTACCTAGGCTTTTTCAAACTGATTTTGAGTTTTTAAAGCAATTTTTATTAAAATGTGATGTTATGGCACATGCAACCCAGGAAGCACAGAGCACAGGCTGATATGGCAGGGACAGGACCCTGAACAGACTTCAGGGAGCCACTGACAGCACCAGTTCACCAGTTGCTCAACCAACAAATGCCACAGATAGCTTAAAAGTTCAGTGAGAAGGCTCTGTCAACTAGGAGAGGGAAGCGTGGTCAGGACTCCCAACAGCTACTGCAGTGGCAGCTTCCATTTTTGAAGAACTCCTCCTAGAGCCCCTGGGGGAATTGAACAGCTGATCTGAATCTCAGCCTTGAGCTCGGGACTGACAAAGAACTCAATAGTCTAGGAACTGGCCAGAAAAATGCCAAAAAAAGGGAAAAAGAATAAGACAATAGATTACTTTCCTGGTGAGCAGGTATTTTCTTCCAGCCTTTCAGATGAGGAGGAACAATTTGGGGCTTCAGAAAAAGACATAAAAGCCAAGGCTTCTGCAAGCAGAATCTCCAAAATAAATATGCAGTAGTGTCAGGCCTTGGAAGAGCTCAAAAAGTATTTTGAAAATCAAGTAAGAGAGGTAGCAGAAAAATTGGGAAGAGAAATGAAAGGGATGCAATAAAATCATGCAAAGCAAATCAATACCTTGGTAAAGGAGACTCAAAAACATTCTGAAGAAATTGACACCTTAAAAAATGGACTAACTCAAGTGGCAAGAGGCACAAAAAACCAATGGGGAGAGGAATGCTTTAAAAGTCAGAATTAGTCAAATGGAAAAGCAGGTTCAAAAGCTCAGTGAAGAAAACAGTTCTTTAAAAATTAGGATGTAGCAGAAGGAAGCTAATGACTTTATGAGAAACCAATAAAAAAAAGAATGAAAACATAGAAGATAATGTGAAGTATCTCATTGCAAATGCAACTGACCTTGGAAAATAGATCCAGGAGAGAAAATTTAAAGATTATAGGACTACCTGAAAGCTATGATAAAAAAAGAGCTTAGACATCATCTTTCATGAAATTATCATGGATAACTGCCCTGATATTCTAAGAACCCGAGGGTAAGATAAATATTGAAAGAATCCATCAATCACCTCCTGAAAGAGATGAATCCTAGGAATATTGTACCCAAATTCCAGAGTTCAGAGGTCAAGGAGAAGATATTGCAAGCAGCCAGAAAGAAATAATTCGAGTATTGTGGAAATACAATCAGGATAATATAGGATCTGGCAATTTCTATACTAAGTAATCGAAGGGCTTGGAATATGATATTCCAGAAGTCAGAGGAGCTAGGATTAAAAGCAAGAATCACCTACCAAGCAAAACTGAGTATAATACTTAGGGGGATAAAATGGTTGTTCAATTAAATGGAGCACTTTCAAGCACTCTTGATGAAAAGATCAGACCTGAAAATAAAATTGAACTTTCAGACACAAAAATCAAGAGAAGCATGAAAAGGTAAACAGGAAAGAGAAATCACAAAGGACTTTCTAAAGTTGAACTGCTGTTTACATTCCTACATGGAAAGATAATATTTGTAACTCCTGAGACTTTTCTCAGTATTTGGGTAGTTGGAAGGATTATGCAAACACACACACACACACACACATACACACACACACACACACATGTAAATTAAGGGATGAGGGAGGAATATATTGGGAGGAAAAAGGAGAAATGGAGTGGGGCAAATTGTCACTTATAAAAGAGGCAAGAATAAGCTTATTCAATGGAAGAGAAAAGGGAGGAGTTGAGAGAGACAAACTGAAGCTTACTCTTCACATTTATCTTATGGAGGGAATAACATGCTCACTCAATTTGGTGTGAAAATCTGTATTACACTACAGGAAAGTAGGGGAGAAGGAGATAAGTAGGGTGAGGGGATGATAGAAGAGAGGGCAAATGGAAGAAAGGAATTGTTAGAAGTAAACACTTATGGGGAGGGACAAGATCAAAAGAGAGAATAGAATAAATGGGGAGCAGGATAGGATGGAGGGAAATATAGTTAGTATTACACAGTATGACTATTATGGAAGTCTTTTGGAAAACTACTCATATATAACCTATACTGAATTCCTTGCCTTCTCAATGAGGATAGGTGAGAAAGGAGGAAAGGAGAGAAACTGGAACTCAATGTGTTAAGAAGAAGTGTTGACAAACATTTTTTGCATACAGCTTGGAAATAAGAAATATAGGTAATGGGGTATAGAAATCTATTTTTGCCCTATAAGAAAAGAGAGAAGATGAGGATAAGGGAAAGAAAGGGTGTGAGAGAAGGGAGGACATATTGAGGAAGCAGTAATCAGAATGTACAGTGTTACAGGGTGGGAGAGGGAAGAGATGAGGAGAAAATTTGAAAATCAAAATTTTATTGAAATGAATATTGAAAACTAGAAATGAATAAACATTTAAAATAAAAAAAATAAAATGTGATGGTATCCCAAAAATAGGTTTTCTGTTATTGCATTGGCTTGATGCATCCATGACCAATTTTATTTCTCCAATTGTTTGGAGACTTAAATTTTGTGAAAGGTTTTTTCCAATTTTGTTCAAATAGGTTCTGAGTTCATTTTGGCAGGTAGGCTTCCAAGAATTTTATATTCTTTGTAATTAGTTTAAGTGGAATTTCTCTACGTCTCCTCAATAGGTTTTGTTCATATATAAAAATGCTGATTGTATGTTTCTATTATAGATCTTTCAACCTTGCAAGTTATTAATTAAACAAGTTTTTTTATTGATTGTCTGAGATTAACTAAGTATATCATTATATCATTTGAGAAGAATGATGTTTTCATTCCTAATTCATTATTCTAATTACTATGATTCTTTTTCCTTGTTAATGTTATAGCTAATATTTATAGGACTATACTAAATCACTAAATAACAGTAGTGATAATGGGCATTTGTTTTTCATTTTTATTATATTAGTTCTACCTACCCACAAGTAGCTGACGTTTTTCCACTTAACTTAGATCTGACTTTATTTGTGTGAAAAGTGTTTTGTAATTGTGTTAGCATAGTCCCTGGGTTTGTTTTGGCAGGTAGACTCTCAGGTATTTTATAGTGTCCATTGAAGCTTTAAATGGGATTTCTCTTTCTATCTCTTGCTGTTGGGCTTTGTTAGTAATATACAGAAATGCAGATGATTTATGTGGATTTATTTTGTAACCTGCAACTTTGCCAAAATTGTTTATTACTTCCAGTGTTTTTTAATTGATTCTCTAGGATTCTTCAGGTATAACATCATATCACCTGCAAAGAGGAATAATTTAGTTTCTTTTTTGTCCATTCTAATTTCTTCATTTTTTTCTTTTCTTATTGTTACAGCTAACATTTCTAGTACCATAGTGAATAGCAGTGGTGATAATGGACATCCTTGTTTCACCCCTGATCTTACTGGAAATGTATCTTGCTTATCCCTATTGCATGTAATGCTTGCTGATGGGTCTAGGTAGATACTGCTTATTATTTTATGGAGGGCTCCATTTATTCCTATGCTCTCCAGTGTTGTCAATAGGAGTGACTGTTGTATTTTGCCAAAAGCTTTCTCTGCATCTATTGAGATAATCATATGATTACTGTTATTTTTGTTGTTGACATGATCAATAATGCTGATAGTTTTCCAAATATATTACCATCCCTGCATTCCTGGTATAAATTCTATCTGATCATAATGTGTTATTGTCATAAGTTGCTGTATTCTTTTTGCTTATGTTGTACTTAAAATTTTTACATCTATATTCTTTAGAGAAATTGGCCTGTGATTTTCTTTCTCTGTTTTGGTTCTTCCTGGTTTAGGTTTTGGAACCACTTTTGTATCATAAAAAGAATTTGGTAGGATTTCTTCCTTACAAATTTTCCAAAAGAGTCTATATGATATTGGAATTAACTATTCTTTAAATGTCTGATAGAAATCATTTGTAAATCCGTCTGGCCCTGGAGATTATTTTTTCCTCGGGAAAACATTGATGGCTTGTTCAATTTCTTTTTGTGAGCTGTGGTTATTTTAGTATTCAGCTTCCTCTTCTGTTAATCTGGGCAATTTATATTTAATTAAATATTAATCTACCTCAACTGAATTGTCAAATTTATGGGCATACATTTAGGCAAAGTAATTTCTAATTATTTTTTTAAATTTCTTTCTCATTGGAGGTGAGTTCATTCTTTTCATTTTTGATATTAGTTATTCAGTTTTCTTTTTTTTAAATCAAATTGATCAAAGGTTTATCAATTTAATTGTTTTTTAAAGCCAATTCTTAATTTTATTTATTAGTTCAATGTATTTCTTAATTGCAATTTTGTTAATCTCTCCTTTGCTTTTCACTATTTCTAATTTCATATTTACTTGGGGATTTTCAATTTGTTCTTTTTCTAGCTTTTTCAGCTGCATACAGAATTCATTATTCTCCTCTTTCATTGTTTTAATCATGTAGGCATTCAATAATATAAAACTTCCCCTAAGAACTGCTTTGGCAGCATCCCATAAGTTTTGGTAGGTTGTCTCATTATTGTCGTTCTCTTGAATGAAGTTGTTGATAGTTTCTATGATTTGTTGTTTAACCTACTCATTTTTCAGGATTAGATTATTTGGTTACCAATTAATTTTTGATCTATCTTTCCATGGCCTGTTGTTACATATAATTTTATTGCATTATGATCTGAGAAGGATGTATTGACCATCTCTGCCTTTTTGCACTAGATTGTGAGGTTTTTATACACTTATTAAATGGTCAACTTTTTTATATCTACCATGTACCATTGAGAAAAAAGGTTTATTTCTTTCTATCCCCATTCAAGTTTCTCCAGAGAGCTATCATATCTACCTTATCCATATTCTTATGTACCTTCTAAACTTCTTTCTTTGTTATTTTGAGTTTAGATTTATCAATTTCAGAGAGGGGGAAGTTATGGTCCCCCACTAATATAGTTTTGCTATGTATTCCTCTGACTCCCTTAAATTCTCCTCTAAGAATTTAGATGCTATATAATTTGGTAATATATGTTTAGTAAGGATTTTGCTTCATTGTCTATAGTTCTTTTTAGCAGGATATAGTTTCTTTCTTTTCTCTTTTGATTAGATCTACTTCTGCTTTTACTTTGTCTGAGATTAGGATTACTACCCCTACTTTTTTTTTTTTTTACCTCAACTGAAGCATAATATATTCTGCTCCAACCTTTTACCTTTACCCTGTGTGTATTCCCCTGTTTCAAATGTGTTTCTTGTAAACAACATATTGTTGGATTATGGTTTTTAATCCAGTCTGCTATCCACCTCCACTTTGTGGGACAACTCATCCTATTCTTGTTCACAGTTATGATTGCTATGTCCTGTGTCTTTCCTTGCATTCTATTTCCCCCATTTATGTTTTTTGTTCTCCCTTCCTCCTTCCCCTCCACAATAGAGTTTAATTTTTGACCACTGCCTCCTTCAGTCTTCCCTCCCTTCTATCACTCCCTCCTTTATTTTCCCTTTTCCCTTACTGCTTCTTCACTCTCTTTTACCCTCCCTTCCCTTTGCTGTCCTCTTTCCCATCCTTCTGCCTATAGGTGGTAGTTCAACTGCTATACTTAACAGACTTTGTTGTTCCCTCCTTCAACCAAATCAGATGAGAGTAAATCTCCAACAGTGCTCATCTCCCTCCCCTCTTTTCATCTACTGTAATATATTTTGGTGTTTCTTGCTGTGAAATAACTTACCTTTTATTCTGCCTCCTCTTTTTCACATCTGCTATTACAGTCTCATCACACACAAATCCCATTTTTTATTATCACATCATTTAATTCATACCCACTCCCTCTATCTATGTGTATATATATATAAAAATTTTAAATATCATAATAAATATCCAATTCTCCAGATTAACAAGTATTATCTTCCCTTATATGGAAGTAAATAGTGTGCTCCTATTGAATTACAAGTATTTTTTTCCCCTGTTTACCGTTTTATGCCTCTCTTGAGACTTGTATTTGAAGATCAAAGTTTCAATTAATCTCTCACCTTTTCATCAGGAAGGTCTGGAAATCTCTTATTTCATTGAAAGTCATCTCCTTGCCTGAAATATGATCAATTTTGTGGGTAATTGACCCAAAATTATTTGTAGTTCCAGTTCCTTTGCTTTATGGAATATCATATTCCAGTCCCTCCAGTCTGTTAATGTCTAAGTTGCAAGGTCCTGCATGATCCTGACTGTAGCTCCTTGATATTTGAATGGTTTCTTTCTGTGTGTTTGCAGTATTTTCTCCTTCGTTTGATAGTTCTGGAATTTGACAGCAATATTCTTTTGTGTTTTGAATTTGTATCGCTTTAAGGAGGCAATTGGTGCATTCTTTCAATGACTATTTTGCCCTCTGGCTCTAGGAGCTCTGGGTAGTTTTCCTTGATGTCTTTTGAAACATATTGTCCAGGCTCTTTTCTTCATCATAGTTTTCCAGGAGACCAATAATTCTTAGATTTTCTCTCCTGAAAGTATTTTCCAGATCAGTTGTTTTTCCAATGAGATATTTTACATTTTCTTCTAGTTTTTCATTCTTTATATTTTTTGACTAATTCTTGATATCTCATAAAATCATTTGCTTCTACTTGCTGAATACTACTTTTTAATAGATTGTTTTCTTCAGTTAACTTTCATTTGCCCAATTTTTTCATTTAAGGAGTTATTTTCTACAGTTAAATTTTGTGCTGTCTTTTCCATTTGTTCAATTTTCCCAATTAAGTTTTGTCCTTCCTTTTCCATTTACCCTATTTTCCTTTTAAATTCTTCCTTGATTTCTTTTTTTTTTTCATATTTTTAAAATCATTGACCACTTTTTCTTCTACCTTTCTAGTTTGGCTTTAAAATCTTTCTTGAGCTCTTTCAAGGATGTTCTTTGTGCTTGAGACCAGTTCATATTTCCTTCTGAAGTTTCAGATGGGAGTACAGTCTCAATGCTGCCCTCTTCAGTATTCATGTTTTGATTCTTGTCCCCATAGTAAGATATTTTTGGTCTTTTCTTTTCTGGTTTGCTTCCTGCTAATGATGATCACCCTTTTCCTGCTTTTTAAAGTGGATCTCTGCTTCTGGGGTACAGGGTTCTCTGTCCCATGGTTTTTGTGATTAGAACTTGAGACTTTGTGTATTAGGGCCTCTGGTTCTTTCAGCTAGAAGCTATAATGCTGCAGTTTACCTGGTGCTGAACTGGTTGGTATGCCAAAACAAACCAGGTGAAGTTTTCTGAGTTTCCCAGGCATTATCCTGAAACTTGCTGTGTGAGATGTGGAGGGGAGGTTTTCTGGTCATAGGAGGTCTTCTCTCCTGATCTAAAGCACAGGTTGGCTCAGAGGTTGGTTAACCCTGTCTGTATTAGTGTCTTCCTGATTCCCCTGGTTGTGCTAAGGCATGTCTGTGGTCTTGGTGTTGGTGCTTATGGGTTCCACCACCCCGGGGCTCAGGATCTCCTCTTGATTCATTGAGGTGTGGCCGTCAGGTACAGCTCCAGGTCTGGAGCTGATCTCCTTCAGTCACTGCAAAAAGGACCCCACTTTTGCATTTTTTCTAGCTTCTCAGGCTAAGAGACTGTTTACCCCTTCAGTGGATCCCACTGTTCCAGCATTTTTCATGGGAAAATATCCTCTGGGTTTTTCAAGGTCAGCAAGAGGAGTGCAAGAACATTTACAGATCACTCTGCCATCTTGACTCTTGGAAGTTCAAGTAGGTGACTTACAGGCATTTAATCTGTATGCTGAGAGTCTTAGGGAGGCTCCTGCTGTTACCTGGGGTTCTGTATTCCTCTCTCACTCAGTCCTGCTGGACTCTTTCCTGGGCTGATTATGTTTGAAAACCTGCCCTGCTTCTTCCACTGCTTCAGACGGCCATGCACTTCTTGCTCAGCTTTGTTACCTTTCCTATGATGGGGCTCATGCTGTGTGCTCTTTGCTCCCCAGCCCCATACAATAGATCCTTCCCATCGACCTTCCAGGTCGTCCTGGGCTGGAAATCTGCTGCACTCTCTTCTAGTGAATTCCGCCACTCTAAAACTTGTTCAGATTCTCTTTTTTAGAGCTATCTGAAGGAGTTGTAGAGCTTAGGCGAGTACTTGCTCTCGTTCCACCATCTTGTATCTGACCCTCATGAATTATATTTTTCAAAAAAAGCTTATTTTTTTCTGAATCTATTAAGATAGTTATATGATTTTTATTGATTTTGTTATTGACATAGTCAATTTTTCTCATGGATCTCCTAATATTGGATCAGTCCTGCATTCCTAACCTAAATCCTACTTTTGTGATATATTGCTATTTTAACCTTGGTAGTATTTTATTTAACATTTGTCAATCAATATTCAATGGGAAAATGTGTCTTTAATTTTCTTTCTTAATGTTTGTTCTTTCTTCTTTTGGTATGAGCATCATAATATGTATCATACAAAACAATTTGGTAGAACTTCTTTGCCTAGATTTTTTCAATATGTCACCTAGTATTAGAATTAAGTATTACTTAAATGTTTATTAAAATTCACCTGTGAACGAATTTGTTTCTGGAGATATTTTGTTTTCCTGAAAGAGCTCATTGATGACTTGTTCATTTTTTTTTTTCTAAAATAGGGCTATGAGCATATTCCATTTCATCTTAAGTGAATCTGGGCAATTATATTTTTTGTAGGTATCTATCCATTTCATATCAGTTTTACTGGTAAACAAATGGGCAAAATAGTTTCTAAAATTCCTTTAATACCATCTTTATTGTTTGTGGGGTCACTTAGTTTTCAGAACTGGAAATCCTTTTCATTATTTCCTTTTTTAAATCAAATTATTTAATGCTGTGTCTCTTTTGTTGATTTTTCAGCAAAACAACTCCTATTTTTATTAGATCAGTGCTTATTATCACTTTCAATTTTATTTACTTCTTTGATTTTCAATTTAATATTTAATTGATGATATTTAATTTGTTCTTTTTCTATGTATTTTTAAATTGCATGTGCAATTAATTGTTCTCCATTTTTTCTCTATTTTATTGATGTAAGCATTTAGAGATATAAGTTTTCCACTAAGTCCTGTTTGGGCTTCATTTCACAAATTTTGTTATATGACTTCATTGTTTTCATTTCTTAAATGAAATTATTGATTGTTTCTATGATTTGTCCTTTAACCAATTCATTCTTTAGGATAAGGTGATTTAATTTTATATTAATTTTTAATCTATGCCTCAACAGCCCTTTTCAAAATGTAATTTCTGTTGCATTATGGGATATATTTAAAATTTCTGTTCTTTTGCATTTGGTAGGGAGATTTTTATGTCCAGATACATGGTTAATTTTTGTGAAGGAGCCATGTACCTCTGAGGGGGAAAATGTGTACTATATTTTTTAAATTTCCAATCATTTTTCCCAGAAGTCTGTCATTTCTAACTTTTCTAAAAGTATCTCTATCTCCTTATTTTTTTGTTTATTTTATGGTCAGGTTTATCTAGTTTTCAGAGGAGAAATTTGAGACCTCTCACAATTATATTTTATTATTTATTTCCTTCTGTGATTCATTTAACTTTTCATTTAAGAGTTCAGACAATATGACATTTGGTGCATAAAAGTTTCTTACTGGTATTATTGATTATCTGTTACATCTTTTAGGAAAATGAGATTTACATGTTTATATTTTTAATTGGATCTATTTTGCTTTTGCTTTGTCTGAGATCATGATTGCTACCCCAGTGTTGTTTTGTTTTTAACATCAAATGAGGCATCATAAATCCTGCTTATCTCCTTATTTTTCTCTGTTTCTCTCTGTTTCAGTTGTGTTCTTGTATACAGTACAGCATTGTATTCTGGTTTCTAATCCATTCCACTACCTATTTCTGTTTTGTGAGTGAGCTTATCTTATTTACCTTCACATTTATGATTATTAGCTGAATATATATAAATATAAATATAAATATATATATATATATATATATATATATAAAATCTCCATTGTTCTCTGTCCCTTGGTCATTTCTTGTCCTTCTGTCCCTTTATATTCTATCCTTAAAACTTTGTTTTGATTCTGACCACTATCTCCCTTAATCCATTTTCCCTTACATCAGCCCCATTCTCATTCTTTTACTCCCTTCCCCTCCTATTTTTATTTATGGTAATATATATTTCTAAATATAGAGGTCATATGTTACTTCTTTTTCTAGTCAATTTAAATGAGATTAATGGTCAAACATTGTTGCTATCCCCTTGTAAAAGCTTTTCCTTTCACATCTTTCTCATTTGAGATCATTTTCCCTATTTTTCTTCTCCGTTCCCCCTTCTCTTAGTGCATACCTCTTTCTTTCCTCTTAATTTTATTTTTTATAATTATCCCATCATTGCACACTCTATCTATGCATATTCCTTCTAACTCCCCTAAAAGTGATAAAATTATTAGTATTTATCATCATCATATTCCCATATAAAATGTTAATACCTGAATCTTTGTTTATTCCTTTGTGATTTCTCTTTCATGTTTATCTTTTTTATGTTTTTCTTGAATCTTGTACATAAAGTCAGATTTTCTGTTCAGCTTTGGTCTTTTCATCAGGAATAATTGAACTTCCTCTACTTCATTAAATATCCATTTTCCCCAAAAAAGATTATGCTCAATTTTGCTGGATAGATAATTCTTGGTTGTAATATTTGACCCTTGTCATCCAGAATATATTTATAGCCCCATGATGATTTTATTTTATTGTTTCTTTATGTCACATCATTACTTACACTTGCTAACTTCTATTTTTGAAATATTTTCTTCAGTGAGTTTTTGTATTTTTTTTTTCCATTTGGTCAATTGTGCTTTTTAGTTTTTTCTTCAGAGAATGTATGAGCCTCTTTTATTATTGGGCCAGTTTGTAAGATATTATTTTCTTTTGTATTTTTGTGCCTGCTTTACTGAGCAATTAACTCTCCTTTCTTAACTTTCTTGCATCATTCACTGTAATTTCATATCCCATTTTTTTCTTGATCTTTTCCGAAGACTTACAGTGAAATTGATCCCAATGCCTCCAAAATCTATCAAATTCAGTTTTGGAAAGCTCTCATTGTATGGAAATTATCTGATTATTTTTAGTGGAAATCAGCATTTCTGCATGCATGTCATTTCTACACATCACCTCTTTTATTCTATACCCTAGTCTTACTCCTAACAAGGGCATACAACAATCATGTATTTGATTGTGTATACTCCTGGTTTCTTTGCAAAATGTTCTCCTCTCCTGGATAATGCCAGATGGGAAAGCTAACAAGTAAGCACTGTGTTATGGCTGTCGAAAGTTCAATTTATTATTTTTTGAGGGTTGCACAGGTTTCCATTTTTATGATGTTTATCATTCTGTTTAGATTCTTTAAACTGGTATTTTCTCATTGCTACCATTGTCCTAATATACCTTCTTTCCCTTTCAAACTTCCCTACCAGCAGAAATCTAATTCTTTAATGAGATTTGTCTAAACTTCCTGAGCCTCAGTTACTTTATATGTAGAGGAAAGGTTTAGATTAGATGTTCCCTGATGTCCTTTCCGAACCTATACCTATGATCTCATGCATGGCTTTGGACAAGCCCCTTCACTTCTCTGTCTCAGCTCCTTTTTTTCTTTTAAAACTGACAGAGTTCGATTAAATGGCTTCTGAGGTTCTTTCAAGATCTATGATTCTTCATATCTTCTTGCTACTGATCTCCATCATGTATCATCCCTGGCCATTTAACTCTTACAAGTTCCATTTCACTCTCCATAAAGGGCAAGGTAAATTCAACTATACGAAGTACACAATCCATCCCAGGAAAAGCCCATATCCCTATGGAACTTTAGTAAAGTACAAGATTCATGTGATGGAACATCTGCTGTTGTCTTTACTCATTTAAAAATTTGGATGATTTCAGCCTGTATAATTGTCAATATATTTGAAGCACATTGCACTATGGTCTAACCTGTCATTTTTATTTGTAAATGTTTATCCTTTATCCTGAAATGTTAGTCTCATCTCATGGAACCTCCTGAGGAAATCATCAATTTAAAGATTATGACATCCTGTTATTTCTCTCTCTCCCCCTCTCTCTCTCTGTCTCTGTCTCTTCCTCTGCCTCTGTCTCTCTCTGTGTCTCTGTCTCTGTCTCTCTCTCTCTCGCTTTCTCTCTCTCTCTCACACATTCTCTGTTTCTCCATCTCACTGTCTCTATCACTTTCTATCTACATGTCTATCTCTGTCTCCATGTAGTCAAATATGCTTGTGTCATGTCAGCAAAGACAATCTGGTATCTTGTAAAGGAGGAATAAAAGAACTGTAAGTGTTCTAAATATTCTAAGAAATAAATTACTCTGTCACTTAGAGATTAGAAAATATAGGATTATTATTTCTGCATTCTAAGTGCAAATTTTGAGAAAAGGTGATTTGAGCAGAGACACAGTATCAGAAAATGTTGGGGACAGGATTCCCAACCTTTTCTTCTGACTCCAAATCCATTTCTGGTTCTGCTCTACCAATGAACATTTCATTTCATAAGATCATAGGTGAAAGAATGGCATTGGTAACAGAATACAACCAGCTCAAATTCTTAATTTTATAGATAAGGAAATTGGATTCCAGAGAAGTCAAATGAATTACCCAAAATCACGAAGGTAATCAGATGGTAGAGCTAAAATTTGAAATTGAGGCCTTTGATATCAAATCTAGCATCATTTTCATTGAAGTACACTGCCTTTCTAGATTCAATTCTATAAATATTCATAAAGAGGTTATTAAATGCCAGTTATTGTTCCAGGCACTGGAGATAGAAAAATCACAATTATCCTTGTCCTTAAGGGACTTGTGTCCAAAATGAAGTCACAAATTAAGCTAAATATAAAACATCACAAAGCCAAAGAATAATTAATTATCCATATTTGTTAATCAAAGAGGAATTGTAAATGAAAATATTTTTAATGTACTATCAGGAGGCTTAAATTGTACTGGAGATAAGGGTAAGATGAGTAAAAGAAAATAAAGTCAAAATATATTTGCAAATAAAGATAGAGTAATGTTTTTGAGAAGAGAACATATAATTGAGGAAGACCAAAAGCAGCCTCCAATAACAAATCACCCCTCTGTTATGTTTCAAAGGGAATGAGATATTCCAGGATGAAGTGGTCAACAGGGAAGGCAAATATTTCTGACCCACAGCACTACTTTGGTTAAAGTTGCAGGGGCTAGAGACATGAGAAGGAATATTAATTATGGGTTACACTTGATAAACAACATTCATATAATACTTTAAGCATTATAAAGCACTTGACATTTAAATGAGAAAAAAATCATCAAAGCCCTTGGGAAAACTTAGAGTGCCATATCAATATTTTGATGTGATCATGATTAAAATATGGCAAACTAATAGTGCCAAATGTCCATCAAAGTCTAGATTATGATAATCATTTTATATTTGATCAAAATGTAATATTTTTTATTTGTTGTCCAATTGTAAGTAATCCAGGGCTGTTGCAATGTTGTAAAAACAAGCATAGATTTGGTGTCAGGAATTTGACCTCAATTGCTTTCAGACACCTTCTGTGTGACCCTGTGCAATTTGCCTAACTGCTGCACTGTCCTTCTCATCTGTAAAATGAAAGGATTGGATCAGATGACCTCTGAGGTGCCATTGAGCTCAAAAACCATGATCCTATGATCCTGGTTCTCCCACTTAACAGTTGTGCTGTCTTGGAGATACCACTTCACCTCCATGGGCCTTAAATTTTCTCTGATTCTGTAAGCTGTGTAATGAGGAGGTTAAGCTAGCTGATCCCCACAATATGGTTCTAAAACTAACATCTTAGTTTATGAATAATGATTGAGGGTAATTCTGAAAGGAGGCAGGGGTAATTATATTCAAAGTACAAACCCTGAATGAAACTTTACTCTTACTCCAAGCATTCACTGATATTTTCAAAGGAGAATGAGCAGGATTTTCCCTTCTAATTGTTTGGGACCTTGAATGGAGGTTCAGGGAGCCTGTGCGTCCTGGAATGTTCAGTAAGATAGAAGGAAAATAGCAGCCCCAGACATCAGGAGGTGCTCAGTTAAATAAGTCTATTTCTGGAAGGAGGGAATGAGTGCAACATTAGGAAATCAAGGTTAGTTAGTCCCTGACTTGGAGTTAACCCTGTGATCATATTCTTCAAGGAATCTCCTGGGGCAATCTTAGAGCAGGAGAAATAACTACTAACTCCTAAGATCTGTGAATGACTGTGAGGAAGTTGTCATTTAACAGGAGCACAAGCCCATTCCTGGAAAAGGGCTAGTTTATGAATTTCAATCCTTGTAGAGTAGAATAATTACTAAGCCTGGGCTCTTATTTACCCAGTGGGCATTGTCATTGGAGGGAGCCACCTGTCTAGCAACAAAAAAGGGCTCCCTTGGGGAATATTCAGTTTTACACACTGATCCATTTGCTCTCAGTAAATGGCTTCAATGGCTCCCTATTTCCTCAAGGATGAAATACAAACTCTTCAGGCTGGCATTTAAAGCTCTCCCCAGCTTGCCTGGCTCCAAAACTACCCTTTCAGACAGATTGTGCATAACTCCCTGTCATGCCATCTACCTTCCAGACAAAGCAGCCCTCTTGCTGTTCTATAAATCTACCATTCTTTCTCTCTCTCCTGACTCTGTATCCTTGGAACAGCTGTCCCCTGGATCTGGAAGACATAATTTTGTCCCTGCCCCCCATCCCCTAAAAACACTGAACCTCCTTCAAGACTCATTTTATATGTCATATCCTATGTTGTCTTTCTTGAACCATAGGCTATTGGCTTTTTATCCTCCAATCCTCTCATGTACAATTACATCAGTGTTATATTGCCCAGAAAAATTTAAATTCTTTGAGGACAGGGCCACTTGCTTTTTGTTTTTTTAACCTGTAATTACAGTGAGTAGCTGAATATCTTTCACATAGCAGGTATTTGATAACTATGTATTAAATTTGGTAGTAAGGGGATACCTGAAACCTTTGCTCATGTTCTAAAATATGGCCAGTAAAAACAATTTTCAATGAAATAATTAACCAAGCCATAGGACCATAAACAGGACATTTTTTTGTTGTTTTTTTTTTTGTTTTGTTTTGTTTTGTTTTAATCTAGAATAAACTTCTCATCTCAGGGAAAAAGTCTCAAGAAATATTGCCTAAGATTATATAAACAATAACCAAAAGAGGTGTGATTTAAATTGGAAACTCTTCTTTGTGTTAGGACCTTTTCCACTATAACAGGAACTGAGGTGAGCCCTTAAAAACATGTGCAATGTGACAAAGATGCAGTAGTTCGTATGAAGAGGATGGGGAGCCTGCTTCAAGGAGATCAGAGATGGAATGTAGGACCTTGGAGAGCACCTTACGGAGATTTGGAAGCATACTCATGCTGGAACTGAATCTTGTCTACTTACCACATGCTGAAGAGATCATTCTGATTGGCTACAGCTGGGACTTAAGAAAAATTCAAAAATTACTAGAAGATCAAAACTGTAATACATTCTTTTCTGGGACTTCCCTGTCACTCCTTTTCTCTGCTTCTTCCTTTCTGGGATCATGATCATGTCTCACATACCTTCACACACTGGAAATTAATTCAGTTGTTAAGACCTCTTCAGACTGGAAAATGTCTTTGCCGTATTGACCCTTAACTCCTGTTAGTGAGTTTCTCTTAAATCCTCCATTCTGAGGAGGTTCCCAGGCTAACTATTCTTCATCTACCTTCTGGCTCTATCTTTGACCTTTCAGACGTCCACCCCACATGCTCATAGGAGTAACTTCTCACTGCTCCCCCAAACAGTTGTCAGCTCCCTTCTGTACTGTTTCCCCTTATTAGGACTTAAGTTCCTTGATCTTGTTAATCTTGAGAGGTCTAGGAATCAAAGCTATGTCAAGGTTTACACCCAGTTGTTTCCCCTTTGAAACCATGAGAGATGAACCTTGAATTTTAGTATTCAGGTCAACAGTTGTTGCTATAAAGGCATACCTAGCATCAGTATTACAATGGAAGGTAGAATTTTGTCCAGCCTTTGAGAGAAGCCAGGGAAACCAGAATATGGAGATAAAGGAAAGAATTTCAGGAATTCATGATAGACAGTAGAAGTGCTTACAGTTGAGAGATGGAGCTTATTTTGCAAGAAAAAGAACAGGGACCCCTGTCACTGGGTAACAGAGTATGTGGAGGGTACTAAGGTATGAAAAGAATTGAAATGTAATCTTTAAAGTCTTATGGGATTGAAGCATATAATATTATGGAGAAAGCTGGAAAAGAAAAACAAGGCCTAGGACATCCCCTTGAGGGAAACTCAGAAGTAGGAAGAACAATTTGAAAGAAATCCAGGAAAGTTGAATGGGAAGGAATTGTCAGGCATGTAGAACATATATTAAATGTGCTTCACAAACATTAAAAAACTGTATCCGTGAAAGTTATTATGGAAAGGAAAAGGTATTTGTTCCTGAGTGTTGTTCTTGGCCTGAGTGTTTTGAAAGACCAAATAGTGCTTCCAAAATTATATAATTACCTTCTTAATAGTAAGTATTGGCTGATTTTTAGGAGACAAAAAAAATGAAATATTGCTGGGAAAATTTTAGAACTGGTCATTTAAAAGATGGTTGTGAACATTTAGAAAGGGAATGATCACTGAAAGTTATATGGGCTTTAAGAATAAATTCTATCAACCTAATCTCATTCTTTTATTGACAAGTTAAGTGAACTAATAAATAGAAACAATGCCATAGATATTGTTTTTGTAGAATCTAAAAACAATAATTTGACGAAACTTCTCCTCAGAAGTTTTGTGGATAAGATAGAGAGCTATCATCTAGGAGAAAATACATTTGGAAAAATATCTGAACTAGTTATATAACCACATGAAAAGCAGTAATTATCAATATAAGGAGGCCAACTTTGAGGGACATCTAAAAAAGGACAGATCAGGTTCAATTTCAAGGAATATTTTTTAGCAGTGATTTGGATAAGGATATGGAGGGAATCACTGTCAAATTTGCATGTGTCACAGAGTCTTTAGTAATAGTTTTATTGATTCATGAATTTATATAAGAAGAGGCCCTTAATTTCATCCGGTTCAACCTCTGAATCTTATAGTTAAAGAAATAGAGGACCGGAGAAATTAAACAAGTTATGCAACGAAGCAGTCAGTAACCACTTGCAATGGGATTGGAATCTGATCTGACTCTGTAGCCAGCTTCTTCCACAACATTGAGCTGCCTTACTAAACAAGAGTCCATAAAGGTCTCTAAAGGAGACGGGTGAACTGAAAATAGGTTAGGATTAAATTTATCTGCATTATGTTAATTTCTACAATTCAGTTAAAACCCACTTCATGAAGTAGAAAGTGGGGAGTGTTAGAGGCATAGACAATTAGCAAGTATACTTAAAGTCTACATATGATGCTTTGAGGTTGTTAAAGTGCTTTACATATCTTATGACACTTGAATTTCAAAAAATCCTGTGACGTTGATGATGCTGTTATTTTCATTTTATAGCCAAGGAAATAGAGCCTGAAAGTTTTAAGTGATGTATTTAGGGTCACTAAGTTTCATGGTCTGAAACATACTTTTAATTTTATTCTCATTAAGAAGACAGAAACTTTAGTAGATTGCAATCTGAATAGAAATTTGTAAATGATCTGGAAATCTAAAATAGCATATTTAGAAAGGCAATGCAAGTGTCCTCTGTCCTATTCAATACTAGGTTCATTTCTGATTTAACATATTTTAGAAAGGGTATTCATTAGCTAGAAAACAATCAGAAAAAAAGCAACCAGTGCTTAGAAGTGAAGATTGTCTGAAGGAACTACTGAGAATTGTCCATAGAAGAAAAGCATTAAGGAGAAAATGAAATCTGATTTTTTGATGGCAACGTTGCATAGTCAATATTGTACAGTATACATATCATATACATAGCACTAGTGACTCACTTTTAACTTTCAGATTGCCAAATCATGTCTACCTTTCCATTTCTGATTAGAGATGAGGTAAAAATCTCTTGTTTTACATAGTTGGTGTCTGAACCTAATTATTTGTAAAAGCAAGCAGAGTGGGATTTTTTTTTATTTTCTTTTTAGAGATCATTTTTCCAGGCTAGTTGAAAACATCTGAAGGCTCAATCTCCTTTGAACCCCAATAGTTCATAGCTATGTTGAGTTATGTGGGTTGTGATGCCTTCTGGCTTTGGGAAGTGTACGTATAATCTTATGTTGGTATTTTATTTTGGGAGCTTGCCTATGAGAAGGACCTTGTGATTCTCTGGTCAGCTGTATGTTCAGGACACCACCCCACTCCCTGACTGCTGACATGTAAAGGCTCTCTTAATCGAGGTATATATGTAAAGCATATACCAACACTGCTTTGATTCAGGCAGTAGAAGCCAGTCTGTTGGTCTATATTTCTCTGCTTATATTTTGTCTGTATATTCTCTGTTTGTATTTTCTCCAAAGTTCAGGGTGCTTACTTTCCCCCTGAATTAGAGAGTATAGTTAAAAAACGATTGTTGACCCTATCTTTCCTAATAAAGCAGATCTAAGAACCTGTGCTAGAAGCCATCCAGGGCATGCCAGTGTGCTTACCCTTACAAGAGTGTGATTCCAAATCCCAAGGAGAACTCTTTATCCTGTATCACAGTGTCTATCTTACAGGGAGCCTTAGATGAATTTGAGGCCAGTGCACATAGTTAGACAGTAAATATACTCATAAAATACTCGATAGACACCTCAGATGAGAACAATTGAAATTTGAGACACTTAAATCTGCAAATAGAGACAGACAGGATGAACATATTAAAGCGTTTAGTGAAAGTCAGCTATAATGGTCATTGTAGACTTCATCTTTCTCTTTAAGACATTTGTCAACAAATTATTAGTATTATCACCAAAAACACTTCTTTCTCTTCCTTCCTTTTCCTTCTTCTGTTCCTCCTCTTCCTCCCCTCTCCCCATTAAGTTGTTTCAGTATGAAATATAAAATCTTAACTGTCCTCAGATAAATACTATTCTAGAATCTGGATAGAGCTCTTTTGGACAATGAAATCTCTTGGCACCTTTTTTCACTTAAATTGATCTCTAGAAAAAGACTTGCGTTTTCATAGTTTGTTTTGGCTTTCCAAATGGAGCCAGAACAGAAAAAATATTTCATACATTTCTTACCCTTGCTTTTTGGCTATCTTGTCAGCTACTCATCTTTAAGCATCGTAATGATATTAGCCAACTCCTTAGTCTTTCTGTACTCATCAAGCTGTGATTGTGAAGATACAAGTAAGGCCTGCCAACTCTCTGGGGTATTTTGCCATATTCAGTTGCTGCACAAAGTTACCTTAAATGTTTGAAAAAAACATTTTGTCAGACTGCAGTAGGCTCAGGATTTCTTGTCAGAAAGACATATATTTTTAATATATAATTTATTTATTTTTAAGTTTTCAACATTCGCTTCCAAAAGAGTTTGAATTCCAAATTTCCTCTCCATCTTTCCTCAACCCCTGAGGACAAAATGCACCCCATCTGCCCCTTCTCCCAGGCTGTCCTCCCTTGTATCAACCCTCTTCTTCAATCCTCCTCCCATCCATATTCTTGAAAGGCAAAAGAGACTTCTATACCCAGTTCCTGTACATTTTACTTCCCAGTTATATCCAGAAACAATTTTTTAACATTCATTTTTAAAGCTTTGAGTTCCACATTCACTATCTTCCTGCCTCCCTACAAACTCTCATGGAGAAAACAAGCAGTTTGACATAGGTCATACATATGTAACAATGCAAAACACTTCATATGTTGTGAAAGATTAATCACAGTTTCCTCTGTCATATCCTGCCCTCCATTTATTCCATTGTCTCCCTTGACCTATAACCCCACAATAGCCTTTGTTTCTGATTATCTCATTCCCTAATCTGCTGTCATTTCTATTATCTTCCTTCTCATATCCCCTTCTCCCCTGCCTTTCTGTAGGGTAAAATATATTTTCATACACAATTGAGTGGTTACTCCCTTCTTAAGCCAAATCCCATGAGAGTAAGGCTCACTTATTCCCTTTCATCTTTTCCCTCTTCCCCTCCATTTTAAAAGTTCTTTCTTGCCTCTTTTATGTGAAATGAATTGTTACATTCTACCTCTTCCATTCTCTTTCTCCTAGTACATTCCCCTCAAAAATCAATTTTATTTTTTAGGTATTATCCTTTTATATTCAGTTTACCCTCTGCCCTGTATGTGTGGGGGGAGAGGGGGGTGTATTCCCTTTAACTATTCTAATACTGAAAAAAGTCTCATGGGTTACAAATGTCATGTTTCCATGTAGGAATGTAAACAGTTCAACTTTAATGAGGTCCTTATTGCTTCTCTTTCCTGTTTTATCTTTTCATGTTTCTCTTGATTCTTGTATTTGAAAGTCAAATTTACTATTCAGCTCTGGTCTTTTTTAACAAAAATTCTTAGAAGTTCTTTTTTTGACTGAAATTCCTTTTTTCCCCTGAAAAATTATTTTTCCAAATTTTATATTCAATGTTGCTTGGTAGGTGATTCTTGATTTTAATCCTACATCCTTTGACTTCTGGAATATCATATTACAGGCCATTCCCTTAGTGTAGAATCTGCTAAATCCTAGGTTATCCCAATTGTATTTCCATGAGACTTGAATAGTTCTTTCTGTCTTCTTGTAATATTTTCTCTTTGATATCAGAACTCTGGAATTTGGCTACAATATTCCTAGGAGTTTTCTCTTTGGGGTCTCTTTCATGAGGTGATCAGTAAAATCTTTCCATTTCTATTTTACCCTCTAGTTCTAGAATATCAGGGAAGTTTCTCTTGATAATTTCTTGGAAGATAATGTCCAGGCTCTTTTTTTTATCATGGGTTTCAGATAGACCAATAATTTTTAAATTATCTCTCCTGGATCTATTTTCCAGGTCAGTTCTTTTTCCAATGAAATGTTTCACATTATCTTCTAATTTTTTCATTATTTTGGTTTTGTTTAAAATTTCTTGACTTCTCATGAAGTCATTAGCTTCCATCTGTTACATTCTAATTTTTAAATAACTATTTCCTTCAGTGAGATTTTGGACCTCCTTTTCCATTTGGCCAATTCTGCTTTTTAAGGCATTCTTTTCCTCATTGATTCTTTGGACCTCCTTTGCCATTTGGATTAGTCTATTTTTAAAAGTGTCATTTTCTTCAGTTTTTTGGGGGTCTCCTTTAGAAAGTTTGTTGACTCATTTTTTTTCATGATTTTCTTGCATCACTCACATTTCTCTTCCTATTTTTTCCTCCACTTCTCTTACATGATTTTCAAAATCTTTTTTGAGTTCTTCCATGTTCTGGGAACATTTCATATGTTTTGGAGACTTTAGATGTAGCAACCTTGACCTTGTTGTCTTCCTACGGTTGTATTCTTTGACCTTCCTCTGGTTGTATGATTCAATCTTTCTCATTTGAAAGGTTGAAGGAAAATACCTTTTCACCAAGAAAGTAACCTTATATAGTCTTATTTTTCCCCTTTGTGCACATTTTCTCAGTCAATTACTTGACTTTTGAGTCCTTTGTCAAGTGAAGGGTATACTACTCCCCAGGCTTCAGAGGGTTTGTGCAACTGTTTTCTGAGATATGTCTAGGGACCTGTAGGTTCTCAGTACCTCCAAGTGTCATAATAAATGGATATGGAACAATCCTCTCCTATTCAGTGCTGTGATCTGTGAGCAATCACAAGCACTTTTTTCTCTCCTGGACCTGAAAGTAGGATTCCTTCTCCACAGCCACCACCAGCTCAGTTGTGCCAGTACTCTTCCTCACCCCTGGACCCCCACTCAAGACTGAGACCCAGAAAAGCTGCTAGATTCCCCCCACCATCTATAGACTGAGAGTTTCAGAAGCAGCCTCTGCAACAACAGTGACACCCTGAGGCTCGGACTAGGGTTGGTTCTGGGTTTGGGCCAGATCACACTCTCCTCTCATCCAGGTAAAAGAGCTTTCTCACTGGCCTTTGAAGCTGTCTTTAGCATTTGTGGGTTGTTAAAACTAGAATTTGCAGAAGGTGCTAGTGATTCAGTGCCCTGAAACCTGCTTCAGTTCCATCTCTGTGACATGGCCCGCACTGGACTGAGCTCTACCCTGAGCCTGGTGCGATCTATCCTTCCTGTCACAGTTCCAGGTCGCCTTGGTTGGAAATCTGTTTCACTCTATCATTTTCTGACTTCTGTTACTCTAGAATTTGGTTAGAGTCATTTGTACAGGTATTTTAAGGACTTTTGGGGGAGAGCTCAAGCAGGTCCATGCTTCTACTATGCCATCTTGACTCTACCCTAAGATCCTTTTTTTTGATGAATATATTGTCCCAAAGTAAGAATGTGACTTTAGAGAAATTATATGTCCTCTTTTGGATTTGATGTCTTTTGTTGTAAGTTGCTAATTTTAAAAAAATGATCATGTAAGACATCTTGCTTCACAGGGTGGTTCTAAGACTATCACTTTGCAAGCCTCAAAATTCTCCATAAATGTGATGTATTCTTAAGTGGTATGTGATTGTTTATTTTGCTAATATTAATTAGTTTTTAGAACTTGACATTATAAGTTTTAAGTGCCTTCAAAATCTTTATACTTGAGTCCTGAACAGTTAAGCCTACTTCTTTTTAAATTGTCTTGGTTGTAACAATTTCACAAATTTCTTGCATACTTAACATGCCTCATTGTTTGGTTATGTCTAACATCAAATGTCTTCTAATTATTAATTCACTTTCTAATGAATGGATAAGAATCACAGAGGAAGAGTGAAATAAAGAGAAAACACTAAAGATGATGAGGTGGGTGGACTTGGAGTTTAATGCTAGGCTTTAGTCTTTCAATTCTTCATAAGGACAAGAGTCCCAGGAGAAAATGAATTTTGGGAGAGTCTCTGGACGTAAAATCGAATTCATGCTAGCCAAGACTCTTGAAGGGTAGGGGAAAAGGAATAGGGGAAGAGAAGTAATAGTATGAAGGGACTGAAAACAAATATATTTATACTTACACATACATGGCACACATGATATGTGCAAATATTTATAGACACACATATGAAGATATTTATATATGTAAATATATGCATGCATATATTTGTAAGTGCCTGTAAATATATTTATATAACATATGTGTCATTTCAGCCTCCTCATGCTCCTACACTACCCAAAAACTCCTGAGGGTTGGGACTTTCCCCTTTTTGTCCTTGAATTAAATATGCTTTTTAAGCACCTGACATATAATGCATTTATAATAGTGTGTACATGTATGTGTATGTGCCTGTAGTTCTACAGGGGAAAAAGTTTGACTTCTGCCTTCAAGAAGACTCCTGGATTAAGTAAGTTGATGGATGACTTTCCTTTTGCAGAGTTTGGGGAACCACTGGCTTTTGAGTAAATCTTTAAAGATTATTCTCTAATGATGAATAAGGTTTGAGAAGCTGTAATATTGAACATGCAAATACCACTGTTGAGGGCTCCTAAGAGAAATAACAAAGGAGGAACTTAGACCAATATGTCCTTTATTACATATCTGCCCTTTGTTATTAATTACTTTGCTATGCAAAGTAGACAGAATTTTGTATCTGTCTTTGTCCCTGGGTTATTTCATCAGCAAATTATGTGTGTGTGTCTGTGTATTTGTATGTCTGTCTGTCTATCTGATGGCTTGATTTCTAACATATTTTCTTTCCAGTAAAGGATTCATCAATAAATGCAGGACACTGAAATGTGTGATTAGTAGGGTCACTTCCTCATCTAAAATTCATGGAGTCACAAGGCTCTATTGCTATAAAAGGTGGAATATATAAATAAACTTTGCATAGGAATTCATTTGCTTGTTATCCCCTAGAACTTAGCCCAGTGCATTGAGCAAAGGAAGCATGTAATCAATATTTGGTCAATGTCTAATATCTGACTTTTCTAAGCAATGTATACATTTGTTCATTCAGCTCTTAAAGTCACTTATATGCTGATCTCAACCCTTCTTTTCAAACCTAACGCATCCAAACCCTTCTCCTACAAGCTGTTCATGCCAAAAAGATATTTTATCTTTTCCGCAGAAAGGACAGGACATCTTTAATTTCCACACCTTTCCATCCCTCAACTCCCATACTTGACCCTCCCTCTAGCTTCCTTACCATTCAGTTCCTTGGCCTACTGACTTCCTGTGAAGCCATTTCTTCATCCCACTTCAGCAACACACAAGATCATCATGCACTTAATCTTGCTGAACTCCACAAAAGCATCACTATCATATTCAAGAACTCCCCAAACCTCTTATCTAATCATAACCTATTGACTTTTCCCCTCGCCGTCTGCCTTCCCTTACACAGCCCCACTCTTCATTGTATCATGTCTAGTCCTTTGGTTGTAGAATATTTGTGGAGGAGCAGGATGTAATTCCAGACAGCATTTTGTATTTGATCCTGGAGACTATAGGGAGTCATTGGAGTTAATTGACTGGGGAGCAGGCAATCATATGAACCAATGCTTTAGGGAAACCATTTAAGTTGCTGAATGACACACAGGTTGTAACAGGGAGAGACCTGAAGCAGGCAGACACACCAGTGGGCTATTACAACAGTTCAGGTGTGAGGGGATGTGTGCCTGCATGAGAATGTTGGCAGTTTCAGAGGAGAGAAGTGGGTGTATATGAAAGATGTTACAGCAGTGAAATCAACAGGCCTTGACAAGAGCTTGGGTGTAAGAGATGAGTGATAGTATAGAGTTGAAGAAACTTCTTAAGTTGTGATCCTAAGGGACAGTGAAGATGATGTTGCCATTCACAGTAATAGGAAAAGTAGAACTGGTAGTGGGCTTAGGGGAGAAAGATAATGAATGGGCTGTTTTGAGAAATTAAATTTAAAATGTTTATCGGATATTCACTTTGAGATTTTTGAAAGGTATGTGGAGATGTAAGAATAAAGGTCAGCAAAGAGTTTAGAAACATAAGTAGGTTTGAAAATTATCAGCAAAAACCAGTACTCCAGGATCAAATAGAAAATGTTGCGCTTGGAATTCAAAGGTTTTAATAAACTACCACTCTTACCTTTCCACAATTATTCTCCAATCCAGTGACACTAGCATCCTGGCTGTTCTACAGTAAGACTTCATCTCTTGGGTCAAGATATTTTCTCTGACTTCTTCAGGCCTGGAACACTCTACCTATTTGAAACTGCTTATCGATTTATTTCTTTTAGTTCCTAACCAAAATTTCATCTTTTACAATGATACTTTCCAAACTTCTGTTAATTCTAGTGAATTCCCATTTTCACCTATCATCTATTCATTGTGTACATAGTTCACTTTGTGTATATTTGTTTCTGGGTTGTTTCCTCATTAGATCATAAGTTTCTTGAGGGCAATTTCTCTCTTGTTCTATTTCTAGCACTGAGGAAACTTTGTGAACATAAGAGGTACTTAATAAATGTTGATTGACTTATTAAAACAAGGGCTGAACTGTGAACACAGATGAGGTGGGTCAATGGTCCCTGCCTCCTTCTTGGAGTACAGGACTTAGACTGATTCTATCAGTCTTCAAAGAGTAAACAAAATTTATACTAGTGGTCTCCTCTTTCCCCTCTTCCCTTTCTTGTGACTTTCTGATACTGATACTGTAATATACTCTTTTTGCTCCTTTTACCGAAATGTTTAGTGCATACAGATTTTTCCTCAAACATAAAAAAAATTACAAAGGTTTTATAGAAATACACAATTCTTTCTGAGTGCAAGGAACTTTTATAATTGTGATAACTTTTTTTTTCTGATATAAACTTCATTAAGCAGTAGAGAAAATTGCCACATGGACCCAAGGGTCACTTTATTTCCCCTATGGTAAAACTGATCTAGTAGCTGCAATGAGGTGAAACTAATCAAATCCCTAGACTCCAGCATGAGAAAGGATAGAGGGGTAGGGGTAAAGAGAAATGCCAAAGTGACATATATTATTCCTGGAATTAAGGTCTACTGTATCCAAAAGTAAGAAGGAAGTAGCAACCTTCTGTTCCTCTGCCCACTGATGTTAAAACTTTTTAAACACTTTCTTAGATAAAAACATTGAAGATACATCATACTCTCTCCATCAGTTTCCTTATTCAATTCTAGGGATCTTCAGAATACATGTTATTATTCTCTGTTATTCTCAGAGAATAACTTCCTAAGTTTTCAGCTTCTGATACTTCCATAACACACTTCAACACTACCAATAAAATACAAATAGAGAGGGTCTTTGATAGTACCATCATTCGAAAGTGTTCCATTTGAATGTTAAGATTTAAATGCTATGCACCAAGCATTGAGAAAAATACTGAAGATATAAGAGCAAACAACCAACTCAAACCAAACCAAAACAATACCTGTCCCAAAGGATCTATTCTATTCCATACATTCAATTGGGGAAGGCAGAATATATAACTGAACATATAAAATATAAATAAATACTAGAGGTAAATTCACCTTAGAGACATTATATTGGCAGACAAATGTGTGGATTCAGAAACAATATGATCAAAGTCTCAAATGCATCTGGAGACTCTTAGACTTAGAGATCTAAAAAGAAATAGTTCCAGCATGGGGAACTCTGGATTAATTTTATATATTATAATATTTTATAGCTCCATGTTAAATCTTACCAACATCATTAAGACTTAAAATTCCATCATCTTTTCATATCATCCCTGGATATCATCCTTGCTCTGTCTATTCTCTCATTCCTTCCCAGTCATGACCCATTTGGTAACCAGTTCAACTCAAACACTCATCCTTTGCCCTTCAATCTTTTCCTGGCTTGTTTTATTGACATGTTCTGTTAATCCCCTGGGTTACTTCCACCAACTGCCTTCATTGACGTGACTGCACATGTTGCTGAATAGGATTGGAAGAAAACAGAAATCATTCTGACTGTATCCATTATAGTTTTATAATAGAAAATCTCAGAGCAACTAGGTGGTGCAGTCAGGAAGACTCATCTCCCTAAGTTCAAAACTGGCCTCAGAAAATTATTAGCCATGAGATCCCTAAGTGTGTCACTTGATCCTATATATCTCAGTTTCCTCATCTGTAAAGTGAGCTGGAGATGGAAATGACCAACAACATCACTATCCTTGCTGAAAAAAAATAAGGCCATGAAAATTCAGAAAAAAAAGTGACCAAAATCTCACCTAGATCCTCACATCTTTAAGGAATTTCTACTACCATTCTAAAATGACTGGCCATCCTAGAGATAACACCTCACCTGCAATTCTGATCCTTTCCTCAAGCCTCTAATACCATGGTCTCCTCCCATTCACACTTGTGAGAACCTGATCTCATACTGTATCCAAAGCAAACTCCAAAGAGCATTCACCAAATGTACCTTCTTGTCTATGCCTAAGCTCACATCCCTATGTCATCACCTCCCCCACTGCCACATCATTTGCTTTAGTATCTACTGATAAGGGGACCTGTTTGCCAAGACCAAACAGTGTACCAGTGTTTTCACTTCCTATATTCTAGATCTTCTGCAGTATATTGTTTTCTCCATCATTTTCACGTGCTCTCTTATTTCCAGTCTCTCACTATCTACCTTCGCCTTTCCTACTGTCTATAAATAAACCCATGTCTCACCAACGACCCCCTCCCTTTAAAAAAATTTCATGGAATCCTATCACAGCTACTGTCTATGGCTCTGTATCTCCTTTTCTCAGGTAAACTACTTATTTTTTAAAGTCTTCTACCAATAATACCTGTGCTTCCCCTTCCTTCTTCTAATCCCTCTACAATTTGGCTTCTAACCTCATCATTCAATTGCAATTCTTCTCTCCAAAGTTAGCAATGATCTCTCACCTGGCAAATCTAATGAGATTTCTGCAGTCTTTATCCTTGCAGTCCTTCTAGCTCTCAGTGCTGCTAATCACATCCTCCTCTCAGATACTCTCTCCACTTGGGGTTTTCATGATTCATTTTGCACTCGATTTTCCTCCTACACACTGGACTGGTCTCTGTTAGTCTAGTTTATTAAGTTTTCATCTAAATTGTGAGCAGGCATTGTGAATGTCCTCCAAGGAGCTATCTCAGGACCTCTTTTCTTTTTTCTCTATATTTTCTTGCTTGCGGATTTCATCATGCCCCATGACTCCAATAACTCTCTCTATGGGATAATTTTCAAATGACCTCCAATTGTATCACCAATGCTTGTTAAGCATTTCAAACTGGTTGTTACATAAGCATCTCAAACTCAAAATATCCAAAATAGAACTCAAAAACTTTTGTTCTAATCTCTCCTCCTTTCTGATTTTGCTTATTAATATTGAGACCACCACCATATTCCCAGTCATCCAGGCTCCCAACTTCCCTTTTAAGTTCCCCATTCTCTTTCAGCTTGACACATCCAATCTCCACTGTCATTTCTGTTTTCACATTTCTCCCACATGCCTCGATCTCTGCATGCACACAGACACTAACTTAATGTTCTTGTTATTATTCAGTTGATTTAGACATAGGCAACTCCTCATGACTCTATAAGCCATTCCATCCATGAGGTATTCTCCCCAAAGGTAATGGAGTGGTTTGGCATTTCCTTCTCCAGGGGATTCAGGCAAACAGAGTTTAAGTTACTTGCCCAAGGTCACATAAGTAGTAAGTATTGGGAATTGGATTTGAACTCAGGTCTTCCTAATTTCAGATCCACCACTCTATCCTCTGGGTTATCTAGCTTCCCCCAACCTAAAATACCACCTGATTACTTCTCACCTAAAATCTTATAATACTCTTCCCATTTGTCTTCCTTCTTCAATTCTCCCCCCCTCCACCCCAACTGATCCTTTGGTTGTTTCATTGTCTATTGTCTTTCATTGCTCAAGAGGAACAAAGTGACATCACTATGCTGGAGTCAAGCATCCATGTGTCCAACTGTGGCTGATCAGACCAACAGGAGTTCGGAATGTTTCACCACGAGTCAGGCACAAATAGTTGATGTGAACATTTGGGGTGGATTTTATAAGTGTGTGCATCTTGTGTTCCTCTGGAGCTGTTTCTGCTTTTCTCATAGAATTCAGCACCTTCTTTGATATGGGCACACCATGCTCCCTCACCCCCCGTGTCACTTTCCAAAGTCTTTTTCCTGAAGTGTCTGTCTTATTACATAACAAATTCCAGGTGCTCTGTATTGTCTCTAAGATTAAATACAATTTTTGTTTGCTACTTAATATTATTCCTAGCTATTTTTCCTACCTTTTCCATCTTCTTATGCTCTACTTTCATTCAAGTACTCTATGATAAAGCAATACTGTTTGTATTAGACACATTACCTCTGGTATCTATGATTTACACAGATTTGTTCTGAGTTCATTGTCCCACCCAATCTATGATATTTAGTATTTTGTTTTGTCTTCTTTAAGACTCATCTGAAGAGAACTATCTCTAGGGAGAATTTAATGGCACTTCTCCTCTTCCCCATCCACAATCTCCTAATGCTATCCCATTGAAGATTATCTTCCTTCTATTCTACACATGACTGTACATTCTGATTGATATGTGTTATCTCCTTCCCATGTAATTTAATCTCCTTAAGGAGTAGGCACTGGCTTTGCTTTTCTTCATAGCCCCAAGATTTAGCATAATACTTATCAATAGTAATTGCTTCATGCATGCTTCTGAATTAATTGTTTGATTATCTAATATACAGATGAGGCAAAGTTATGAGGGAGAGTTAACAATTAAGTAACAGAAAAAAATAAATTTAGATGAATAGGATCTTGCTTCAAATCTAATACTATGGAATTAAATATAAATATAAAGGTTCATGTTTGGGTTTAAAAATATTTTTATGAGCATGTGATAGCAAAATTAAGAGTTAATGAGTATTCCTGTGGGCAGTTTTTGTGAACTAAAAGATCATCATAAATCAGTACAGTAATAAAGGCAGCAGAAAATAATACTATCTTGGACTGAACTAAAGGAGGCACAGAATCCAGAAAGAGAGAGGCCAGAGACAGAACCAGCCTATTATATTCAATCTTTACCTACGTATATTATTTGATTCTAGTCCCCTTATTTTAAGCAGGTATTGACACATGAAAATAATGTGAAATGTAGGTAATATGACAAGGCATCATAGGAGGGTCACAAGGATTAATAATGCCATATGAGGATGAGCGGAAGGATGGAGGAACATGAAACCAGAGAGAAAATGTAGGCATTTTGGGTTTGCTAGATTTCTTCATCTATTCCATGTGGAAATTAGGATTAAAATATCTCTTCTGGGATGTATTGGGAAGAACTATGAACAAGATATTGAAGTCATGGCCACAGTACTCAAAAGGAAATTTTGTTGAAATTCCACCAGCAACAATCATTCTCTCAGTCACTTTGGGTAAATTAATCTCAGGACCTTATTTTCCTCATCTGCAAAATGAATAAGCAGCTGGAATATGACCTCTGAAGCCTCTTAGAGTTCTCAATATTGATTCTAGGTGGTTGGAGAGACCATAAATCAAATTGATAGTAGGGAAAGCACCCTACCAATCAAAACTGCACCAAAATGCATTATGTTCCTTGGGTTCATAGAATAACAACAAAAGGGAACATTTGTTTGATTCCATCAGGTCTCTTCATTTGACTTTAGATGGAACTGTGGTGCAAAAAAATTGTGGCATACTTGAGGCTAAAGACTTAAGAAGGGAGAGGTTGGGATAAACTCCATTTCTCCCTCACTTCAAAGTCACTTGTTTTTCCAAAATGTCTTATTGGGTTACCATTTACTGGAGGATTTCACACAAAGGCTAGAAGGATGCTTGTTTGGTATAGTGTTGGGACAATTCATTTTCATTAATGGATAAGACTAAGAGATCTCTGATGTCTCTTTGATTTCTGGTATTTTACTATTTTACATTTAGTAATAAAGTTAAAGATTGTAATAAAGGACATTGTACTGCCAACCATGATCCTGCATGCTAGAGGAGATCAAGAAGATGTCATAGAGGCCATAGAGGTCAAAGAGGTCATCCAGTTCAATTCATTGATTTTAGAAGGAGGAGAACGATTCCCGGTGATATGAAATAACTTACACACAAGTGCTAGCTATCAGATCTGTAATTTGAATCCATGACCTTTGCCTCTACATCATGTCCAATTTATTAGGCTCTTCTGGAGATGAGAAAACTGAGAATCAGAGAAAGAAGTGGTCAGGTCAGTACATCAAAATGTCAAAGTCCAAAGGCACCTCCCAGGTAGCAAGCATCAAAGATGGGAAATGAACTCTGGTACCCTGACTCCAGAGTTAGTGAGCTCTCTTTCCATCGAATGATACTTCAAGGTTTCCTGATACTTGAATGGCAGTATATACCAGTACACACTTGGATTTGAAAACACAGACAACTAATCCTGCCAACAAGATTATGGTAAATAAAAGTCTTCACTCAATCATAAATAGTTTACCTCATTCTGGATAAATGCTAGATCACACAGATTATAGCTGACTTCGTATGATCATTTCTTTCATCTTGCTGCTGAATTATATCCATGAAGCTTCTTTCTTCCTTATTTGGCAAATAACAATTATGTTTAGTCTCTGGGGGAAAAATACAAAGTTATTTTTCTATTGTGAACTACATTATTGTGTTCCTTTTTATTTTCCTTGGCTTTGCTTTTTATTACACAGAATTTTCATCTGAGACTGAATTTTTTGGGGGAAAGAAATACTCATAATTCACTAAATATGCAGAAAAACTGTCAGTTACAAGAATTATACCAGGCCTACTTTTGCCCAAAAGGTGAACCTCTTAGTACTGAAAAATAAATACTGTGATAGTGTATTATCTCACCAGCAAACACATATTCTGAATGTGTATGGAAGCAATACAAAGAACCAGACCAAGGAATAAACATTTTAAAATGAAAATGGAAAATAACTATGAGTCTCAAAGTATCTCATCTGGAAGAGAACAATCGAAACTGCGTCCTCTCACAATACATGTAGTAGATCTCATATTCAGGCTCCATGGGAACCTAATCCTTCAAACCGCATGATTCATTTTCAACTGAAATCAGTTTATTCCATTCAGATTCTGAATGTCTGACAGAGGAAGCCAAATTTTGTGGTGAAAATCCCTGGAAACATCCTCAATTCCAAAGCTAGATGCTAGAGTTTAGATACCAAATAGACTGAGAGCCTGGCCACCCCAGTTTGAAACTTTCTCTTCTCTCTAACTTGTTTGGATAAGTCACTTCTCTCTAGACTAAAATGACATCACTTATTTGTTGAGAGAGTTGAACAAAGTATTTTTATGGTTCTCTCTGTCTTAGCTCTTTTATAAGTCTATGCCTTTCTCTCGATAACTGCCTCTCAGAGATGCACTGAGTGCTAAGCCTGGATTCAGAAAGACCTGAATTGAAATCTGTGACCCTGAGTTATGCGTATAACAATTGTCTTCTTCAGTTTCTTTACAAGTGCAAAATGGAGATAATAAAAAGCAACTACCTCAGAAGATTGTTGTGAGAATCGAATGAGTTAATTAGAAAGTTGGTTAGCATAGTACCTGGCAAATAGTAGGCACTATACAAGTAATTATTGTCTTCCCTTTTTCCTTCCCTGTCTAGGTCTCTCACTTCTTTTCCTGTTTACACTTGAGGTTCATGTCACAGGGTTTTAGAATAGAATTGTACCCAAAATGAATCACCACTTTAGTTTCTGTTGACATTTCCATCCACTGTGTTTGCTTACCTTACCAACTCATGACTAGGTTTTTATCTGACTTCAGTCTACTGATAATACCCACAAATAATGCAATAAATAGTGGTAGATTTGCCTGCCTCAAATCTCTCCTTGCTCTGATATATACTCCATTCTACTGCTAATGTGATTTTTCTAAATTATAGATCCACTCATATTACCATACTATTCAATAAATCTAGTAGTTTCAGGACCAAATACAAGATTCTCTGTTGAGCATTCAAAGTTCTGTATAATCCTACCCCTCCTACTCCTGCAATTTTCTTATATTTCATCCCCCTAACATATATTATTTAATTCATTGACATTGGCCTTCCTGCTATATTTGCAACAAGACACCCATTTCTTAGCTCTGGGCAAAATGCCAGGATTTCTGATTGTTTCCTATTCCTGGAATAATCTCCTTCCTTAAATCTTCTTATTGGTTTTCCAGACTTGCTTTAGATCCCAACTAAATGTCATCTTCTACAAAACTTTTCTGAATCTCTGTTACTTATAGCACCTTAACTCTCTTAATTATTTCCTGTTTTTTTTAATATAGTCATTTATACATATGTGTTTACTGTTTGTCTCTCCCATCAGATTGTGAGTTACTTTTAGACAAGTTGCCTTTTGTCTCTTTTTGTATCTTTGGAACTTAGCACAGTGCCTGGCATTTAGCAGGCTATTAATAAATCTTTATTGACTAACACAATAAATGAATATATTCATATAATTTTATAATGGCAAAGACAAAGGAGACCTTGGATATCACCATATTTGGCATGTAGCTGGATAAATAGATAAAAATGTAAATAAAATATTTATACATACCCATTTATAAACAACTACCATATGATATTTATATATAGGCATGACGTATTATATATATTTATGTTTGTGAATATACCATGTCATATATATGTGTGTGTACATATACATACAAATGTGTGCATTCATATATGCATGTGCATACACATATACATATATATGTGTGTATCCATAGGCATGCACCTACGCATGCACATGTAGTTACCCATGTACATATATGCATGCTATGATGATATGTCAAGTCCCTTCTTTGGGGACTAGATCTTTTAGTCAAATTTTTTGGAATCCTCCATGGGTTAGATGGATTCATATGAACCACATACCTCCCTATTGCCCTTTTTCTGACATTCATTTTTAATTATTTACAAAATATCCTGTTTCATCTTGCTGCAACATGTAGAAGCATGCTTAAAATGCTAGAATTAAAGAAGATGGACTTTTGCTTTCATGAGAAGTGGGTTCACTAAAGAGTCTGGTCATTTTTCCAAAGCAACCCAGCCCTCTCTCCTCAGTTGATTCACCTTTTCATCCAACCTATTGTCTATCTTATATATATGCACCAGAAATACATATTTTTTGAGAATTCATTTAGGTTATCAATCCAAATGCATGTAATTATCTCAGCAGCAGATAGTCTTTATCCATTTGATTTTCCCTATGCGAATACTTAGACCATTCTCTGTGAGTGGTATGGAACAATTAAAAGATAATATTTTCATAACTGGTACAATCAGCAAATCTTCCAAAAATTAGATCATCTGAAGTATGTCACCATTTACAGAGAATTTCCTTTTAATCTGGAATCTGTCCTTGTTCTTATCCAAGCACCTTTGGTAAGCATACATCATCAAGTTGTATGCCTTGACTGAGCTTTGTAATTAGAAGAATCTTGAATCATTGTAATGTATATATGCATAAGACATATTCTATCAAAAAATAATCCATAAGTTAATGTTTTGTTCTGTCCATTTTTTAGATTAAAAAGCAATCATCACAATAATCAATTTTCATTTCTTCTGATTTAAATATGTAGTGTTAAAGTTTCAATTGAACACCGATTTGAAAGTCTGCTTCTTTCTGACTGATAACCTCATCAAAGGTGTCTGATTCTTGTATAGATGATTTTGCTTAAAGATTTTGTGCATGTGGAAGAGTAGACATAAGCTGTTATTTATCATATCTAGTTTGTCAGCTTTCATTAATAACATGATGTGACTTTTCCCTTATGACTTTATTATTTTCTTTTTAAAAGATAGCTTATATATCATCATATTATTTCCATTATGTTTCATTCAAGCCACATTGCCTCTACAAATGCTCATCCCTAACTGCTTTTTCCTTTTGTGATCTCTTTAGTGTTATTTCTACTTTATAACACTAAGGGTTTTAGCTATGATATTAAGATCTACATGTAATAATTCAATTTTGTTGATGTAAAAATTATTTTGTTATGAGGTTTTTTCAATTTTTTTTCCTCCTTGTTGTCTTTTTTCTTTTTTTTTTTTTTTTTTCTTCTTTTCATATTTTAAGGACCTTAGGATGACTTTGTTACTTGGTTACTTTTCCAGAATTCTTTCTATAAGATTTATCTTCTATTGCTTCTCTGTTTCATTAGATTACAATGTTCATGTCATCATTCTTTGTAAGGTTTTAGAAGCAAGGTCATTTTATAACATAGAAAAGTATGCCATTTTCTACTATCTTTCTCCATTTGGTAAGTGAATCAGATGTTTGTTCTCTAAAGTATATCCTGCATTCTTTCAATCAATGTTTCAATTTATTGCTATTTGTTAAAGTTATAGATAAAATTATGTTAGTCTGTGTCAAAGTCTTTTCTGTTGTCCATTTCCCAGTTTGGATTTTTTTTCCCTCTCTTGGAAAGTTCAAGATTATGTTATTTACACTGTAAGAAGTTTTTTTTCTGATTCATTTTTTCTTTAAAAAAATTCTGGACTTTACTCCAAGGAGTTGGTCTAGTCAACAATATTTGACTCAGGAATAAGTCCCATATGAAAAACTATGTGGTAGGAAACATTTGTAAAGGGGGGGTGGTGTGGAGTAGAAAGACGCACATACTCTAGCTCTTCCCCCCACAGCCCATAAAATACCTGTAAAGAAAGACTTTCAACAAATTCTAGAGCATCAGAAGCCACAGAACAATGGAGTGGAGATTTCCAGGCCAGGGTGACCAGGAAGGCTGATGGGAAAGGTCTGTCTCACTTGAGACAGAGCAGAGCCCAGTCCAGTCTTGACTGCATGGCACGGGGAGGAGCAGGACCAGAGCAATTTATGGACAGAATCCCCAGCAGTAGCAGTGGATTGCAGATCCTTTAACCCACAGGTGCCAAAGGTTAGTGAGAGAGCATTTTCAACCAGAGTGAGAAGGGAGCAGGGTCCTTCCCTAGCCTTGGCCCCAGGCAAAACAAAACCAAAGAATGAAGAAATGGAAGATAATGTGAAATATCTCACTGGAAAAGCAACTAACTTGGAAAATAGATGCAGGAGAGATAATTTTAAAATTATGGGATTACCTGAAAGCAATGATCAAAAAAAAGAGGCTAGACATCATCTTTCATGAAATTATCAAGGAAAACTACTCTGATATTCTAGAACTCGATGGCAAAATAAATATTGAAAGAATTCACAGATCACTGCCTGAAAGAGATTCAAAAAGAGAACTCCTGGGAATATTGTAGTCAAATTCCAGAGTTCCTAGGTCAAGGAGAAAATATTGCAGTTAGAAACAATTTGAGTATTATGGAAATACAATCAGGATAACACAAGATCTAGCAGTTTCTACATGAAGGAATCGAAGGACTTGGAATATGATATTCCAGAAGTCAAAGGAACTAGGATTAAAACCAAGAATCACCTACCCAGCAAAACTGAGTATAACACTTCAGGAGAAAAAATGATCATTCAACGAAATAGAGGACTTTCAAGCATTCTTGTTGAAAAGACTAGAGCTGAAAAGAAAATTTGATACTCTTTTTTTTAAATAAATTTTATTTTAATTTTTTACATTCATTTACACAAAATTCTGGGTTCCAAATTTTCTCCCCATTTGTCCCCTCCCCCCACCCCAATACACTGAGCATTCTAATATCCCCTATTACCAATCTGCTCTCTCTTCTATCATCCCTCCCTAACCTTGATCCCATCTTTTCTTTTGTCCTGTAGGGCCAGATAACTTTCCATTCCCCATGACCTGTATTTCTTATTTCCCAGTAGCAAGAACAATATTCAACAGGTGTTCCTAAAACTTTGAGTTCCAACTTCCCCCCATTTCTCCCTCCCCCCATTCCCTTTGGGAAGGCAGATAATTCAATATACGCCATATCTGTGTAGTTTTGGAAATGACTTCCATAACAGTCATGTTGTGTAAGACTAACTATATTTCCCTCCATCCTATCCTGCCCCCCATTGTTTCTCTTCTCTCTTTTGATCCTGTCCCTCCCTGAGTATTGACTTCAAATGGCTCCCTCCTCCCATTGCCCACCCTTCCATCATCCCCCCCAACCCTGCTTATCCCCTTCTCCTCCACTTTCCTGTGTTGTAAGATAGGTTGTCATACCAAAATGAGTGTGCATTTTGTTCCTTCCTTTAGTTGAATGTGATGAGAGTAAACTTCATGTTTTCTCTCAGCTCTCCTCATTTCCCTCCACTAAAAAGTCTCCTGCTTGCCTCTTCTATGAGAGATAATTTGCTTCATTCCATTTCACCCTCTCTCCTCCCAATATATTTCTCTCTCACCGTTTACCTTAATTTTTTTTTAGATATGATCCCATCCTATTCAACTCACTCTGTGCTCTCTGTCTCTGTGTGTGTGTGCGCATGTGTGTATGTGTGTGTGCATGCACACGTGTGCGTGTGTGTGCACGTGTGTGTGTGCATGTATGTGTGTGTGTGTGTGTGTGTGTGTGTGTGTGTGTGTGTGTGTAATCCCACCAACTACCCAGATACTGAAAAGTTTCAAGAGTTACAAATATTGTCTTTCCATTTAGGAATGTAAACAGCTCAACTTTGGTAAGTCCCTTATGACTTCTCTTTGCTGTTTACTTTTTCATGCTTCTTCTCATTCTTATGTTTCAAAGTCAAATTTTCTTTTCAGCTCTGGTCTTTTCATCAAGAATGCTTGAAAGTCCTCTGTTTCATTTAAAGATCATATTTTCCCCTGAAGTATTATACTTAGTTTTGCTGGGTAGGTGATTCTTGGTTTTAGTCCTAGTTCCTTTGACTTCTGGAATATCCTATTCCATGCCCTTTGATCCCTTAATATAGAAGCTGCTAGATCTTGTGTTATCCTGATTGTATTTCCACAATGCTTGAATTATTTCTTTCTAGGTGCTTGCAATGTTTTCTCCTTGACCTGGGAAGTCTGGAATTTGGCCACAATGTTCCCAGGAATTTCTCTTTTTAGATCTCTTTCAGGCAGTGATCTGTGGATTACTTGAATACTTATTTTGCCCTCTGGTTCTAGAATATCAGGGTAGTTTTTCTTGATAATTTCATGAAAAATGATGTCTAGACTCTTTTTTTGATCATGGCTTTCAGGTAGTCCTATAATTTTTAAATTGTCTCTCCTGGATCTATTTTCCAGGTCAGTTGTTTTTCCCATGAGATATTTCACATTCTCTTCCACTTTTTCATCCTTTTGGTTTTGTTTTGTGACTTCTTGGTTTCTCAGAAAGTCATTAGCCTCCATCTGTTCCATTCTAATTTTGAGAGAATTATTTTCTTCAGTGAGCTTTTGAACCTCTTTTTCCATTTGGCTACTTCTGCTTTTGAAAGCACTCTTCTCCTCATTGGCTTTTTGAACCTCTTTTGCCAATTGAGTGAGCCTATTTTTCAAGGTGTTATTTTCTTCAGCATGTTTTTGGGTCTCATTTAGCAAGTTATTGTTCTGCTTTTCATGCTTTTCTTTCATCTCTCTCATTTCTTTTCCCAGTTTTTCCTCCACCTGTCTAACTTGATTTTCAAAATCCTTTCTGAGCTCTTCCATGGCCTGAGTCCATTGGATATCTATTTTGGATGTTTGGGATACAGAGGCCTTGACTTCTATGTCTTTCCCTGATGGTAAGCATTGTTCTTCCTCATCAGAAAGCAAAGAAGGAAATATCTGTTCACCAAGAAAGTAACTTTCTATGGTCTTATTTTTTTCCCCCTTTTCTGGGTATTTTTCCAGCCAGTTGCTTGACTTCTGAGATTCCTCTCCACCCCTGCCTCACTAGTGCTTGGGAACTAAGATTCATATGCTACTTCCTAGCCTCAGGGCTTTCAGTGGGGAAGAGCTGCTATTCAGTGGGATTAAGTTCTTGTGCTCAGGTAGGTACAGGGCTGCCTCACAGGGCTCACTTTCCTCACGGGGTTTATGTGGAGATCTTCAACAATGGATCTGAGCTCCTGACTGCTTTGGGAGCCCCTGTCAAGTGCTTCACTTGCTGCTTCCTTGTGAGTGGGCCTGATTTATGGAGACACCCTGCTCCCCTCCTGGCCTGCCAGTTAGGGTCTCTCACTGCCTTGTAGTGCCCATGGGTTGAACGACTTTTGCAGCCACTGGAGATTCTGTCTCTGAAGCCTTCTTGGATCTGCTCCTCTCAGTGTCCCATGGCCAAGGCAGGGCTGTGCTGTGCTCTGGGTCCAGTACATGACAGACCTTTGGTGCTAGTTTTTCTGGGCTCTCTGGAACAGAAATCTCCTCCACTCAGTTGCTGCGTGGCTTCCACTGCTCCAGAATTTGTTGGGAGTTCTTTTTATAGGTAATTTATGGGCTGTGGGTTCGGAGCTAGCATATGTGAATCTTTCCACTCCATCATCTTGACTCCTCCCCCCTAGAATCAGAAAATTTGATTTTCAAACAAGAGAATCAAGAGAAGCATGAAAAGGTAAACAGGAAAGAGAAATCACAAGGGTCTTACTGAATTTGAATTATTGACATTCCTACATGGAAAGTATCTAGGCATTTGGAGGGATTATACACACACACACACAGACATATATATATATATATATATATATATATATATATATATATATATATATATATATATATATATATATATATATAGAGAGAGAGAGAGAGAGAGAGAGAGAGACAGAAAGACAGAGAGACAGAGAGACAGAGAGAAAGAGAACACAGGGTGAGCTGAATAGGAAGAGGTCATATTTAAAAAATAAAATTAATGGGTAAGAGAGGAATATATTGGGAGGAGAAAGGGAGAAATGGAATGGGGCAAATTATCTCTCATAGAAAAGGCAAGGAAAAGTTTTTCTAATAGAGGGGAAAGGGGGGGAGGTGAGAGGGAAAAAGTGAAGCTTACTCTCATCACATTTGGCTCAAGGAACAAATAACATGCACCCTCAGTTTGGTATGGAAATCTATCTTACACTACAAGAAAGTAGGGGAGAAGGGGATAAGCAGGGTGGGGATGATGATGGAAAGGAAGGCAAATGAGAGGAGGGAGCAATTAGAAGTAAACACCCTTGGGGAGGGACAAGGTCAAAAGAGAGAATAGAAGAAATGGGGGAGCAGGATAGGATGGAGGTAAATAAAATTAGTCTTACACAACATGACTATTGCAGAAATCATTTGCAAAACTACACATATGTAGCCTACATTGAATTACTTGCTTTCTCAGTGGGGATGAGTGGGGAGGGAGGAAGGAAGAAAAATTTGAACTCAAAGTGTTAGGAACAAATGTTGAGAATTGATTTTGTGTACAACTGGAAAATAAGAAATACAGGCAATGGGGTATAGAAATTTATCTCAACCTCCAGGACAAGAGAGTAGGTGGGGATAAGGGAAGGGAGGGGTGTTAGAAGGGAGGGCACATTGGTTGAAGGGACACTCAGAATACAAAGCATTTTGGGGTGGGGGGAGGGGAGAGATGGGGAGAAAATTTGGAACTCAAAAATTTGTGGAAATGAATGCTGAAAACTTAAAATAAATAAAAAATTTTAAAAAATAACCCTCCCCCAAAAAAGAAAAGAAACATTTGTAAAACAACTATTATATACCTAACACTATTCTGTACACTGGAAATAAAATTGCCAATAGTAAAACTGCACCTTTTCAAGGAGTTTACTCCTCAAGGAGTACTCTGTGAGAAAAGATGCAGTTTAATTCTTTAGTTACATTCATTATGAAGATTCTCTATGTCTTAACATATAATGTCTATTATGTTTTGATGATTTTTTTAACAAAACCAATGACATTTTTCAAAGAAAGTAAAAACAGTTCTCCTCCTTTAACTGTATACTACTTATAACAGTTAAATAATATATTTTCCTATAGTGATAAGCTATGATATAGTGGAAGCAATCTGGACTTAGGCAGTGGATCTGTATTCAAATCCCTGTTCTTCTCCATACTCAAGTTTGATCTGAGAAAACTACCTGTCTTGCCTTGATCTCAGATTCCTCATTTGTAAAATTAGGTAATTAGATTAGATAATCTTTAATTGACCTTCCAGCTCTTATTCTGCAAAGTTATAATGCTATTTTTATTTTAAGATTTATCAAAGCAAGAAAATAAAAGAAGAAAGCTTTGACCTTTTCATTTTATTAGATGTCATTTGATAGAAGTTAAGGAGACATTCATAAGAGGCCTTGAAACAATAACCTATGTTATCATATTTTGTGGTACCTATATCCGAAGGTATTGTGAAGATCAGATGGATGATATATTTATAATAGTTTGAAAAAATTTGTTTTATATAAATGGTAGCTGCTATCATTACATAAGAATGACTATTATGAACAAGTAAACTTCAAACTTTAAACATAGAAATTAGCTGGTTTCAGCATATAAGTGGGCCCTTTTGGCAGCCTTCGTTTACCATTACTACTACTGAGCCTCTCACCAGCTCTCATCCATTTCTGGGGTTTTCTTGAATGGCTTTCACATTGATTCACATTTTAATAGTCATTTTAAACTTATTTCACATAACAAGACTAAATTACACCAAACATCTCCGCATTTAGGGTCTGATATTACTATCTATACAGGCACACTTTCTCTACAAGTTAGAAATTGTATTAAAAAAAGGAAAACTACAAATAAATATCTAACAAGAAAGAAAAAGGGGAGAGATATTCGGAGGACCCTAGTAAGAATTAGTTGAAAAGATTGACAGTGCTTAGTCTGGAAAATAAAAGACATGGAATTGGGGTTATGATAGTCAATTTCAAGTATCAGAAAGACTGCCTGCTAGAAAAGAGATTAGTTTTCATTCTACTGAAAGTCATAAAGTAGGATGCAGAGCAATGGGTACAAATTGAAAATGCAATTGTCAGTTGGGGTTAAAAAAGGGGAAAAAAAACTAATAATTCAAACTCTCTCAAAGTGTTATGGGTTGCCTTTGGACATAGTGATATTTCCTCTTACTGAAGGTCTTCAGGCAGAGACTTTATGATTGCTTATCAGGTATATTGACACAATGGAGAAAATGAACAAATGGATAAATGAATGAAGTAATGAAAAATTATTAAACGTTGACTATGTGCCAGTTACGTTCCAAATGCAGGGAATAGAAATAGAAAAAAAAAATCTAGATAGTGCTTATCCTCAAGAAACTCACAATCTAATTAAAGGAGGTAGCATATAAAAAAAAATTAATCTACAGGATTGACAAAATGGTCTATTGGTCATAAAAGTCAATGGTGAGGTACTCAGAAAGGCATTATATTACAAATGTAAAGGAGAAATCAATGCTAGGCAAGAGAGAAATACAGTAGTGGTCAGGTACATTGAAGGCTTTTAGAATCAGGAAAAAAAAAAAAAAAAAAACAACTGAATTCTAATCCTATGTCCTACATTTGTTACCTGTGTCAACCACTCACATCAATAAACCATCTTTCACATCTGTCTCCTTAGCTATAAAATAAGGTTGGAATAGATGACCTCTAAATTCATTTACACCTTTGAAGTTTAGTGTTGTCTCCTTGAAAATTTTGAGTTCAATGATAGGGATATTTTTAACCACTCCTATAACTCACATGTCCTTCAAATGGAGTCATATTTTTTAGTTCTTGTTATAGCAGTGGTTATTTTAGTATTCTTTTTGGAATGTACCTAAGCCTTCATTTATATAGGGAATTTCAGGATAAGAAAACATCCACTATGGATGCAAATCATCTTCTCTCTAATGTATAATTCTAGTGTCATGCCTGGAATACCTTTAAAAGAGAGAGGAAGTATGAATAAATAGTGTGATAAGTTAATAGCCCTGCTTGAAGTCAGGGCCTTGAATTAGCTGAAACACATTAAGTAAACTGATTGTCATTCATAGGGTTATAACACTTGAAGAAAGAACAGAGCTTTACTTGATCACTGAACTCACCTCTAGTCAGGGCAAGGCAGACAAGAAGGTCTTCCTCTTGAGGGAAATGCTGAATATTACCATTTGGGACATGAATCATTAAAAGCCCTCCTAGCTCTACAACATGTGTGAGTAGCTATGACTTTTGAAATATTGCATATAATATTGAACACTGTTATAAGAAGGACATTACAGAGATTGAGAAGGCACAGCAGTGGAAAACTAAGATTATTCAAGTATTTAAAGGGTGAGTTATGTGACAATATTACCTCTGCCTGGGCTATGCATCTTAGAGGAAGGGAAAGCAAGAAGGAAGGACAAGATGTGACATGGAAAGGATCAAGCTGCCTCCCACCTCCCCACAGAGATTACATTAAATGGATGTGAAATCACCAGTAGATATCCTAAACACCTCTAGACCTATAGGTGACAAATTCCATTATATGACATACTACATATGCCATTATAAGGACAAGTACAACAAAATCAAAAGCAGCATTTCCACCTTTGGAATCAAGTTTCAATGAGGATTAGCCAAGCATTGTGGCGATGTTGATCACCTAAATGGTTGGCTTCTATATATGCTACCTCTTCTAAAATGGGAATAATGCATTGTATGACCTTTGGGGTCTTTATGCTTCTAAAATTCTAACTTGAGTGAAAGCAGGGTATGAACAACTCATCAGAAAGTGTTTATATACCTTTTGTTCTGAAGTCAACACTTGTTATTTGTCAGTGTGTGATAAAGGCTAAAAAAAGAAATAGAGAGAATGAATTTAATCTTCTAACAAGGGGAATGCATGAAATACAAATTACTATAGTATACATGGACCTACAAAATAAATATGTCATAGGAATTTCAGAAGAAAGGCACTTTCAGTAAGGGGGAATATGGAAAGCCTACCATAGAGGGATGGATTGTGACTGGAACACAAGAAGCCAGGGGACCCAGGAGGTAAAGATGAGAACAAAGAACATCCCAAGCATGAGGAAGAGTCCGTGAAAAGGTGGAAGAAAGAGCAATAAAGAGAGTATCACTATTTCCTTGTGTATGTGGAGGGGAGTAAAATATGAGAGACAAGAAAAAGAAGAAGAGGTGATCTTGAGTAGAGTTTGAAAAACTAAAAAGGAGTTTTATATTTGATATTGGAAGTAAAAAGGAACCATTATAGTTCATTGAATCTCTCTCTCTCTCTCTCTCTCTCTCTCTCTCTCTCTCTCTCTCTCTCTCTGTGTGTGTGTGTGTGTGTGTGTGTGTGTGTCTTGGTTAAAATGCTACCTCCACTACATACTGTCTGTGTCACTATTGAAAACTATTTAATTTCTCATGCTCACAAATGATAAGAAAACAAGGAATGCAGTTGCCTTAGAGAAAGTCACAGCTGACCTGCACCAAAAGAGGGAGTTTCCTTACGTGGGTGTTCCCTGTGTTAATAAAATCATATGTCTGGTGATGTCCTATCATATGTCTTATTCTCATTTTTAAATCCACCCTGGTCATTGGGAAACAAAGTTAAATTTCTTTTCTACGAGTTCTGTCCTATCATGTCAGACACATAGAACTGAACACTTTCCTCAGAACCCTCCCCAAGCATAGCAAGGAATGGGAAGATAAGGGAAAGGATGAGAAGACAAAAAAAAAATGCTATTAGTTTTTTTCCAATATATCTCTGGCTTTTCTTTGAGGTGTCAGAGATCTAGTGAGCTTGATGGACCATCAGATATTTGATAGACTGAATGTTTGAGATTTAAGAACCAGTCATGAAGTCTTCTGTTCAGTTCTGGATGCCCCACTTCAAGAAGGCTGTGGATAAGTTGGATGGCGAGTAGAGTCTGCAAACAGTGCACTTAAAGTACCTTTAATCATGTCATATATATTGGAAGAATTCTAGGATGTTTGTGATGTAAATTTGAGATAGCATCAATAGTAGTTCATATATTTTTAAACTAGCTATGTGACCCTGCAAAGTAGGGCATAAGACTAGGACTTATTTCCCATGGTTAAAATGGAATATATAATCATGATCCTATGATATGCCAGGCACTGTGCTGAAAGCTTTACAATTATTATCTCATTTGTTCCTCATAAGAGCTCTGGGAGATAGGTGCTATTATTATGTCCATTTTATGGATGAGTAAACAGAGGTCAAAAGACTAGCCCAATGCTACACAGCAAGTATATGTCTGAGGATGGATTTGAACTCAGGTCTTCCTGATCCTAGGTGCTGCAATCTCTCTGTTGTACCCCCAGCTGCCTAATATAACAACATATATAAAGTTCTTTGCAAAACGTAAAGTGATATGTAAATAATAGCTGCTATTTTAATGATTATTTGGTTCCATTTCACAGATATAAAGAATGAAACAATACTGAATCTCAAAGATGATGATCATGATTTTTCTATTTACAATGATAGAAAATTTCCATTACAAAAACTCTGTGAAGTAGTTGAGGCAAATAAGATTTTTTTTTCATTTGAGAAATACTCAAACTGAGGATTAGACATGTGAAGAAGACTTGATCCTGGTCTCAAAGCTAGTCAGTGAATAGTCTGAACTTGATATTAGGTCTTCTTTGGACAATTCAAGTACCTTGAGAATAAAGAACATTTTATCCTTTGTATTGGTGTTCCAGTATTTTAATACAGCGCCTGGCACTCGTTACATTTTCAACAAATGTTTGTTGATGGGTTGATTTTGTGTTATCTTTGAAACAAGTCCAAAGCTACTTTTTTTTTTTAAACCAAACTGTTGCTGAGGAAAGGTCTATTTTCTAGAAGTAAATGCAATTTTGTTGCCAACTTCATAGATGTGTTAGAAGGTACACAGCACTAGTGTTCATCACCCCAACAAAATTCCAAGTGAGGAGAAACACATAAGCCAACGCTAAGGTGCTGTCATCCACCTTCATGCTCACGCCTTCCCACATCAATCATCCTTGGAACAAACCAAAATAGAAGCCCTGGAACCAGAGGGTAAGATTTGTGTTCTCTGTGAGACTCCTGAAACTTTTGCCCCAGGTGAGGAAGGGAATAAGGTGTCCCTACCTCTCCCTGGGAACCTTGGGAAGTTCACCTAGCATTTTTTTTGTTATGTAAACATCCTCCCACTCTAAAGAAGGAAACAGCTTGAGTTTATCAGAATATTCCAGCTCCTCTCTTGGTGATAAGCATCTGGGTAAGCCTTCCGTATGTTCACTTCCAATTACACTTGCTCTGAACATTCTACCAATCCTTCCCAGCCCACCTCCCAGAACCCTTGTGGTCCATGAGCTTGTGTATGCCACTCATCTGCTTCCATGTATCTGTTACAGTTTCACCAGTCACTTTTACACTCATTCTTGTTCCAGGAAGATGTTATGTTTTAGCAGATTTTCCTGAGATGCCAGCTGGGGAGGACAAAGAAGAATAAAAAAAAAAAAAAAAAGATGGCAACCATCTTAATCTGGGAAGAACTTGAGGAAATAGATAGAAGTGTCAAATGAAAAAGATCCTTGAATTTTCCTTGGGGGTGGAGGTCGGAGGTTGATATGCCATCAAATGTTTCATAAACAAAATCTTTAAGATTTAAGGACCTATCTTGAAGTGTTGCATTCTATTCTAGCCCACTTTAGGAAGTGCTATTGATAAATTGGAGGGAGCCCACAGGAGAACAAATATGGTAGCTGAAAGCCTTGGATATATGTCATATAAATTGGAAGAAATAGAGTACTTTTAGCATGGAGAAAAGAAGGCATAGTGGAGGCAAAACTGCTATCATCAAGTATTTGAAGGACTGTCCTACATAAATGATTATGATTGTGCAGCTTTTCCCAAGGATTATAAAGAAAGAAGTTCCTGCCATAGAATAAGATCATATTTTTGTATATCCTCAACCCCTTGGCCTGTGAATGCCTTCTAATAATAATCTTAATAATTATCTGCATATGTAATGTAATACAAATATGTAAGATTTAAAAGGAAATGAAATATACTAAAATAGCATTATGTGTGTATACGTGTGCATACAGGCATATACATACATATATGTATATACACACATACACATACACACATGTATGTATGTATATTCTCAGACTACAATTTGAGAACCTTTGGACAAAACTTATTGGTTGAAAGAAATGAGGAAATTCCTCAGCCTGAGCAAGGAGACTGGGGAGGCAGGGAGAGAATGATTGCTGTCATCATTTATTTGAAGAGCTACTATGGTGAAGAGAGGTTGTATGTGTGCTAAGGATGAGATATTATTTCTCTGGCCACAGAAGACAGAACAAACGAAAGGGGGCAGAAACTAGAGAAAACAGATTTATGTATAATAGGAGAACAAAAAAAATAGGTAAACAATTCCTAATATTCAAAGGTGGCAAAAAGTGGAATGGATTCTTTCATGCGTCAATAATGAAGAGATTGCAATACATTGGAAAAGGCACTGTGTCTGAAATCAGAAAATTGTAGTCAAATCTCCATTACGGAATTTAATATCTGTGTATACACAGGAAAATTCACTAAACTTTCTGAGCCCCACTTTCCTTATCTATAAAACAAAAGATTACATTAAATATTCTCTAACATCCTTTCAAGTTCTAGTCCTGTGATATTATTTCCCAGGTTAAAATCCTTTCAGCTGTATTTATTCTATTTTTTTTTTTTACCTTGAACAAGTGAATTAAACTGCTTGGTTTCCCCATCTGTAAAATGAATGTAGTACTTTTCAACTCAAAATCATTGATCCTAGATTTATTATTGTTTCTTTAGAAAATGGAAATTTCTTTAAAAAACAAGAGATGTTTTCAGTAGTATTCAAAGAATCTTTATCACCTGGTATAATACCTGACACATAGTATTTAACAAGTTCATGTTTAGGGGTGAGGAAGCTGCAGCCTCAAGGCTACATGTGGCCCTCTGGGTTCTCAAGTGTAGCCCTTTGACTGAATCCAAACTTCAAGAAACAAGTCCCCTTAATAAAAAGATTTGATCTGTAAAACTTGAACTTCATCAAAAGGCCACCCAAGGACCTAGAAGGACACATGTGACCTCAAGGCTGCAGGTTCCCCTCACCTGGATTAAATGATTTTCTGGGTCTAAAATTTGCCTCATACTATGTGTTTTGAAAAGAGACTGGATGACCTTTTTAAAAGGATTCTATAGAGGGTATTCTCAGCCAGGTACAAGATGGATAGAATGGCCTTAAAAACAAAGTCTAATTCTGAGATTCTAGGACCTTAAAATTATTTCCTTGTACCTTTTGTTTTTATTTCTCAATAAGAATCCCAGACCTGGGTTGCACCAGGCTGGGAGAGAACAGAGCATGCCTATCTACACCTGACCATAGGCACTGATCCTGGTAGACTAATCACCAGTGCAGTGACAATTCCCAAACCTCTCAGCACAAGTGCTCCTTCTGTTGATCCAGCTACTCCAGGATTTTTCAAGGGTATAAGGGGAAATAAGAGCACTTACAGTTTATTCTGCCATCTTGGCTCCTTGAAGTTCAAGTAGCTGAGTTTCAAACATTTAGTCTGTGGGCTGGTAGCCCCAGGAGGAGTTATTGCAGCTGTGGACTCTCTCTCCCATCTCTGCCAGAATTCCATCTTGTGCTGAGAAAGAAAAGGAAGGAGGGACTGATAAAAGGGAGGAAAAATTGAGGGAGGTGGTGGTCAAAAGCAAATCTCTTTTGAAGAAGGAAAGGGAGAAGGGAGAAATAAATTTGGGGGGTGTAGGATTGAGAGAAAGACATAGATAATAATCATAACTATGAAGGTTAATGGGGTGAACTCTTTCAGAAAATAGAGGTGGATAGCAGAATCCAAATCTCAGACAAAGCAAAAGCAAAAATAGATGTAACCAAAAGAGATAAAGAAGAAAACTATATCCTGCTAAAAGGCAGCCTAGAGAATGAAGTAAAGTCATTATTAAATATTATATATATGTATATATGTGTGTGTACACACACACACACACATACACACACACACACACACACACACACACACACCCCAAGTGGTATATCATCCAGATTCTTAAAGGAGAAGTTAAGGGAATTACAGGAAGAAATAGACAGCAAAACTATACCAGTGGGGGACACAAAACTCCCTCTCTCTGATTTTGATAATTCTAACCTAAAAATAAACAAGAAGGAAGCTAAGGAGGTGAGTAGAATTCTAGAAGAGGTACACAGAACAGACCTTTGGAGAAAATTGAATGGGGATAGATAGGAATATGTCTTTATCTCAGTGGTACATTGTACATACACAAAATATTGACTATATTAGGATATTGGCATTAACAAACTCACAATCCAGTGCAGAAAGGCAGAGATAGTCAATACATCTTTTTCAGGTCATGATGCAATAAAAATTAAAAAATATTATATGGCCATGCAAAGATAGGTTAAACATTAACTGGAAACTAAATAATCCAATCCCAAAGAACAAGTAGGTCAAACGACAAATCATAGAAATAATCAACAACTATATTCAAGAAAATGACAATAATGAGACAACATGCCAGAACTTATGGGTCTCAGGAAAAGCAGTTTGTTGGGGAAGTTTTACATCTCTGAATGATTACAGGAATAAAATAGAGAATGAGAGCCATGAATTGGGAATGGAACTAAAAAAGTTAGAAAAAGAAAAAATTGAAAATCCCCAATGAAATATCAAATTATAAATACTGAAAACCAAGGGAAATATTAATAAAAATGGAATTAAGAAAACTATTGAAATAATAAATAAAGCAAAGATGGTTATGTGAAAAAAATAAAATTTATAAACCTTTGATTAATTTTATTACAAAAAAGAAAACTAAATCTCCATTACCAAAAATTGAAAGGGTGAATTCATGATCAATGAAGGAGAAATTAAAACAATAATTAGGAAATATTTTTCTCAATTGTATACCCATAAATTTGATGATCTTAATGAAGTAGATAAATATTTACAAAAAATATGATGCCCAGATTAACAGAAGAGAAAGTTAAATATCTAAATAACCCCATCTCAGAAAAATAAAGTCAACAAGACATAAATGAACTCCCTAGGAAGTAATCTCCAAGGTCAGATGCATTTACAAGTGAATTCTATTAAATATTTAAAAACTATTAATTCCAATACCACGCAGACTTTTGGGAAGATAGTCGAAGAGTTCTACCAAATTCTTTTAATGATACAAATACAATCCTGATACCTAAATCAAGAAAAGCCAAAATAGAGAAAGAAAATTGCAGACCAAATTCCCTAATGAATATATATATATATATATGCAAAACTTTTAAATTAGATATTAGCACAAAGATTACAGCAAATTATCAAGAGAATAATATGCTATGAAAAGGTAGGATTGATACCAGAAATGCAGGGACAGTTCAATATTAGAAAAGCTATCATGTTATTGATCATATCAACAACAAAACTACATAATTATAACTCAATAGATGTAGAAAAAGCATTTGACAAAACACAACAGCCACTCCTATTGAAAACACTGTAAAGTTTAGCAATAAATGGAGCTTTCCTTAAAATCATAATTAGGGTCTACCTAAAACCATCAGCAAGTGTTATATGTAATGGGGACAGGCTGAATACATTTCCAGTAAGATTGGGGGTGAAACAAGGGTGTCCATTATCACCATTGTTATTCAATATGGTGCCAGAATAGTTAGTTTTACCAAAAGAGACAAAGAGGAAACTAAGTTATCACTTTTTGCAGATGATATGTTGATATACTTAGAGAATCCTACAGAATCAAACACAACACTACCTGAAGTAATAAACAACTTAGCAAATTTGATGAGATAGAGGAGGAGGCAGAAAGTAACATACATGCATATGTGTGTATACATGCATATATGCATGCATTTAATATTAGCAATGCCTTTCACAAATATTATCTCATCTTATTCATGCTATAACCCTCCGATATAAATGATATCATTATCTCCATTTTAGTCCTGAGGAAATTGAGACACACTGAGGTTCAGTGACTTGACTAAAGTCAACAAGGGATGTTTGAAGCTAGATTTGAACTCAAACCTCCTGATTCCGGGCTCAATACTCTATCCATTGTGCTACCTTACTGAGAGGTATTGTTTGATCACTTTGCATAGGAGGAATCAGTTTTAAATATTAAGTGACTAGTTGCCCACATCACACAGCTAATTTTGGAGAATTCAAACCTAGATCCTCCTAGTTCCAAAACCTATACTCAGTTATCCACATAACTAGAGTGCCCCAATGAGATTATGTGTTGTCCTTAAAAGGGAAAGTAGTGATGGAGTAAGTAATGGGACAGTTAATATCCTAATTCCTAAGCACCACTAATAGCATTTTGTTTTCACTGCAATGAAAAATTTAAAATAGTTTCTGGACTTCATAATGATTATACAAATTCAGTGCTTAAACATCCCCCCACTTGAGGGCAAGAAGCACCAGATAACACCTGGTAACCTATATTACTTTCTATGCATGATAATCAAAACATTGCTCCCATCTATCCCATGAAACAGAGTAAAAATAAAACACTAATAATGCTATAGCAATAATTATATTCATTATAACAGCTAGTATGTATGGAGTGCATTAAGAATTGCAAAGTGCTACTTATATATGAATTCATTTGATTCTGGGTTTTAGGTACTATCTTCTTGTTTTATAGATGTAGAAACTGAGGGACTGTTAGGTTAAGAATTGCTCAGAGCCATGTACAAGTAGGTGTCTGATTAGTAATTTAACCTTGGGTTTTTCTGACTCCAATTTCTTCGTTCTAGTCATTGTCCAATATTAGGCAAAAGTAAAAAATGAACATTAATTAGTCCTTTCTAATCTGCAGATCAGACAATTTTGAATGTTAACTCCTGGAACAATCATTTTGCTGAACAAAGAGAAAATATGTTCTCCTGAGGGGAGTAAGAATTTCTAAAGCATCTGCTACATGCCAGGCACTTTTCAAATATTCTCTCATTTGATGTTCATAATAATTTTAGGATGTACTTGTTGCTATTTTCCCTGTTCTAGTGATGAAGGAATTGAGTCAAAAAGAGGTTAAGTGACTTGCCCAGTGTCACACAGCTAATAAGAGTCTGAGGCTGGATTTGAAACTCAGGGCTTCCAGCTTCAGGTTCACTGTTTTATTCATGTTGCTATCTTGTTGCCTCCTGAGACACTTTCCACCTTCATCTCTTCCTCCCTCCTTTCCTTCCTTTCTTCTTTCTCTTTTGTCCTTTTCTATCTTAGCTAAACAGCTAGAAGGGTGATGCAGTGAACAAAATTCTGAGCCTGGAGTTAGAAAAACCTAGGTTAAAATCTGGTCTCAGACATAAACTGCGTGACCATGGAAAAAGGTCACTTAACTTTTGTGTCCTTCAGCTTCTTTGTCTGTAGCATGAGGATACTCTTAACATTGACCTCCCAGGGTTGTTGTGAGGATCCAGTGGCACATTGATAAAACATTTAGCGCAATGCCTGAAACATAGTAGACACATAATCGGTGGTTGTCATTATCTATCTGTGCTTGATCTAACCTACACTGGTCCTATTATGTCCCCAGTCTAGACTGTAAGTCCCTTGAGGGCAGGGGCTTCTTTCATTTTTTTTTCTCAGTCATGAGCCCTTGTCAAAGTGCCTAAGAGGGAGTAGGTACCTAATGAATGTTTACAGATTGACTGACTCAGTTTTTCCTCATGCTCATCCACTGCATTGAAAAACTGCTCAGGTCCCTTCTGCCTTAAGTTAAAATTGGAAGTGAAAATGGGATGACTATGGAGATTCTCTTTTGATTTCAGGCACAGGCAAACTCCCAAATGGAAGAATCTCCATCAATCCAGTCATTATGCATGACCATTATCTCATAGCTACAACACAAGTTGGTGAAAGCATCAGTTCCAAGATTCTATTGGAAGTGCTTTGCAGCACTGGTTGTTTGGCTGCCCTTCTTCATGTCAATCAAAATCAGGAGCTGGGAAACCACTGTAATGCCAACGCAATACCCATAGCAGCTGATATGGATATGCATGTGTGTTTCCAGGGTAAATTAGCAAAATATAAGTTATGCTTTTCCTCAAAGGCAAAACAAAAATATTTATTTGGGACATCATTATAATACCAGAAGGTAAGATTTAACAGGACACTGATCACTAATCCAGGGAGAGCTGATGTCTTAAATCTTCTGTCAGGCCTCCCCACAAAAATAAGTCCGCCTAGAGAAATTCTTCCCTCTGCTTTGCTTTTCTCTCTGTACTCCTTGAGCCAACTGCTACACTTATGGATTGTTTCTCTCTCTCTGCTCTGCCTGCTCTCACTCTCTGCTCTCTCTCTCTCTCTCTCTCTCTCTCTCTCTCTCTCTCTCTCTCTCTCTCTCTCTCTCCTCCTTGGGCAAGTTCCTCCTGGTCTGAGTTCTGAGTTCCATGTGACCCAGGCTTTATGGGACCACAGGCTCCAGGTGATCACAGGCTCCATGTGTTAGGCCTATTAATGGGAGGGGAATATCTTCCTATTCTATTAACATTACTCTCACAGTAGTAATTTCCAAATATATTCACAAATAAGAAAGAACTTGGCTCAGAGAAGTATGTCTCAGTGGGAGCCATAAAACAAAGGGACTTGTTTATGCATTCTTATTGTTTCTTTTTCCCCCTTGGGAGGTTAGATAAAAAAAAAATAACTGAACAGTCCCTAACTTCAAGGTATTTAGGCTCAATCTGGAAAAATTAGTGTGGAAGTGGTGATCTTGGTGTAAGTGGTATTAGAGGAGGATTAGCCCCTCTGCTATGAGAATGTGCTGAGCCCTTTCTAGGGCTGCTCATCTGTCTTTGGTGTCTACCTGGCACTCAACTCTAATGTGTGATTCTCAGAAGCCATAGCATGTGCAGTGGCCACACCCTGGTAAACCCTCTCAGCGGAAGGGCTAAACCAGGTTGAGGAGGACTGATGGGACTACTTTGTAAGTTAAGGGATGTGAACAGCAGAGTGAGAGGATTAAAATAATTTATTCCAATAGCCATGAAGGCTCCTAAAGCACTGGGAAGTGCGTAGAGCTTGATCAGACATCAAAGATGCCAAGGTCATTCACCGCATCCTGGGCCATTGCCAGTCATACCGACCCTTTTCTTACCACTAGATTCTAATGAGTTTGCAAAAGAGAGTGCACCTAATGATTTTGTGTAACTCTACCTCACTTAAATCCAACTTGTGCATAAATCAAGAAATTTCCACATAATGTTACTGCTATGTATATTTGCATGTGTATATGCATACATAATATACACATGTGCACATACATGCATGTTCATCTATATAACTATGTGTGCATATATTCTTATATATAAAGCTATGTATAACCACACATGCATACACACATAACAAACATGTATGTGTGTGTGCATAAACAGACAAGAAACATACACAAGTCAATATCTGAATATACACCTGATGGCTCCCCTCCCTGGTACTGTACTCCTCATTGATTTTTTTCTTTTTTGTTTGATTTCCAGGAATTTGTTTTCCCATGAGATCTCCCAGAAGCTATTTTCCCTGTATTCTGTTTTAGAGTCTATGATGACCAGAACTCTTGGTGGGAATAGACTATTGAAAATAAGTAACAGAAAAGACAAGGTAACTGAAAATTTATATGCAGCGTCCAGGAGCCCCTGGCAGGAAGGCTAATGATCTACCTAGGTGGTGCAAGGCTCTCAGGGGTAGTTATTTCATGCACAATTGCAGCATTACAATATCTGATGAAAGAATCACAGACTATGTGTTTGGGAATGAATAACAAGTCGGCCTTAGTATATCTGTGTCAGAATCCATGTGAAAAATAAGAAAATGACATAGTACACTCATCCCTGGAGCAGTTTGGTTAACCTTTATAAAGGTTGGTAAGTTACAGTTCCTAGAGAGAGAGGTAAAAAACTCATATTCTTTCATCTCAATAACTGGGACTTTTAACCTCACTAACAACAAGACTCCTGAATATCTTGAGGAAACATCTGGAGGGAAATTAAAATTATAGTTACCAAGGTATCCTCAGGAAAAAGGCTATACAATTTGAACTTGAGGGGAGTGTGGGATGGCTCAAAAAGGGAAAAACTATGAAGAAAACAGAGGGAGGGATGAAGGGAGGGAGAGGGAATTGAGGGGAGGAGGAAGAATGGAGAGGGACATGAAAATAGAGAAAAAAAGAAAAAGCGACAGAATCAGAGTTAAAGATATAGAGATACAGTAAACATTCGAGAGAGACAGAGATAGAGAGATTGATGATTACAGATCTAATTTAGAACACAGCAACAGTGGGAAATGGTTTTCTTTTATAAGAATTTTCTCGTTCATCCCTGGCTAGAGGCTGATATTATTCTTTAGGGACTTTATTAATGCTAAATTTGGAATTTCAGTTAAAAATTCAAAAGCAAGTTTTCAGACCAGGGTTGAAGAAATAGAAGCAATTTCTACCTGCATTTGATTTAAGAAATAAAGAGTAACAGTACTAAGCATTAAAACTATACTTCTAATATTTAGTTGACTTAACTTTTGTCTTCCTATGATATACTCTCTAAATTTCTCTAGAGAGTAATTCTCCCCTACGGCTAAGAAAGATAAATCCAAACGTGAGGTTCCGTAAAATGGGTAACATTAACCATGATTTGGGAAATAAGAAGAATGTCTTGATTTAGAGAAGAGGGAAGTTACTAGCCATGATTAGGAATCCAAAAGAAAAATGGCAAATAAAAATATATTAGAAAGCAAAGACAATATCTAGCAGAAAGTGGGAGCATTCTAAGGAGAAGGACACAAAGAGTCTTTGAGAAGTTAATACAAAAGATGCCCGTGAAAATGTAAAGTTTTACGGTTCTCTGACAGATTTTCTTAGAATAGAAATGTCTCATTATTCTTGGGAATAGGAGACTTCCATGGTGTTTGGGTTTTCCCTTAATTGAAACCATTAATTTTCAAGGGAAATTTAATTTTGTTTGGCTGTCAATATGTTTTCTTTTCACCAAATGGAAAATTCTGATCCACACTTAATTATGTTCAGGCTTCTAGAACCAGTGGGAAAAGCAAAAAAAAAAAAAATGAACCACTAATCTATATCTTTTTCTATACTTATCAAAATGATATTTGGCATGGAATTTCCATTTCTGGGTTAGGTATTTCTTTCTTTTTTTCTTCCTTCCTTCCCTCTTCCTTATTACATTCATTCTCTCTCTCTCTCTCTCTCTCTCTCTCTCTCTCTCTCTCTCTCTCTCTCTCTCTCTTCCTCTCTCTCTTCTCTCTCTCTTCTCTCTCTTCTCTCTCTCTCTCTCTCTCTCTCTCTCTCTCTCTCTCTCTCTTCTCTCTCTTCTCTCTCTCTCTCTCTCTCTCTCTCTCTCTCTCTCTCTCTCTCTCTCTCTCTCTCTCCTGAAAGCCACAAAAGTCACCTGAAAATGGGTCTATCATCATGACAATCACATTTCAGATCAAGTATGAGGCATTCATTTTGTGGCATTTTCATAAATAAAAATCAGACAAAGATGACCCTAAGGGTTGGTGAGTGAAATATATTAAAAAAAAATACCTAAAATGATTAGGTACCACCCCACCCCTACTCCCACTTTCATGTCATTTTTTTTCTTGCTCTGTAGTTAGCTGAAAGTATCTTATACATGTGGATTATCCAGATTGTCAATAGTGAGGCAATGGGTATCATCACATCAATCTCATAAAAATGTTACAGCTTCCACTATCTAGTCACAAATGGTATCTTCCTCTCAAGAGAATTCTATATCAAATAAGCTTTGATTTAAATTAAAAACTGTTTCATCATTATCCATGTATCCCCAATAAAACTGCTCTTCACAATTTTTCAGATTATAGAGTAAAACATTTGAGACTCATGAATTTAGAACTGCCAGGAAACTTCAGGGTTATCTACTTAACCTCCTCATTTTATAGGTGATGAAAATGAGTCTGAAACGCAAACAATTGGTTGACATCATACAGCTAGGAGTAACAGGTAAGGGATTTGAACTCATGTGTTGAAAATTATAAGGTAAGGACTAATTCCATTGAATCACATTTCCTCTGTTATGGTTTTATTAGGTCTCTCTAGCCATTTTCTCACAGGTAGGAATTCTAGGTTTGTTGCATCATACTATAAACAGAAAACTAAAATTGAATTCAGGAGATCTCAATTAGTAGCCTACCTCTTCCATATTCCACTTATATGTCCTTGGCCATATCACTTAATATCTCTAGGCCTTGGTGGCCTTGTCCATAAAATGGAATAGACTAAAAGAGGCCTCTCATGTTCCTTTCAGTTCAATATTTATGACCCTATAATGATAAATTTCTGTAGCACAGCAGGGCCACTTCTCCACTCTGTCTGAGATCTGCTATCTCTCAGCTTTGCAGAAAAAGACTTCAGATTTTAATGTGGGCTGATCAATGTTATGTCACTGTATAGTGGTATTATCACCACCATTAGGGACTGGGAAGACTGAGTTTCATTAGAATCACAGAAAAATATAGTACCAAGCCCCTGATAACAAAGAAGGACCAGGTACTGATATAGACACAGAAAACAAACAGCGAAAAATGTAAAAGGTGGAAAGGATGAATGTCAGAGCAGGAAAATGTGGTGGTGGTTGGTTTTGGGTTGTTGTAGACTTACAACTCTGATAGTTTTTGTTTTCCTTCTAAGACTCTAACCCAACATACTCTGTGGTGAATTCTTCAGCTCAAATATAATAGACCGTTATTTGGAATTTACTTTTATTGCCATTTTCAGCTGTCTCTGGGACATTTCTGGTGATGTTCAAGGTTTGGATTTATGATATTAATGTGCATGAATTTTATTTATTTGCAAACATTAGGTGAGTTTTCACAATGTGTCTATGCACATGTAATCTGAACCAAAAGGTAACCCTCAGTAACATAATCTTGATTTAGAGAGGACCTTGGTAGCTTTCTAGAAAATCCATAAATATTTTAGGCACCTGGGTGGCACAGGAATCTGGGATCCTGAAGACCTTGCTACAAATTCTGCCTTGGGAATTTCTTCTCTTCAAGGCCCTAAACAAGTCACTTAACTTCTTTCTTTCTGTTTCCTCATCTCTAAAATTAGGATACTAGAGCATCTCCCTTTCAGAATTGATGTGAGGATAAAATGAGCTAATGTTATTAGAACACTTTTTCAAACTTTAAAGTGGCATATAAATGGTGGGCATTAGATATTAAAAATAAAAAAAATAACAAATCCCCACAACAATACAGAGAGTTATTGTGCTTTAAAAAAATCCCATTTGATGCTCCCAATTATCCTAGGAGGTAGGTCCTATGTGATTTCCCATTTGAGAGATGAGGAAAATGAGACTGGTAGAGGCTAAGTGACTTGGCCAATGTCACAAAGCTAGTGTCTGAGGCCATATTTGAACTGTCTTCGTGATTTCAGACCCAGCACTCTATCCATTGAGCTGTCAAAAGATTGCAGGAGTCGAAGGTTTCTGTCTTCACATTCATTATATTTTCTACTCTTATGTTGTCCCAAAATGTTTATTGAGAATGATGACATGGAAATAAAGTTTTAATGTTTTTCTGATATCTTTTAGTCCAATCCCCTCATTTTTCATATGAAGAAACTGAGGCCCACAGAGATTAAGTGGAATCCCAAAGTAACATGGCAGTGTCAGAGGAAGGATTTGCAATGAAAAATACTGTCATTAGAATATAAGCTCTTTGAAGGCAGGGATGGTTTTCCTCTTTTTTTCCTCCTTGTACAGCCATCACTATCTCAATGTCTGGAGCCTACTATACATTTGATAAATACTTGCTGATTCATCAATTAAAGAACTCGAAATTAAGCAGAATCTACCACTCCACTTCAAAGCCCATTCCATTTAGGGAAGGCTCTACTAAAGAATCCCTTCTTTAATTCTGCAAAAACCTTCCTTTTCCCCACTTTTATCTATTGATCTGTCCTCTGTGGTGAAATAGAATTTTCTTATCCATCTTCTACATGGCAGGACTTCATATGCTTGAAGAAAATTGCTGTTTTTTCTCAACTTCCCCAATTAACATTCCTGTCTTCTCTACTATAAGTATCCTCTAGTTTGCTTTTTTTTCCTTTCAATTTGATGGTATTTTCTTGAGTCCTTTTATCATCCTGGTGACCCTTCTCTGAACACTACCAAGTACATCAATGCTCCTCCCCAAATATAGTATCCAAACCTAAATAAAATAGCTCAAATGTGGTCTGATCAGAGAAAAGCAACACTTTGCTTAATAATATGAGGAAGTACATTATTTGGAGCTCCTGCATACTCAATTCGCACTATCAGTCTTTTCAGATATATAGTGTTTGATTCTATAAATGCAGAGGTTTGAATTCCAACATCATTATCACATATTCCCTTAAAATCGCCTCTCTTTTTTTAAAATTCTTTCAGCATATTGTGCCTTTGCCAGGACCCTGGGTCATATATGTAAAGATAAGTATGGAAAAGTTTACTTAACTTACTGATCCATTCAAAACTTAATTGTCCAGACTAGTGATTGATGGTGATATGATGATGAAACTTAACTTTGGTTAGTCATTTCAGCAGCCTTTCTATCATTGTAATTAAACAGAAGGGCTAACATTGAGCACAATGAACTCCTTTTCATTTCAACATGCCCTTGGCCAATTCCAAAACACACATGCGCGCATACACACACACACACACACACATTTTGTGAGTGCTCACTTATCCCAAAACATTCCAATCAAAAAATCCATCCCATCCCATATATTTTAATTTTTCTTCCTTCCTTCCTTCTGTCCCCTTCCTTCCTCCCTTCCTTCCTTTTTTCCTTTCTTAGATATAAACTATTCATGACTATCACTTCTAAATCAGAATGAATTGGGATACAGTTTGGAAGTGGTCAGATGTCCCAATGCAATTATATCCAAAAGAAATAACATTCATGGAAAATATATTTGCAAAACAAAATAAAATAAATTTTGCATAGTCACCTCATCCCTTGGATCTCATTGCATTATGATACTGTTTGGATAACTCAATTAATTCTAATGCAGATAAAATTATATCCATGTGTATTTGGATTTAAAAATATATTACCCAAACTGTACATGAACACTTCCAGAATATGTATGTTTGTTATAGAAAACTCTTTTTTATTTATTGGCATGTTGGAAGTATTTTTGGTTGGTTATTGTTAAATTAATGATAGAAAAAAGAATCTATTTTAAGAAGTGAAAAATCACTCCACTGTGGTCAAGTAAAAAAAAAAAAGGAAAAAATTGTCTTCAATGGTGTGTACAGATTTGTAAAATTCAAATATCTTATTATATACTTTTTTAAACCAACAGGAGAAAATATCATACAGACTCATGAAGTTCTAATTATGCTAAAAGCTAATAATGACATTTATTTTTCTTTTCTCAGAGTAAATATCAAATACTGAAATTGCATATGTAGTAATGTTATTCTGATTTATTTTTCTAGGCATCTAGTAGTGATGAAAAGAAGATTTAACTGGGAATCAATAAATGTGATTAGTGACTGACAATGGGGTGTGTTCATAATGAAGTCAACTAGACTGTCTTACTTAACTTGTGTGCAAAATAAGAAAAATAATATTTGACTCACTTTATCACAAAACTACTCCACGATTACTTAGTCTGTTCTTAACTCTATGCAATTGGACATGCTCCCACTACTTTGCTCGAAGAAGTGATTTAAAGGTCATTTCTTTTTTAATGCTTTCAGGCTTTTGACACAATTAGCCAACTTGCCCTCTCCCTTGGTTTCAGGGACATCCCTGAATCCTCATCTTATATATTTCCTCTAGTGATTTCTTATACTCTTACTTACAAAAGATTATCCTTACATTTCTATCCTAGCCCCATCCCAATATCACATTTTAGATCAGAAGGCATTGGGATAAAATTTAGGTTTACTCTGTTTAGATGGAGTTCTCTTTCTGAATTCCAGACTTAATTTTGAAACTTCTGCATGCAATTATCATGTAACACGGGACATCTGGTTTCCTTTAGGAGGATTAACATATCTGTTGTGAGAGCTACTTGTCCGATATCTGTGTCTGCCCAACACTTATCTCTCATCTGTGGCTCAAAGAAGCTATAGTACATGCAGCAGCCACACCCCTGTATACCCTCCTATTGAGTGTAATTGACAGCCCTCAAATCCATTAATGACTTAAACAGATATCTATCCCAAGCATGTGAACTTTTTCTCTGGCAGAAGGGAGAGAGGAAAACATTTCTTTTCCAATGGCAGTTGCTATGGAGCCCTTAGAGCTTTGTCAGACATTGAGATGTCAATATCATCCATTGCACACTGGACCATCACCAAAAATCCTGACTTTCATCTTGATACAGGACTTGCTGATTCTGGAAGAGAGAACTCTGTGCAACTCTGTCTCCTTTAAATGCATTTCATCCGCAAATCAAGACTCCACTGTATCAATGGCTGTCATCCAAAACGAAGGAGAAACAATCACATAACACTGAGAATCAATGCTTTCTGTATTGTCTTAGCTGTTACCTGTTCTCTTTAGCTGTCTAGGGCAGAACCCACAATGAATAGTGGGTACTGAAAAAGCCTATGCCTATAAGGCTGGGTGCAGAACAAAATTACCTAATGAGGCATGTTGCCCCGAAGTAGAATGGGCTGCCTCAGCACATAGTGAACTTTTCTTCACTGGTTATCTTTAAGTATAATCTTTAAGCTTACTTGTCAGAGATGCTGTAGTGAGGACACTTTTGGACTCGATGACTTCTAAGGAAGTTTTTAGCTCTGAGATTTTGCTAGACATCAGCTTTAGAACACTGAACTATACCCAATAGATATGTATAATATTTATCATAATTCATTGCATTGATAGGATTATTCTAAGCTTTCTATATCATTGTCAGATATCAAGGACTTATTTGTTGACTATTAACCCTTAAGTATTGGTAGATTAATGAAAATTATCATGGATGTCCCTTAGAGAGATAATTTAACAACGTACCATTTCATTGTTCTGAGTATGAAACAATGAGAGAAAGCCAAGGAACTAGTAAATTACAAACAAAATAAAAAGATTTCTAATGCCACGCCCAAAACAGAAAAGAAAAATAACCCTGTATAATCCACTAAAGAAAAGGGTTCACTGGACTAAGAGAGAAAGATATTCCATATTGATATGGGATAGTCTGATTGTAGCCCTACTCCTCTTTCTCAAAGGTATCTATCTATCTATCTATCTATCTATCTATCTATCTATCTATCTATCTATCTATCTATCTTTCCATCACATTGTTCACTGAAACATCTTATTTTTGTCTGAAGAGCATCCTGGGTTCTCAGAGACTGTAAGCCTGACATCTTCTTTGATAAGCTGCCTCACATTACAAAGATTTCAAGTAAGGTCTGAGGAACATAAACTGTCAACATTAGGCTAGTCATTCAGTGAATCCCCAAACCTTGAAATCTCATGAAATGAAGAAAAAAATATATAAAATTCCCTCTCATTCCTATTTGGCCTTCTTGGTCTTCTGCAATTGTGTGGTCAGAGCTGCAGAAAGTAAGAGAGAAGGGTTAAAAAATGTTCAGTTTATGAATCCTTTGTGTAAGCTATTTCTCCCCCTTGGTGAACTGCCAACAGTATTTGTGCAGTGTCCTGTTAGTGAATGTACTGCAGAAGGAACTGCAATAGGGCAATTTCGGAAGTGGAACTTGAAGACAAAAAGAAGATTCAAGTAAATGAGAAAGACGGAGCCTAGATTCCTATTAGAGAGATAAGAAACGAATTAAGAGAGCTAATGTTCCCAGTAGTCAAAGTCAACGGAAAACAACCTTTCTTGGAACACTTTGTCATCTTATGCCTGCATGCACATAGTAAGCCACCAAGAAAATAACCGGAATGAATTTGTCCCCTTCTGTTTTCAAGGAAGAAATGGTAAAGGCATTCTTCTAAGAAAATGGTAAGAGCATCCCCATTTAATATCTTTGTACTTTCAAGGATTTCAACACAAAGGGGACTATGTCAAATACATAATCAAAATACATGCACACACAGACACTCTCACACATACACAAGAATAAACTAAAAAAAATTAAACATGTAAAATGTGAAATTGCCAAGTTCTGTAAATTTAAATAGAAAAACAAGATAGCCTCTGCTGTCAAGGAACTTATATTCTACAATACATAAGGGAAGTTTCAGTGGCAAGTCAGATGAAAAAACTCTAGCCTTTCTGGTACAAACTTAAAGAAGATGACAATTCCACTTCTCCACTAATAAAATAATAGTGATTTCTTATCTTAAACCATGTGACAGCCACAATATATTTGGTGGTAAGAATTTTCTTTTTTCTTACTCTTCATCTCTTTCAGCATTTGCAGAAACAATTGATTTTTACTGTTGTTCAACTGTTTCAGCTGTGTCTGACACTCCATGACCCCATTTGGAGTTTTCTTGGCAAAGATAATGGAGGGATTTGCCAATTCCTTCTCCCTCTTATTTTACAGATGAGGAAAAGGAGGGAGAGTTAAGTGACTTGCTCAGGATTACACAGCTAGGGTCAAAGGCCTGATTTGAACTCATGAAGATGAGTTTTCCTGATTCTAATCCCACTACCTTAACCGCTGTGCTACTGAATTTTTATAGGAATTGATTCCCAGAGTGATGGCTGTGGTCTTGGAGCTAAATGCATTGCTATTTCCAAGGCTCTGTGACTGGGCCTGTCTCTATCAGGGTTTGAGGGAAATGAAGCTCAAGGTATTAGATATAATTTTACTCTTCTGACAGATGCTGCCTCCTCTCTCCCCCTCAGGTTACTCTGCTATATGGTTGTGGAGATATATGAATGGGCATTTGCACATAATTGTATACATGATGAAAGGTATGGTTCAGAAATACAGAATGAGAGGACAAGAGCATGATGTAATCATTCCCCAACCAGTCTGTTGCATGGCTCCTTCCCTCTCAGCTCAACTCCTGGAGAAGAGATCTTCACTTGATGCCTCACCTTCTGTCAGTCAGTCCTAAACTATCTTCAGTCTGACTTTCAATTTCACGATTAAACTGCGACTGCTCTCTGCAAAGTTCGTGAGAAGTTCTTAATTTCTAAGTCTAAGTCTGATTGCTCTCTATCTTCGTCCTTTTTCTTCAGTCTTTTGATTTGTATCCGTTTGTCCTTTTTCCCCTTCAGGTGTACAGTCTCTGACACTTTTGATCAATATCTCCTCTTGGATGTTTTCTTTTCTCTAGGCTTTCATGTCATTGCTCACTCTTGGTTCTCCTCCTTCCTGCATGACCACTTTTCAGTCTCTGCGGCTTGATTTTTCTTCTGGTCAGTCTCATTAACTTTAGATATTTCCCAACACCTTGTCCTGGACCTTGTTCTTGTCTGTTTTACACTAGTTTGCCTTAAAAAGTGGCTGGCTCCCACAGAATCAATTAGAAACTCGACTTACATAATGGTTCATGTGTATTCATATGAATGTGTTCATATTTATGTATATAATACACACATCCATTCATATACTTGCCTGAATGTGTGTAAATGTGCATGCATGTATATAGATATATTTCTATTGGTTGGTTGTTGACCTTCATTATCGAAGAGGACCAAAATGACATCACCACGATAAAGCGAACTTTCAGGGTGTCTGACTGTGACTGATCAGACCAACAGGAGCTCGGAATGCTCTACCACAGGTTGGGCACAGATAGTTCATATGAATTTTGGGGGTGGATACTCCAGATTTGCATATCCTACATTTACTTTGCACCGTCTCAATTTCTGCTTTGCTCATAGAGCACAGCAACCTTTCTGATGTGGGAACATCACATTGAGTTGTCCTGTGTCAGTATCTCCCATGCGGCACAATCAAATACAAACTTTTGAGAGAGACCTTGAGAGTTTCCTTGTATTGTTTCTCGTTACTACCATGTGATCACCTGCCTCACATGAGTTCTCCATAAAAGTCTTTTTGGCAAGTGCACATTTTGCATTCGAACAACATGGCCAGCCCATCAGAGTTGTGCTTTCTGAAGTATAGTTTGAATGTTTGGCAGTTTAGCTTGAGAAAGAACCTCAGTGTCTGGTACCTTATCCTGCCAGGTGATCCTCAGAATCTTCCTAAGACAGTTCAAATGGAAGCGATTTAGTTTCCTGGCATAGTTCTGGTAGACTGTCCATATTTCACAGGCATACAAAAATGAGGTCAGCACAACAGCTCTGTAGACCTTCAGTTTGGTAGTCAGTCTAATACCTCTTCTCTCCCAAACTTTTCTTTGAAACCTCCCAAACACTGAGTTATATCTGGCAATGCATGCATCAACCTCATTGTCAATGTGTACATCCCTGGAAAGTACACTACCAAGGTAAGTGAACTTATCCACAGCATTCAAAACTTCTCCATTTGTTGTAACCGATGGTTCCACGTATTGATGGTGTGGTGGAGGCTGATGAAGCACCTCTATTTTCTTGGTGTTTATTATTAGGCCAAAATTAGTACAGGTAGCAGAGAATAGATAGGTAGATAAATAGATAGATAGATAGATAGATAGATAGATAGATAGATAGATAGATAGATAGATAGATAGATAGATGGGTAGATGGTAGATGACAGATGATGTAGATGATGTAGGTAGAAATAGAAACAGAGATATAGAAATATAGACCCAAAGAGAAATAAAGTAGGGCTATAGTTAATGATATAGACAGAGACAGAGATGGAGATTGGAGACAGAGATAGAGATATAATTATTTTCCAATCCTAGTCTATCCCTTGATCTCCAGTAGAATCTGGTATCCCCAAATGTCTTTGTTATATCTTAACTGGGATGCCAAATAACCATCTCAAACTCAACATGTAGAAAACAAAATTCATTATAATCTACATTTCTCTCTTTTCTCCTTCCTTCCTTCCTTCCTTCCTTCCTTCCTTCCTTCCTTCCTTCCTTCCTTCCTTCCTTCCTTCCTTTCTTCCTTCCTTCCCCCACCCTTTACTTTTCTATATTCTCTCTCTCTGTCTCTCACTCTCTGTCTGTCTCTGTCTCTGTTTCTCTCTCTCCCTCCCCCTTCACTTTCTCCCTCCTCTATTATGAGCAATATAATAGTCTCAGACTTGAAAGCTCAGCATCATCCACAATTCCTCACACTTAACTTACATACCTAATTCTTGTCATTTGCACCTTTACAGCAGTCAACGGGTATTTATTATACAAAATCATTTCTATATGTCCACTTTTCTGCACTCATTCAACGTATACTTTGATCTGGGCAGTTTTCACCTGTTGCCTAGACTTTTGCAATAGTTTTACAATTGGCTCCTTGCCTTGATTCTGCATCTCCCCCTAAGTGTCTAGATCAATTTTCCCAATATTTAGGTTTAACTACATCATCTCCTCCCTGCTCAACAAACTCCCATGACTCCTTATTATGTTCAGGAGAAAACCTAAAGTCCTGTTTTAAGAATTTCAATCCCATCCCAATCTGGCCCCTTCTTACCTTTCTGGTATCTCTTCACCTACAGATACCCTATTGCCCTGTGACACTGACTCACTTACTGGTCTTGACCCTGGGTACTCCATCTACTCACTGCCTATTGCACCTCTTGGTATGATCTCAATTCTATTTCCTGATTTCCCAAGATTCCTTCAACACTCAGTTCAAAGCCTAACTTGATTAGAAGGCCTTCCATCTCTCTCCACTAACAGATTCTTCCCAACAATTACCTGTCATTTGTGCTGTATATATCTTGTAGTCACATAGTTGTACTCACGTCTATTTTCCATCAGAATGGAAGCACTATCTTTGTATCTTAGATACTGATAATCTTTAGTTTCTATATACTCTAGATTTTAGTAAAGGCCAGAATTGAAGAATCTGGACCTTGACAATCCTTTGATATAAAACTTTAGATTTTGAATTAAGAAGAGCCTGAACCTAATAGCTTCCCTTGTTTAGAGGATGCCTTTTTGTGTCAAGCAAATGGGACTTCCTTACCAGATCCTCCTTTTTGCATCTTAGTGATAAGAGAAAACACAGATGCCTTGGGTTGTAACTTCAGCTTTGTCAACTCTGTTAAGATACCACAACTTCAAAGGCCTGTTAGGTCAGGATCTGTCATCTGGGTGATGGGACTTTGTTTTTCACAAAGGCATGCTATGGAAGGAAGATGCCCATAGCCAGGGGTCATAAAACCCAATTGGTGCCATTTGTTTACTATGTGAACTCCTTTCTCCTGGCAAAATGTACTTAAGACAGTCAATTTCTGTACTAAGCCAGCCAGTTCTGATCCTGGCTCCATAGCGCTATGACCGTTATCTTTAAAAGAAAATTAATTAAATAATAATGCATGCTTATTAGCCTGTTGCCTTTTATTTAACCAAGTTTTCAGGTTAACAATACTTAGCCCAATTTGTCTCACATAACAAGAATATAATAAGTCTTTATTGGCTGATTATAGAAGTCATAGATTCAAAGATGTATAGTTATCAGGAACCTTAGAAATGTCTAATTCGTTCATTTTACAAATGTGAACACTGAAGTCTAAAAGTGTCAAAAAGCAGGTCACAGTCATTCAGAAAATAGGTGGGAGATCTAGGATTCAAACAGCAGTCCTTCGATCTAAATCACATTTCTTTTCTGTTATATGACGTTGTTAACATCAGTCACCTTCCAATATAAGAAAGACATTTTTCTTTAGGAAAGAATTGGGAAAAAACAATAAGAACCACCTAGAAACATAAAAGAGATCCACTGACTGAGAAAAACCAGAACAAAATATGTTATATGAATGCACTAGAATATTAAGGTGCTGCAAGAAATGACAAGTATGATGAATTAAGTTAACACTTGAGTAGGCATAGCAAATGTTGCAGAGAGAAGAAAGCAAAATCAGAGGATCACTATAAATAATTCCTAACATGACATAAATAATGCAATTTAAAACAATTCAACACTGATAAATTGAAAGGAAAAAGAAAAAAGAATTATCCCTAAATAAGTGAAATGGCAATGAAGAAAGGATTCCCCAAGGAAGAAATGTGAAAGATTTTAATTCCTCAGGTATCAGCAATGGAAAGTGTTGCTACAGAGGCTTCAGGTGACCAGAGAGCTTGGCCTACAGCCTTTCCTGCTGAGACCTCTTTGTTTTTGAAAATGTCATCAGTCAAGTGCTATTACAACATTTAGCGCCTTTGAAGCCCGAGGGGGAGCAAAATATCCCTGAGGTCCATTTCTTCCCTTCCTTTGTCCTGTAACTGAGTTTATAGTTACAGAAAAGCTATTAGTACTATCACAAGTGTTCAGGTTCTCTAGCTAGGCAAATTCTCAACATTTATGCAGAGAGATTTGTCTTTCTGCTTTAATTTAAATGTATATTGATCTCTGCCTAATCCCTAGTCTATTTGTAGTGGAAGCAAAATTCAAGTTACTGAAGCTGTTAAAGATAAATTGGAGCCAGATTAGAAAAATTTTAATAACAAATTCAAGATTGCATAATGGGGATAATGCAAGAACATTTTGGAAATGGAAGGTATAGAAAGATTTTCAAAAGCTTTTTAATGGATGGCAAACAGAGGGTTTTGCATTTTATTCTAGGAACACAAGAAGTTTGTTGCAGATTTTGAGGAGGGTGGGATAGTCAGTTTTCTGCTGTAGGAACATTTTCTCCCCAGAGGCAAGCAGGATAGATTGAAAAGGGAAGATAGTATACACCATTATAATAGTGCAACTAAAAGTTGATTTGGGTGCAATTTACAGTAGTAGCCATTTTAAAGAAAGGGAGATGGCAGCGAAGAGAAGACATAAGAGGAAAGATAAAGAAGGGGAGGAAAGAGGAAGAGAAGAGAAAGGGAAGGGAGAAGAGGACAGAAGAGGTGAAGGGAGGAAATGTGTAGGGGTAAAGAGAGGGTAAAATATGAAGGGAGAGGAAAGAGTAGAGAGGGGGAAAGGAAAGCTGAGGGGAGGAGGAGAGGAGACTGGAGGAGAGACAAGGAAGTGAGTCCAGTCTATGTTGAGGGGAAAATGGAAGGATAATGACTTATTCAAATAAATGAAATATGAAATATGATTAAATAGGTCTGAGAAGAATAACAGAGAATGAGTCCTTGTCTCTGAAGGACAAAAAATAGTACTTCTTGTTTCCATTTCTTCCACAAGTTTCAGTATTTTAGAACTGTTGGTGTATTAGGTATAAGTTTTATTTTCCATTCCCTCGCCTCTCAAATGTGTAATTTGAGCAGTATAAATCTTTAAGATCCTCACTATATTGTCACTTCTACTGGGCCAGTGTTAAATTTCTTGTGATCCTTTAACTTCAGTCAGAACTTGTGTTTAGAGCTACATGTGGTGATGACAGATCGTTTTTTATGTCTCCTTACCACAGTTAATCATGAGTTAATTCTATAGACACTTTTATTTTTCTCTCTTATTTTATTTTTTTCTCAATTACCTGTTGAAAAAGTCTTTTTATAAATGTTGAGTTCCAATATTATTTTTTCCCTTCCCTCTCCAGGCTCCTCCTCAAGAAGGCAGTTGATTTGATACAGAATGTACTAAAGCAGTCATGAAAATCACATTTCCATGTTATGCATGTTGCAAGAGAAAACAGAGACAAAAAACAAGTTACTAATGACTTCTACTGGTTTTTTAGTTGATTCCCTGTTCTTTTCTAAGTATACTATAACATCATCTATAAAGAATAATGAATATTTCCTCATTATCGATTCACTTTCTTTTTCATTTTTTATTACCATCACTTCCATTTAGAGTATAATATTGAACAATGATAATGGCCATCCTTGGTTTACCCAGATCTTATTTGAAAGCCTTCAAATGTATCCCCATTACAGATAATGTTTCTGCATGGTTTTAGATAGATCTTATAGTTTTAATTAAAGCTCTTTTTATGCCTAGGTAGTAGATAGATTGTTCAAAGGATACAGTACTGGGTCAGGATTGAGAAAAAGTTAAGTTCAAAACTGGACTCAGACACTTACTAACTCTTGGACACTGGGAAAGTCACTTAACCTCCATTTGTTTTAATCCGATAAAGAGGGAAATGGAAACGACAATACCATCTTTGCCAAGAAAACCCTTCATTGAAGGGTAATAAGAACTATTAATTGCTATTCTTTCTAGAGTTTTTAATAGGAATAAAAATTGTATTTTGTCAAAATTGAGAAAATTATGATTTTCTTGATTTTGTTATTGACAAGGTCAATTGCACTAATAGTTTTCCAAATATTGAATCAGCCCTAATTTTTAATAGAAATCCCATTGCTCATAACAAATGATCTCTGTCACTTTCTTGTTATTCATCCTTCATTCTTGAATGATGGCCCCATGAAGAGGACCATAGAAGGGGTGACATGTTGACTTCCATATGAATTGGAGTTTAAATGAGGCAGACCTTCTCAAAATTGTCAGACTTCATTTAACTCCAGCAGCAAAACATAAGTCATGATGACTAGTGATGGCCTAGAATGTAATGGGTGACTTTTGCCTTTCTAAGGTAGGGTGTTTGGGTTGTATCGCTTGTATTTGGTTTTAAGATTCTGAATCATATTTATTAGGGAAATTGATCTATAATTTTCTTTTTCTGTTTTTGCATTTCCTTGTTTAGGAATTATTAGCACCATAGTTGAGTCAAAAAAATACATTAGTAAGTTTCCTTCTTTCTCCAAATAGTTTATATAGTATTGAAATTAATTGTTTTTTGAGTATTTTACAGAATTAATTTGCAAATTTATCTTATCCTGGGGATTTTTCTTAGTGAATTCATATTTTTTTTCAATTTATTTTTCTAAGATAGGGATGTTTGAGTGTTGTATTTTGCCTTGTATGACTCTGGGAAATTCAAGATATGGTAAAATTGGAACATTAATGCATTGTTGGTACAGTTGTGAACTGATCCAACCATTGTGGAGAGCCATATAGAATTATGACCAAAGGGTCATAAAACCATGCATACCCTTTGATCCATCAATATCACTCTAGGGCTGCATCTCAAAGAGATTGAAAATATGGGGAAAAAACCATATGCAAAAAAAAAATATAGCATCTCTTTTTGTTGTGGCCAAGAACTGGAAATTGAGGGGATGGTCATCAATGGAGGAATGGCTGAACAAGTTATGGCATATGAATGTAATGGAATACTATTGTGCTATAAGAAATGATCAATAGGCAGACTTCAGAAAAACCTGGAAAGACTTATATGAACTAATGCTGAGTGAAGTGAGCAGAACCAGGAGAGCATTGTATAGTAACAGTCAGTGTTCAATAACTGATTTTGATAGACTTAGTCATTCAGGAAGAAACCTTGTTCCCCTGTAGCCACATGTACTAACATTCTTCCTTCACCTGGAATTGTGACTGGTTCCTCTTCTAATGTTCAAGGGACCCTACTCCCTTGTGAGTAACTACAAACACTATTCTCTGTCTTGAATTTGTTACTAGGGTCTCAGCTCCTCTTTAGTCATAAGGGCTATTACTCTTTGAGATTTGGTATTGAGATTCAGACCACTGCTCTCCTTCAACTTCAAGCAGTATTGCTCTGCTTTCTTTGGAAATGTGACCTAGATATGGACAACACAATAAGGTCCTGAATCCAGTGCCAACAAAGGCTTCCCTCCTACCATCTCCTACTACTGGCTTCACCCCAGCTTGGCCTATTCTACATTTTTGGATCAAAAATAATCCAGGTGTGAAAAAACTTTGCTGTCAATATTCCAATATTTGCTACAAAATTATTATAGCTCAACTCTTTCTTATTCCACCTCTCCAGAATTTGATTTAACATGGTATTTTACAGTTGTTTAGATGGGAAACTGGGACAGTTCAGATGAGTTCTTGACTATAGTCTGTTATTTTGACTCTGTTCCCTCTATGTACACCTTTCAAAAACTTCTAATTTCCCTTCAAAGTCTGCTGGAATCTCTTCATTTTGCTTTTACTAAGGTATCTCCTAATAATACCTCTCCTCTAGTCAGAGTAATGAAACCCAAGATAGCTCTAACCCCAATAGAGATGAGTCACTGAACCAGTGATTTGTGTCTTGTCAAATTCTTCTCTAAATCCATCATGTGGAGGAAATGCTCAAAGGTGATAAATAAAAACAAGGATTCACCTCCCTAGTTCCCTCCCTCAATGTCCTTTTCAAGCATTAATTAAAGCTCACAACTCCCAGAGGAAGTAGGTGAGTCAAAAGAAATCCATTATGACAATCTCAAGCTATGTGGGATGTAAGTGTACATATCAAAACCCAGAAGACGAGTGATTTAAGAAAAAAAGTGATAAGAATAATGAAGATAATGAGGATGATAGAAGAAATCAATACCAGGTGGAAACAGAGGGATCTCTCTCTTCCATGATAGATAGATGATAGATAGATAGGTAGATAGATAGATAGATAGATAGATAGATAGATAGATAGATAGATAGATAGATAGAAATACAGATGGATAGATATATACATTGAGTCTCCTATCCTAACTGCTTCAGGAATTTTCCTAATGATGTTTAAAATGGGTCTAAATAAGAGATTACAAGTTTCAATTTTTTTTTATTTTAAAAGAATCACTTTTGTATTTAAAATGGCTCTTAATACATTAAATATAAAGCAAAAATAATGGGATGGTAGCTTATCCTTTAGCTATTTCTATCTTAGCTCTTTATAACAAGGTAAAAAGGGAGGGGGTGAAGACAAGATGACAGAGGAAAAGCAGGGATATACTTGAGCTCTGCCCCCAATATTTCCAAATACTTGTAAAAAAGACTCTAAACAAACTCTGGAGCAGCAAAATCCACAAAATGACAGAGTTAAACACATTTCCAGCCCAAGACAACCTGGAAGGTCAACAGTAGAGGTCTGTTGCACCAGTATGAAAGTAGAGGCAGTCCAGCATGGTCATGCTGGCACAGACCAGGCCCTAGCAAACCTGGAGCAGGCCTTATGGCACTGAAACACTGGCAACTCTGGAAGTTCCCTGACTTCTCAACCTAGAAACACCGAAGACAACCTAGCAGGTCAGTAGGAAAGGTCTGTCAGGACTGGGTGAGAGAGGAGCATAATCTGGCCTTAACACCAGGGTGGCACCTGTGGCCATGGCAACAGAAGTGACTACTTTAGAAACTCCCAAAGCATAGACAGTGAAGGGATCAAGTGGCTGATCAGAGGGGGATTACAGGGGTACTTTCACTGGTGCTGAGGCAGGATTCACTTGCTTTGCCCATGCTACAATCTGTGTCATAGTACTGAGTGGTGGTCCTTGGGTGAAGAGGAGTGCTAGCATGTAAGAGGTTGCAGTAGTAGAGTCAACACCTCTCCTTTGATCACACCAACTTGAAAGAACTGAAAATTTACAGGTCCCCGCAAATATCTCTGAAAACAGTTGCACAAAACCCCTGAAGCTTGAAACAGCACACCCTCCACACTTGAAAGTAGAGTGTTAGCTTAATAAAGAGATACAAAGTCAAGTAAACCACTGTGAAAATGATGAAACAGCAGGAAAAAAAATTAGACAATAGAATCTTATTTTGCTGACAAGAGAATCAAAGCATTGAACTAGAAGAAGGCAACAAAATCAAAGTTTCTACATCCAAAGCCCCCCAAAACAAAAAAAAAAGATGAATTGGTCACAGTTGATGGAAAAAATGAAAAAGAATTTTGAAAATCAAGTAAGACAAGTAGAGGAAAAACTGGGAAGAGAAATGAGAACAATACAAGAAAATCATGAAAAAAGAAGTCAACAGTTTGCTAAAAGAGACCCCCAAAATGCTGAAGAAAATAATACCTTAAAAATAGACTAACACAAATGGCAAAAGAGGTCCAAAGAGTCAGTGAGAAGAATGCCTTAAAAGTAGAATTGACCAAATGGAAAAAGTGGTCCAAAATATCACTGAAGAAAATAATTTCTTAAAATTGGAATGGAGCAAATGGAAGCTAATGACTCTATGATAAATTAAGAAATTATAAAACAAAATCAAAAGAATGAAAAAATATACAGGACAATGAGGGACATCTCATTAGAAAATCAAGTGACCTGGGAAATAGAAGTAGGAGAGATATTTAAAAAAAAATATTGGACTACCTGAAAGCCATGATAAAAAAAAAAGTCTAGACATCATCTTTCAAGAAAGTAATAAGGAAATCTGCTCTGATTTTCTAAAACAAGAGGGGAAAATATAATTTGAAAGAATTCACCAATCCCTCCTGAAAGAGATCCTAACAGGAAAACTAGCAGTATTGTACCCAAATTTCAGATTTCTCAAGTCAAGGAGAAAAGATTTCAAGCAGCCAGAAACAATTCAAGTATTATGGGAAAACAATCAGGATAACACAAGATTTAGCAGTTTCTACATTAATGATCAGAGTGCTTAGAATGTGATATTCCAGAATGCAAAGGAGCTAGGATTAAAATCCAGAATTCCCTACCCAGCAAAACCGAATTTTATTCTTCAGAGAAAAAAAAATGAGTATTCAATGAAGTAGAGGATTTTCAAGCCTTCTTCATGAAAAGACCAGAGTTGAATAGAAAATGTGAGTTTCAACTAGATGATTCAAGAAGGTAAAGTATGAAAAGATAAACAGCAAAGACAAATCATAAGGGACCTATTAAAGTTGAACAGTTCAACTTTACATACATACATATAGATGGCACAGGATGAGTTGAATATGCAGGGATGATATCTAAAAATAAAAGTAAGCAGTAAGAGAGAAATGTGGTTGGAGAAGGAGGAAGGGAGAGTTAGGATGAGGTAAATTCTCTCACACAAAAGAAACATGAAAGAGCTTTTACAATGGAGAGGAAGAGCAGAGAGGTGAGAGGGAATGAGTGAACTTTACTATCATCAGATTTGTTGTAAGGAGGGAATAACATACACATTTAATTGGGCATGAAAATCTTTCTTACCCTACAGGAAAGTATGGGTAAAGGGGATAAGAGAGGGGGGCATGATAGAAGGGATGGCAAATGGGAGGAGGGGTAATCAGAAGCAAACATTTTTGAGGAGGGACAGGTCAAAGGAAAGAATAGAATAAATGAGGGATGTCATTGGATGGAGGGACTTATAGTTAATCTTTGACAACATGACTGTTATGGGAGTGTTTTGCATGACTCCACATGTATAACCTATATTGAATTACTTGCCTTTTCAATGAGGGAGGGTGGGGAGTGTGGAAGGGAGAGAATGTGTTTTTAAAAAGTTTTAAAGTTTTGAAAAGTTTTAAAAACAAATATCAAAAATTGTTTTTACATCCAATTGGGAAATAAGATATATAAGCAATGGGATGTAGAAGTCTATTTGGCTCTACAAGAAAATAGAAGGAAATGGGATAAGGGAAGGGGTGGTAGTGATAGAAAGGAGGGCAGGTTTGGAGATAGAGTCATCAGAATGATTGCTGTTCTCAGGTGGTGGGAGGGGAGAGTTGGAGAGATAAGTTGAAACTCAATATGTTGTGGAAGTCAATGTTGAAAACTAAAGATAAATTAATATAATGTAAAAAAATAAAGTAAAATAAAATGTCAATAAGAATTACCTTATACAAGGTAAAAATATAATAATAATGACTGATAATATTGATAAAGATAAAATACAAAAATAAGGAGCAACTTCTACATGAGGAAAAACCTGATGCCTTCAACTCAGAACATCTTTGTTACTGTTTTGTATATACTTCATATTTAGTTTTATTAGAGGTGGTTATGTAGCATAATGGGTCAAGCACTGGAATCAGGGTCGGGTGGACTTGATCTCAAATCCTGTCTCAGACACATGTTAAATGTGTGGTTCCAGGCAAGTCATTTCATTTCCGTCTACCTCAGTATCTTCATCTATAAAATGGGAATAACAATAGCACCTATCTCAGGATTATTGTGAGAGTCAAATGAGATTGTCTTCATAAGCTGCTTAGCACAGTGCCTAGCACTTAGTTGGTGCTTAATGTTTCTTTCTCTTCCACTACCCCTGGTATATCCTGTTCCTCTCTTTTCCTCTCCAATACCTCTAGTTTTTGACTTAGTTGAAATTCTTGACTTTCTTTTTCGGAGGAAAGGGACTTTACACTAAGATCCTTTCTAGTACTAAATTCATAATCTTAACTTAATATTTCCCCTTACTCCTGATTGCTTACAATGGACTTTCTCCATCTGATCTAATCAATCTATAGTATAATCTCCACCTTGCTTCAAGGACCATCTTGGACAACACTACTCTGTTGAAGACTTCTCCAATCCCTTCTCTGGGCTTCTCCAGTTGATCTCTTTCACCTCAGCTTTCCCAAAGCTATTTTTCTTTTGTTTCTCCTTTGTCACATTTATCTTTCTACCTGGTGTCATGTCTACGTTTCTTCTCTACCAATACTTCCCCCTACTCTTGTATTTCTGGTTCTTTAAAAATAGAGCCTATGTTATATCTATCTATTTAGAATAATGATTTGCAAGGATCAGCTGATTAATAAATGTTGGATGAGTTACATTCATTCACTTATGGATTATCCTAGAATGAAATAATTAACAATGATCCACAAAGCTGTACCAAGTAGAAATGAACAAATTCAGGAGCTTCCATGCCTGCTTCCTTCACGGTAATTTTTATTATATTCTCTTTTATATATACTTTTGTAGACTTTATTGATTTTCAAAATGTTAAGGAAACTGTCACTTCAACATATATTTCTCAAGTGAGTAATGTTTTAATATCAAATTAAGAGAGAGAGAGAAAGAAAGAGGAAGAGAGAGAGAGGGAGAGGGAGAGAGAGAGAGAGAGAGAGAGAGAGAGAGAGAGAGAGAGAGAGAGAGAGAGAGAGAGAGAGAGAGAAATCTTCAAGAAGTGCAAACCTTTCAGCAAAACTAACATACCCATTAAACACATTGATCCTGACAAATATATGATATTCCTCCACTTCTACAAAGAATGGAGGGAGATCCATTTTGTTATCTGTTCTCTGGGGTCAAATTTGATCATTGTAATTATGAAAAATTCACTTTTAATCAACATTTTTGCATTCCGTGTATACATATATATACACATGTATGCATATATATGTACAAATATACAAACATGCATATATATACCCTCACATAAAAACACATATGTAAAATATGTTTATGAATATATTGGCATGTACATATATACACATGTTTATACATATATGCATACATATACATAAATATATACATGCACATATTCATACACATACATACACACTTTCCCTCATTCTTTTTACTTAATGCTATCAAAGGATGGCAGAAATGAAGCTGGAAGAGAACTTTGAGCTTATGGAATCTAATCTCCTCATTTTACCAAGGATGAAACTGAGGCCTAAAAATGCATCGTCTCCTTAGGCAGGGTCACACAGATAGTACTTAAGGCAGAATTCAAACCCAAATATTCCAAAGATCAAGATCAGTCCTCTAATGATTTTGTCGTTAGTGTTCATTACAGTCGTCTCCTCCTCCTCCTCCTCCTCCTCCTCCTCCTTCTTCTTCTTCTTCTTCTTCCTCTTCTTCTTCTTCTTCACCTTCAAATGCACTGTTTATTGAAGCAAAGAGTTTTCCATTATATCCCCATATCACAATTTTGAAGGCATCCTCTAGTTGATGGTCATCTGTTTCCAGGTTTTTATACCCTGAGATTTCTACTTTTATATGTGGGGTACTTTTCCCCCTGTATTTGACCTTCTTGGAATATAACATAGCAGTAGAGATAAACTTTGCAACTTACTAATCATGTTCTTTGCATAATTACAAAATTGCTTTCCTGAATTGTTGATTCAATGCATGATTTCAGCAGTCACTTAATGTTTCTGTTTTCTAGCAAAACATACAACATTGGCAATTTCCACCTTTTGTGATTGTTATCAATTTGCTGTTTGTGAGGTGAGATCTCAAAATTGTTTTGATTTGCATTTCTGTTATTAGCAGTGATTTGGAGCAATCTGTTAAATGGCTTCTAATATTTGGCAGTTCTTCTTTTGAGAACTGTTTGTTCATATATACTCATTACACACAAGGAATTTTAACCAAAGACATTTATCCAGTCCTAAAAGTCAAGAGTAATGGATAAAATTATACTCAAATATGTAATGTCTCGAGATCTAATAGATGTAGCATAACTTGATCAACTTGTACCTAACCAAGAATCCCCTTTCTAACATCTCTAATGAGTGGCTATCCAGGCATTGTTTTAAAAAAAAATGAGTGATGACATAGTTATTTCTAACTGAATGACTGAATAATTCTAATTGTGATGAAGGACCAGTTGTTTTCACCAAAACATCAAGATTAAATATAGCACACCAAACCTCTCTACTTTGCTTATAGTTCCACCTACTGTGGCCACAATGGTCTTCTAAATGTAAACCCTTCTATTTTAAAAACTTGTTTTATTTTTAATGAATGTTGATATTCCGATCTCCAATATAAGAAAAAAAAATCATATAACAAAAGAATGTCCTCAAAGAATCCTTGAGGTTGAAGAAAAATATCTCATTACCAATCAGATCCATAATTTAACCAATCAATCAACATATATGTATTAAGTACTTGCTCGCATCAGAAAACATGCTAAGAAGTAAGAAAACAAAGGGAAAAAAAGAGATAATCCCTTAGCCAAGTTAGTACTGTCCTTATTCAACAAATCAACAGAATATGACCCAGCACACGTTATTCAACCACCTGACAAACATTTACTGAGAGGTTACTGTGTGCAAGACATCGAACACAAATAGAAGGAAGAAACTAATTCATGCTTGCAAAGAAGTCAAAATCAACCACGCATACATCATCTCAAAATCTCAGCATTGAAATGTCATAGGACAACAAAGCCAATCTGTAACTGACAACTTCTCTCTTGAGCATCTCTCACCAGTGGTTATCCAATCTTTATTCGGAGTTCTTTAGTTATAAGAAACTCACCACTTCGTTGCCAGGCCATGCAGCTTTGAGATAGCTTTAACAGATTCATACACCACGCTTAAATATGTTCCTTTGTAATTCTCAGTCTTTGTTTCTGCTTCTGCCTCTAGAAGTAAGTAGAAGTCTAATGTGATCTAGGTCTTCCTGACTCCAGACCTAGCCCTTTATCCATTTCATCAGTGACGCCTCATTTAAATAAGGCAAGATGGTCTCTGAAGCCCACTTTAGCTGTAAACATATGAACCTTTGATGTGTAAAATGAAGAGGCTAAACCAGATGGGATATTAGGTCTTTTTGGTTCTAAATCATGAGTCTGTGATCTGCTTTCATTACAGAAGTGTGTCCTAGGTGCTCTGTCTGTGCTCTAGAACTTATATTATCTCTAGTTAGGTCATTAACACTAAATATTAGGATCACAACATATCTTCACTTTCAGACCACTGCCTTATAACTCCAGTTTTCTAATTACGGAAATACTGGTTAGCCTTTGCCACAACCCTTCACCACCTTCAACTATCATGTCATTAAAAATAATATTGATAACTAGCTAAAATATCCAAAAAGCCAATTAATATGAATATTTCCAAGTCAAAAATATTCCATTCCCCTTGGTTTTCTGCCCTCCTTCCTGGGTAAGGAAAATGGGTCCAGTTTCTTCATTAGCAGTCTCAGAGGTTCAGTTAATAGTTAATGCCTAGCAGTGAGTGGACCAACTCAGTTCTGTGCTGAGGGCTTTTGGGTAATCCTATAGTAGCATCACTTTCTGGCAGTGATACCACATGCTCTGAGTTTCCGGCAGGACATAGCCATGGGTTCCTGGCAGAGTATAACAGCATGGTTCTTTGCAAACAGATCCATATCACTTTTGACAGGACTGACATATGGCTTTGAGTTTCTGGCCAAAGACTCCTTAATGGTTCCTATCAAGAGAGACCCCTATATGCTCCCTGGCAACACCACTGCTCCACTCACAGGGTCTAATTCCTGGAAGTATACGCAAATATGATTTGTTATAGAACAAATTTCAGAGTTGGTTTTCTGCCAAAATACATTTCTATAGGTCATGTCAAGTCCAACACAGCAGTTGGCTTTCAGCAAGAGTGTACAGACTTGATTTTATAATGGCCCTCACGTTCACAGCTCTACCATTTTGAAGAAGTCTCATGAGGAACATGTTTTGATGGATAAGGATTGCCACAAGTTTAGGTTGGAGGTAATAAATTATCTGGGGCACACATTTGAATTTCCATTTTTATCCAGTGGGTAAGTACAAACTCAATAAGCCGACTACATTTAGATGACTCTAAATGGTTTTTCACATCAAATCTAGATACCCATCTGGAAACAAGGACCTACCTGGACACCTTGCTATGCTCCTAGCTCATCCATGGACCACTTTCCCCCTTTTGACATATTTTGCTTTGAGATTAGTAATTTCACACTAAAAAAAGACATACCTTCATTCATGATCACTGGGACCTTTAGAACACAGTCCTTTTCTTAACTACAACTCCTCTAGATGACTTGTATCCCCATATTAGAATGGAAGATCCTTGAAGAAGGAACTTTTTCATTTTAACATTTATATTTCTAGCTCCTAAAATACTCCCTGGTACATGGGAGATATTTAATGATTCTTTTCATTGATCCTTTCATTCATTTTTTCATTCATTCATTCATTTATTCATCCATTTATCCATTCATTCATTATTCATGCATTCATCGATTCACAGAGAAAGCACAACCATTCTTTCAAAGCACCATTGAATTTTGAATTGCTCATAGAACCAGGATTCAACCTCCAGATATCTTTCTTATTATATCTGTGACTTTGGGGAAGTCATTCCTCTGCTTTGGGCCAAAGATTGTCCTCAACTTTAAAAGAAAGTGCTTGGAAATAGAGAAGCTCTAAGAATTTTCCTAGTTCTAAATGCAGTGAGCAATGTGTGCGTGTGTGTGTGTGTCTGTGTGTAGAAGCTTTCCAAAGTGACTCTAGCAATTGGTCTATCTATTGCACTGACATGTAATTGTTTCATAGGCTCAAGTCACTTTGCATAAAATTCAAGTCAGCCAAGCCTTCAGTGAAGTGCTGGTACGGAAAACAATAAGTTCCTGCTGTTTCCACTGGCAGATGAATTCTTTTCTGTTCCTTCTCTGACCATAGAGCTATTCAGCTGTTAAAATGGCTGCTAATCTCTCACTCCAGGAGGCAGGAGTCCTTGACAGGTGAATAAAGTTCAAGATCTGACCAGGATATAGCTGCTTGCTCCTGACCTCAATGATGGATTGCTGTCACTTTGCACAAAACAAAACAGATCCATGGTCCTGGCTCTACAGAGTGCACACCCTTCAGAGACTGGCAAGGACAGGAGAGTAGGACTGTGACTCTGACAGAACTGTGCTCCATTACCCCACTGGGCACTGCCTTGCACAGAGGTCAGCTAATTTGGTACTGAGTGAGCTGGAGGATTTGTCAAGATAGGGATTACAGAATCCTGGCAGCCAGTGTAGAATCACCGGGTCATATAGATGGACATATAAAGTAAGTGTGGCAGAATGTGCAGTGTTCTTTTTTTCCCACATTTGGAAATAAGGGAGGAAGGTACATTCCATTGCCTGTTCTATGAATCCCTCAATTTCTCAAGTGAGGAATCTGAGGCGAATAGAGGGAAATGACTTTAATGAGAATATATATATATATATATATATATATATATATACATATATGTAGAGATATATCTATATATACATATACATATACACACATGCACACACACACACATAGATAACCCTACTTTGGATTTAAACCCTTTTCTTTGTATAGGAATCTCATTTTGCTCTTGATTATACTGCTAAACTGACTTTTTTCCAGGTGATACAGCCCTCTTTATTTTTCTTTTCTCCTTCTGAACACAGAAGGAGAAGGAAGTAGCCTAATATTCCAGGCAGAGGAGGTAAAGTTGAACAATTCTTTAGTTAGCTTATTGTTTGCATTTCTATGTAGGTGCTTAATATATGTTTGCTTTCATAGGTGATTAATACATGACTGATTATTGCTCAAGAGACTCCTTTAAAATTAGATATTGTTTTTGTTCATCCAACATAATACCGCCTTCTATTTGAAGTTCATATTAAAAATCTCCCAGAATTGATAACTATGATTTAGTACCTAGAGAATCAGCTTTTAAAACAGGAAGGTCTGTGTTCAAGTCCTTCCTTTGAGACCTATTAGTTGCATTAGACCATAAAAAATCAATTAATCTCTCAGCTCTTATCATCACCATCACCAACACGAGCATTTATAGAGTGCATTAATATTTCCAAAGCATTTTACATATGTCATGTTATCTGTTTTTTGAACAACTCAATGAGATATTGGTTATTATCTACATTTTACAGATGAGGAAAATCAATCTGATATAAGGTATGACCTGCTCCCAGTCACACAATTAATAACTATCTAGAGCTAAATTTGAACTCTGGTCTTTCTGGTTCTAAACCCAACTGTCTAGCTCCTGTGAAATTTTACAGTCTAGGCAACTCTCTAATATTTAAAGTTGCAAAGTTGCTAACTGCTATAACAACAGGAGTTTCTTTAGGAGTTTCTTAAATCAATGGAATGACAGGATCAGCCCACTGTCCTTTCCCTATTTCCCAAAATTCTTTCTGTGGTGTCTTACCATGGAATTTAAACTCAAACTTGGTCTGACTTAACTTATGATGACCCTTTAAAATGGTTTGCTAGTTCTGTCTACTGTCTCATCTTTTCTTTATTCTGGAACAGAATCTTATCCTTGATCAACATACCCAAATGATTGGTTTCACTAATTCCAAGATCTTTGCCTCTAGCTCTAATTTCTCTAACTTTGGACCAATATTTCAATTTTCCTTCATAAACTATATTCTCTACTTTGACTCCCTAATCTCTATCAATTGTATCACCAATAATCCATGTTTGCTACTTAAGTTTGAAGTTTGATCCTTTCTTACTCTTTCTTTACTCAAAAACATCTATTTAATCAGCTGCCAAGCTTTGTTGATTGTCACATCCATGCTTCCTTTTTTGATATCACTGCAAAAGTACTCTCCCAGTTTTAATTACCACTTCCATGGCCTTGTTGAAACCTCAACATTGCATTTCCTGAATGCTGTTTCTTGCTTCTTGTATACCCTTTACACCCCTGCCATATTTTCCTGTATGTGGATTTAATAAATGAGATAATATTTGCAAACAACTTAGCATAGGTCCTGGTTCGTAGTATGTGCCATAAAAATGCTTATCCCCTCCCCTCCCATTTTGAAAAGCCTTCGATGACTCCCATTTGCCACCTCTGTTACATTCATTCTCCTTGGAATTGAAACTCTCCCCACTCTGGCAGTACTTTATGTTTCCAGTCTAAGTTTCTATTACGTTCTAGTGTGTACACTCCAACACACCACACTCTCACCATCTCTTGTACCATTTCATATTGTTCCATATCTAAATTTATTTGCCCCAATTAAGGCTTGCACTTATACAATTCAATTCAATTGAAGCAAGACTATGCATCTTGCCCTTGGAGAGTTTTAGAGCCTCCTCTGGGGCTAACCTGGATTTTTAAATTAGTGAATTCATACAAAGCTAATTACCTATATCATGATGATTCCACACTCTCCTATAATTTCATCTCCCCTTCCTAGATATCTGAGCATATCTTTCGAACTGCCCTGCCTCAGTGATCTCTCACACACCCTCTTTGTTTAGTATCTCCTGCTTTGAAAATAAAATTAAGAAAATCAATACTAATATTTCTTTTGGAAATAGCATGCCAATTGATTGCCCTATCATGTCAACTTATATATGTTGGTTACACCTATTAAAAAATAAGTTCTTTGAAGGCAAGTATTATTTCAGTTTTATGGCTGACTTGCCCAATTTATGTCACAAAGTTGGACGTATGTATATTTGTGTGTATATGTAATTCACTAACTCATTCATTCGCTCATTCATTCGCTCATTCATTTAACTATTCATTAGATGTGGCAGGCACTATGTTATAGCTATTGGGAATAAATGACATCTTAAAAAAATCCTGTCCTTCAATGAATCACGGTACTATTCCTTCAACTTCCAACGCTGATTCATGAGACTATAAGGTACTTGATGTACTATCACGGTCAGTAAAGGACTTTCTTTCCCTTCTCAATTCAAGGACAGTGTTTGTTTTTCTCTTATTACATGTATCATATTCTATTATTACATAGTTAATGGAGTGTGACACACGCACTTTCTAGAGTAAATGTTACAGGAAAGAGCAATAGCGGTGCAATCAGAAGCTGTTAGTATGTTACCAGCTCGCTTACTTTCCAACTTTTCAACTGAAAATCATGGATAAATACATTTGCAATTTCTACTTAAGGGAAGTACTTTTTAAATTTAAAGAGTATTCAAGATGTAATCTGTTAATTAAAGTTGAATCTCTTCCCTTAGTATTAATTTCATTATTAAATTTAATCAATGACAACAGCCATCCTATACATTATTGCTGGTATTTTTAAAATTATTGCTTATTTCATTATAAGAATCACTGAGGATATTTTCACCTTGCTTTAATAAGGGGGTATTTTAATGTAAATCTTCCCATATTTCTTTCTGTGAATATGTGATATCACATTTAATTCTATTACTACAATTTTTTCAACCATTCATCAGTTTCTGGAAATGTGAATTGTTTTCAGGTTTTCATTCTTGCACATCAGAGCAGTGTTTTTAGAAATAGGTTGTTTCCCTATCTCTACCTTCATCTGCCATTGGAAACATCCTTGAAGAATCATCCAAGTAATGGGACTTGGTTCTAATTGATTTATTCTGGATACATTGGTTTTTGTTGTGCAAAGTCGATTTCTCATAGATAGCTTCACTTTGTCCCTTTGTATTTTCTCTATCTGCTGAAGATTCGAGTATTTTCCCTTTCCTCACACCTGTGTTATTCTGACAAAGGCATCATTCCATTATCTCCTATTTTAGCTATCACATATATATGTATGTAAACATATATACACCTATAGGAACATATGTGCGACCTAGTTTCATGCAGTAAATATAGGAGCATAAAAAGAAACGTCATGTTTGAAAATACAATTATATTCATGTGTATATGTTTGTATCCACATGCATACATTTACATACATGGATCATTTGTGCATATGCAATGGTGGCATACCTCAGAGCATATAAGGGCATTCTCTATCCCTTACTAGAAATTTGAATACATGTAAATATTTTTGCTATCTCTTTTGAATTTATCTGGGTTATCACTATTAATGTTTCCTCAATTAATGGCTGAACCAGGAAAGCTAATGTCACAGGATGGCACATTTCATAGAAGATGACACAGCTTCCAGGTGGTAGAGCCCTGGAAAGAAGTTTCTGAGAAGTCATGGTATAACTAGAGTTGTGCTACGAAGGAAGGAAATTCAGCTGGTGATGAGGCTCCCCTGTTTGGCTTGGACTTCTCGCTTTGATTTTACTCTAACATAAACTTTTTGATTATCAAGGGGCCTGTAAGTGCTAATGAGCAGTATTGAGCAAATGGATTGTGGTTATATTGCTAGTATCAGGATTGGACTTGCAGCAAGTAAAGGATCATCATTAGAGACAGACCTCAAGAAAGGAGAGTCCTGTATAGATCCCATTTGGCTGTTTGACTGGACAATATCAGTGAAAAATAATTAACTTTCTTAAAATCAAAGTGCTCCAATTAGGATTCAATATCACTCTCCCTCCTGATTATTCAAATGCAATCTTTTTCTTCTGATCATTCTATATTCTGTACAGATGATGCTCCATTGAATCTACTACCTCATTGAAAAGTAATCATCTTTGTTAGGCAAGAATTGTCCTTTACTCACTGTTCAGAATACATTCAGAACAGTCTGTACATGTCCTTGAATCAATCAGTCTTTCTTGAGATACTTGGGCACACTTGGAAGAATGTATAAAAAGAAGGTGCTACCTCACAATCCAACAGAAATTTCACATGCAGGGAAATAGAAAGGAAAGCGTGTGATCATAGAGATCTGAGCCAAAACAAAGCAGTAGCCCTGGGATGACAAGTGAAAGGAGCAAAAGATATTGATGAATAATTATAAAAATAATAATAATGCCAAAAGATGTTCATGAGCACCATTAAACCCATAAGCATCTCTAAGCAGAAGACTCTGGCTGACATCTAAAGTGGACGCATCTATACAAGGACTAAGGGAAGTTCAAAACAGAAAGGTCTGCTTTTCTCCTACTTCCCTTCTCAAACAATTCTGTTGATTTGTTACCCAAATGTTCATGGCAAAATGCATTTCAACTCAAACATTGGTCAGCAGTTAAATTGGCATTTGCATGCCTAAATTAAAATAGAGCTGAAACTCAGCATCATTGTGAGACATCGTAATAACTGGGGCATCAGATGTCTTGCCTGTACTCCAAACTTTTCTCCTAGAATAAATTCCCTAAAATCTCAGAAGAGGGAATTTCATAGACCTTAAGGATAATGTTACTCTTGCCTTAAAGTAAATTAATTAAAGTAACCCAAGTTAGTACAATTCTTTACCCCTTTCTGGGATAAGTTGAACTACCTGTTCCATAGGCAATTCCAGTTTCAACATTGTTTTCTTGTTTTTAAGCTGTACCCTCTCTCTTTCCTTTCTGAAAAAAAGAACACTAAAAAACAAAACTAGATTCAGCCCACAACCATTCTGATAATTAGCACTATTGTTTAGGACTGAGGCTGACCATCCATGACTCTGTTCGCACATACAGGAGATGCCGCCCTATGCCCATTTCTGGAATTTGCCTGCTTAGGCTTGCCCACATTCATTTCAGGGGTCTTCTCTCATCTGAGAAAGAAAAATTCCCCCAATGAATGGGCATTGGCTCGTGCCCCCTTTTTGGCTCTTGGTCTCAAATTTCTCCCAGAAAAGGGGAAGGAGGTGGGTGGAAATAAAAAGATATGCAGAGAAAAACATGAAGGAATCAGGTATGGAAATATATTCATTATATTTATGCATATATATTAATATATCCCATCCATGCATATAGAACACATCCATAACTGATTAATGTACTCTGTTATGTATGTACATCACATACATATTCATATAAGACACATGAATATGTGTGTAAAAATGTATGCACATATAGTATACAGATAAACATACACATATAATTGCATTTATACAAATAAGTATATAATATGTCTATCTATGCTATATGATAATATAATACAATATAATATAAGCATGATATGTATATTTTCATATAATATTATATGTATCGTATCCTATAAAATCACATAGCATGGTATCATATAGTATAGTATACTATAATGTATCATATAATAATAGTATAATAGTCTGTTGCTTAATATGGTACATTATTTTTAAACTATGTCTTACTGCACTTATCACATCATGTGTCATTTTGCCTCACAGAACACTATACTCTAGCCTACTCTAGTATAGCATAGTGTATACTATAACATTTTATAGTATAACATAGTTGTAGTTTAGTGTAGTAGAGCATAGTATAATATAATACAGCATAATATATAGTATAATACAGTATTATGTCACACACACACACACATACACAACTACAAGGGTTATTACTGTCACTGCCTCTCTGAGGTTCTAACACTATTGCCTCAAACCTTAGTCCAAAGCCTCAATGCTTTGTTGAAGTCACCCATAATTTTTTGCTTTGGTCAGCATACCAGGGGAGATCTCCAACTCATACTGGGGATGATTTCTGACCCTGGATTTGGGCCTAATTTAGTCTGAAAACTTTACCTAGACATGACTGAAAATGTATATGGCTCACTGAAGACAGAGCCTTTATCATCAGTGCAGAACTTTTTTTTTTTTTTATTTAAATTTTTTACATTCATTTTCACAAATTTTTGGGTTCCAAATTTTCTCCCCTTTTATCCCCTCCCCCCCACCCCAATACCCCAAGCAATCTAATTTTCCCTATCTCCAATCTGCCCTCTCTTCTGTCATCTCTCCCTTCTCTTGTCTCCATCTTCTCTTTTCTCCTGTAGGGCCAGATGACTTTCTATTCCTCCTTAACTGTATGTCTTCTTTCCTAGTTGCAACAACAATACTAAACAGTTGTTCCTAAAACTTTGAGTTCCAAATTCTCCTCATCCCTCCCTCCCCACCCATTCCCTTTGGGACAGCAGGCAATTCAATATAGGCCATATCTGTGTAGTTTTGCCAATGACCTCCCTGATAGTCGTGTTGTGTAAGACTAACTGAATTACCATCCCTCCTGACCTGCCCCTCATTGTTTCTCTTCTGTCTTTTGATCCTGTCCCTCCCCAAGTGTTGACTTCAAATTGCTCCCTCCTCCCTTTGCCCTCCCTTCCATCATCCCCCCCCTTGCAATATCTCTTTCTCCCCCACTTTCTTATACTGTAAGATAGGTTTTCATACCAAAATGAGTGTGCATTTCACTCCTTCGTTTAGTCAAATGTGATGAGGGTAAACATCTTGTTTTTTTTTTTTTTTTCTCAGCTCTCCTCTTTTTCCCTCCACTAAGAAAAACTACCTGCCTCTTAAATGACATATAGTTACCCCCTTCCCTTTCCCTCCCCCTACATTTCTCTCTCACCATTTACCCTAGTTTCTTTTAAGGTATGGTCCCATCCTATTCAGTTCAATCTGTGCTCTCTGTCTCTGTATGTGAATGCATGTGTGTATGTGTGTGCATGCGTGTACATGTGTATGTGTGGTCCCACCAACTACCCAGATACTGAAAAGTTTTAAGAGTTACAAATATTGTCTTTCCATGTAGGAATGTAAACAGTTCACTCATGGTAAGTCCCTTAAGACTTCTCTTTGCTGTTTACTTTTTCATGCTTCTTCTCATTCTTGTGTTTGAAGGTCAAATTTTCTTTTCAGCTCTGGTTTTTTCATCAAGAATGATTGAAAGTCCTCTGTTTCATTGAAAGACCATATTTTCCCTTGAAGTGTTATACTCAGTTTAGCTGGGTAGGTGATTCTTGGTTTGAGTCCTAGTTCCTTTGCCTTCTGGAATATCCTATTCCACGCCCTTCGGTCCCTTAATGTAGAAGCTGCTAGATCTTGGGTTATCCTGATTGTATTTCCACAGTACTGGAATTGTTTCTTTCTAGCTGCTTGCAAGATTTTTTCCTTGAGCTGGGAGTTCTGGAATTTGGCCACAATGTTCCTAGGAGTTTCTCTTTTTGGATCTCTTTCAGGTGGTGATCGATGGATTCTTTCAATACTTATTTTGCCCTCTGGTTCTAGAATGTCAGGGCAGTTTTCCTTGATAATTTCATGGAAGATGATGTCTAGGCTCTTTTTTTGATCATGACTTTCAGGTAGTCCCATAATTTTTAAATTGTCTCTCCTGGATCTATTTTCCAGGTCAGTTGTTTTTCCCATGAGCTATTTCACATTCTCTTCCATTTTTTCGTTCTTTTGGTTTTGTTTGGTGATTTCTTGGTTTCTCAGAAAGTCATTAGACTCCATCTGTTCCATTCTAATTTTGAGAGAGCTATTAAATTCAGTGAGCTTTTGAGCCTCTTTTTCCATTTGGCTCATTCTGCTTTTGAAAGCATTCTTCTCCTCGTTGGCTTTTTGAACCTCTTTTGCCAATTGGGTGAGCCTATTTTTCAAGGTGTTAATTTCCTCAGCATTTTTTTTGGTCTCCTTTACCAAGGTATTGACCTGTTTTTCATACTTTTCTTGCATCTCTGACATTTTTCTTCCCAATTTTTCCTCCACCTGTCTAACTTGCTTTTCAAAATCCTTTTTGAGCTCTTCCAGGGCCTGAGCCCACCCACCACCCCTCTGGGGTGTCTGGGGTACTGAGGCCCCACCCTCCACGTCTTTCCCTGATGGCAAGAATACGTCCTCATCTTCGCCATCAGATCCGAAGGTCGGGATCATTTGCATTTGTTGGAAAAAACTCTCTAAAGTCTTATTTTTCTTCCCTTTTCTAGGCATTTTCCCAGCCAGTTACTTGACTTCTGAGATTCCTTTCCACCCCCGCCTGGATCCGCCCAGCTAGTGCTTGGCCTCTGAGATTTAAATGGGCTTTCCTCCTGCCGGCTGTCAATCAGTGAGCTTTAGTTCAGGTGCTGGGGTGGGGCCAGGGCTGCCTCCGAGACTGATCCCTGGGGGCTTTCTGCAGAGACTTTCAGGAATGGAGCGGGTGGGGGCGGGGTGGGGGGCCCGCCTCCCAATCTCAGCTCCCCTGGGGGTCCCGAGCAGAAGCCTTCAGCAACAGAGCGGGGTGGGGGCAGGGCCGTCTCCCAGGCTCAGCTCCGTCAGGTTTTATGCGGGAATCTTCCGTAATGAAGATCCTGCCTGCTGTTGGGGGATTCCTGAGTCTTGGGCCGCTGCCGCCTCAGCCGCCGCCCACACCTCTGCCTCCGCCGCTTCCTGCCCCCGTCCCCGCCACCGCCGCTTCCTCCCGAGGGGGCCCGAGTCATGGAGACGCCCCGCTTCCCCTCTCCTTCAGCCCGGCCTCTCTCACTGACCTGCTTCTGTGGGCGGAGGGACTTTCCCGGCTGCTGGAGCTTCCGTCTCTGAAGCCTGCTCGGATCCGCTTCTCTGAGGCCTCGGCCAGGGCAGCGCTGGGGGTCGGGTTTACTCTCCGGGGCGCGCCAGACCCTGGGGACGGGTCCTCAGGGCTCCCTGGAACGGAAATCTCCTCCACTCTGCCTCTGCACACCTTGCACTCACCCAGAATCTATGGAGGACTCTTTCTACACCAATTCCATGGGCTTTGGTTTCAGAGCTTGTAAATGTGCGTCCTTCTACTCCGCCATCTTGGCTCCCCAGTGCAGAACTTTTATTTGACTGACATACATGCGGCTATTTTCCAGTTGTTTTGTTAAGGACATATTCTGAAGTGTTTTGATAGATGTAAACATAAGATATATTCCATTGTCCATTTTTTCCCAAACCTATTTGACAGTCTCTTAAAATCTATGACTACCTCTCAGAATAATGATCACTTTTATTTCTTAAAATGTGTAAGAATGCAGGGAAAATTATTTATATTGAAATTCTATTTTGTTTATCATCCAAATTTACAGACACCTTGAAATTTCTCCATGGGCCTTAAAGATCTCTAGATCTTGGTTAAGAACCACTGTATTCACATGATGTGATTCTCAGGTAACTGAAATTATTGCTATTTTATGATTGCAAACATGCAAGAACACAAGAATTGGAAGCAGCACCCTTGGGTTCCATTTGGAGCTCTTCTCTACACTTTGTGCTGAACTTTGTCAAATAATTTCATTTCTCTGGAACTGTTTATTTTATTTTAATTTAATTTTATTTGTGTTTGGGTGTGTATCTCTTGTATTTAAAATGAGAGATTAGGATAAAATCAGAGAACCTGAGAAGAGTTCTCAGAAGATTCTAGACGCATCCATATGTGTCCAAGTTCCCCCAATTGCTAGTAAAAAGTGGCATTCCTTCTTTTCCTGAAGACTTCCTCTGAAAGGGAATTCACTACTTTCAGAGGCAATCCATTATAACCATGAAACATATCAAATTATTTAGAAGTTACTTCTTACATCAATCGTAAATCTACATCTCAGAAATATCCATGATTCTTAGATTGTTACTCTGGGACTAAAGAGAATAAGCATAATGTCTCTTCAAATATCTGAAGATGGAAATTTATGCCCTATGTCATAAGTATTGATAGATGACATCTAAAGTCTCTCAACTATCCTAGCAAATGTCTGTTGATTATCTGCCTGACTAAATGGATATAACATTCTCATTGCTTTTTGATACAGTTTGCGTTATCAATCACAGCATCTATCCAATCTTGAGCTCTTGCCTAAATGTCTGAAACTTTCAAAAAAAAACCTCATTAAAAATAAAAATAAATAAAGAGAAAACTACTGTATTTAAATAAAATGCTGTTTCCTTGGGGCCTAACTATTGGTAAATGACTTGGCAAAGGACAAATTAAGAAATCTAGAAGTTGGAAGCTTTTTTTTCAAACAAGTAACAATTTTTTGAAATGCTCAAAATATCAAAGTACATTCTATTCAGAAAAGGAAAACTCATATACCCTGAGTGCCCCCCACGCAGTTATTCCACTCCCCAAAAATGCATCTACAAGCACATGAGTACAAGATGGTACCTTTTAGTGTCCTAGGACTTGCTGTTTAATTACTTGAATGTGGCACATTCTCTGTATCTACATGAGTTAGCTTTTCAACATCCTCAGAAGCCATGAATGGCTCCCATCCCATTGAAAGGAAAGGAAGAGTTGGTAATTGCTCTGAAAGTTACTGAGGAATAGCACTGAGAAAGTAGGCTCTTGCTCCACCCACACACTCATGACAATACACCAGGCTGATGCAACTAGAGAAAATTATGGGGGATATTTAAGAAAATGAATAAATGTGCCCTTTTGTGGTCTGGAATTCTTTAGACAGGACTCCAAATTTTATAGGTCCTCAAAGTAAGTTCGGTATACAGTGATTCAATTTTCTCTAATGTACACAAATCCTTTGATAAACGATGAATCACTAGATAATACATTGAAAGCTGGAAAGGTCTTTGGAGGTCCTTGAGTGAAAACCTTCTCATTTTTTGTGGATAATGGAACTGAGACCCAAGGGAAATTGTGACTTGCTCAAGGAAAACAGGAAGTATAGAAGGTATAATTTAATACAAATATGCTGTCTCCAGTGCCAGGGCTTTCCCCTATCCCCCACTCTAGAGTTTCTTACATTGGAATCACTAAGCTTGGCACTCTCCAGTGAAAGAAACTAAATGTGATTTCTTCAAGTGTGGGTGATACCCATTCCTTGCCTTGATGAGAATAGTTGAGAAGCCAAAACCTTTTACTCCACCCCCCAACACTTTTCCTATAGAATACAGACCATCTGGGTAGGCAGACCCAATTAGCACATGCTGAAAGCTAACAACACCTTTTTTTCCAAGATTTCAATGTCTTGGCAAGCTTTAAAAGTTACTGTGTCACATCATAGCTCATTTGGCACATTGCAGGGCCTTGCCATATGAGTTTATCATATATAATCACATTCCAAGTGCATTCAGAACACATGTCTAAATTAGATTTGGAGAGATTAGTGGAAAGCACAGGCATAAAAGCAATATTTCCATTATGTATTTAAAAATCCTTACATTGATGTAAGGAGTTCATTTTCTTCTTTCACATTCACAACACTAGGTACCTGATACGTGTGGTGCCTGTCTTTATTCCTTTGTCCAGTTGATACTCTCCATAGGAAAACATTAAAATGCCATGATCTCAAAGGTAGCATGTTATAAAATATTTCCTAACTGATATTTGGTGAAAGGAAAGAAATACGCAGAAACCAGGACCAACTATATAAAAAACTACTCCAAACTATTTTTAATAAGAAAAATGATTTTAAAAACAACTCTAAGACTATATGTCACAAGCACCCAGCAAATTGGAGATCATGATAAACAACGGTGCTAGTCCATTGAGTGATTATTGAAAGACAGGCATATCCATGCACTGTTGGCAAAATTGAATTATTACAGTCATTTTGGAAACCAGTTTAGAATGTTGCTAGGGAAACAAACAATCCATTCCCTTTGACCCAAAGGTTCACCGGCTATGTATATGTTCATGCAAGGCTGTGACTTAAAGAAAGGTCTCAGTCATACATGTCTAAACAATTTGTATCATACAAATGCAATGGAATAAGATTGTGCTTTAGATTGTAAGGTCCTCAAGGCTAGGGAGTTTTGTACCTTGCCTCTTCATTTCCAATGGTTAGGACAGGGCCTGAAACATAATAGGTACTAAATGAATGCTTATTCACCAAATAATTCTGTTTTAAGAAAGAATAAATATGTTGAATTCAAGGAGGACATATAAGCTCATGCAGTATTTCTTACTACAGAGGTAAGCAGGAGAGGGAAAACAGTAAACAGTATTTTCACCAGTGTGAAAAGATAGATTAACAGAAAGAAAACGATCATTACTCAATGCTGTAAAGTTTTCAGGTAAAAATTCATTCCCCACAAAAAAAGATATAAGAAAGCAACTCTCCTTCACCCTTATCTTTGTGGAAGTAGAAAAGGAACACCGTCAGGCAAGGAAACAAATATTCATGAATGTGTCTCACTGTGTGTCAGACATTGACATTTAAAAATACAAATGAAAAGGTAACACCATCCCTGGCTTCAGATAGCTTACATTTCAAAGGGGCAAGCCAAAAGAGGAAAAGGGAGCTAAAAAATTGATGTGGAGGTGCACAGAGGGGGTGAAGATGTAGG
>JAJHZJ010000296.1:2420655-2655655 GCA_023548195.1 Bettongia penicillata ogilbyi | reverse complement strand
GTGTATTTTGAAGCAAGGGATTTGGACCCATTCTACCCAAATTGCTAAACAGAAAATGCATGGAGAAAGAGCAGCTTCTTTCAATTTTATACATGTGCCTTTTTTAAACTTTTCTCGACATAGTTGCATAATACAGGGGCCTGCATAAAAGGGCTGATACCATGGGGAAAAGGAGAAAGCTCTGAAATGTGAGTGGGTTCCCAAACTGAATGAAAATGTGTTATTTCCACCCACTTCCCAGAGGTGTCAAACAAGTCAGTCAGTTTCCTTGTTTCTCTTTTAAAGCAGATGGGTGCCAAGCTCTCTTGTGACATTTGGTAAGGAAATGATTTTTAAAACCCTAAAGATATTAATAATAAAGTGAATTCTAAATAAAGTGTCAGTCCCATCACAGAATTCAAAAATCTGGAAACAGGATTGGACTTTGTTAGGAAAAAAAAATGCGCTCGAGCCCCTATTAGAGAGATCTCTCATTGTTTACAGCACACACACCATCAGGTTTTACAGCAGGTCATAATGAAAGAGAGCCCTGCAGGATGTTCTGGAAATAACAGTTTGAAGTTCGAATAGGATGAATTTATGGCTTGTGAATTCACAGTTTGCCTCAGCTTGGGATACACCACAATGGAGCAGCTGTTTCAGTGACTAGGACTGGAATGACAACAGCAGGTGTATGTGTGTATGTGGGGGACAATGTCACGTGGGGGATGTGTGAGGGTGGGCGGGGGGTCAGTTACTCTCCTGTATCCTCCGAGTTGTCTGTAAGGAACTGTGGAAGCACCCAATCTGAAAAATCCCTGAGCCGCCACCCTATTGACATATGATCATGTTTTCCCTTCCTGGAATTATTGTTCCATTAACTATGGGATGAGTAAAGCTTTCCCCAAAGTAACATTGGCTGCTTTGATAGGTAATTCTTCTCAGGGAGGACACATTTCTACTTTCTCGTGGGATCATGGATTTAGATGTCAGGGATCTCAGAGGCAATCTTCTCCTAACCAGCTTCTTTTGTAGATAGAAATGAGGTTCAGGAAAGCCAGGGGACGTGTCCAAGGTTACTCAAAAAGGAGTCGAGAGACGGAAAGGAACTTTTAGACTCTATTATAGACTCTATTATAATCTACTCATTTTACAGATGAAGAAATAGAAGCAAAGAAAGGGGTAGATGAATTGTCTCAGACAACAAGTAATAGCAGAGGTGAGATTGGACCTTCTCTTTTCTGATTCCAGTGTCAAAGATGTTTGGAGTATATTGTGGTGATGTGGAGATAAAAAGAACACCCTCTTCGAAGTGTGACTTCTGCAATATGGCGTCAAAGGTCCCTACCAGCTCTGACCTTCAGGGATCCAATGAAGCTTTCCCCATTGCCATTTTTTTTCCTGCTTGGCTAAGCAGGGAATTCCTCAAGGCATGAGGTGAAATTATATGTCTCAACGGCTGTGAAAGGAACTATTGGCAAGTGATCAGTCTTTTCTACCTTCTGTGTTACATTCACAGAGCCCAAGGGAAGGAGGGTGGCCCTTTGGGGGAAGGGATTCTATAAAATGAATCCTGCTGAGATATCATTCTTGATTCTACAAAAAATCTGTACTGTAGGTATTTAGTGTGTGTGTGTTTGTGCGTATGTGAAAATTCTTTAACTGAATTGCTTAAGACTTTAGCAACTGATAAGGGAATTGTGGACAATGTTTACTTCCACAGATAACCACTCTCACTATATTATAAAGAATTTATGTGACAGCATTGGAGATAGGCATGTGGCTTACATCACCATTTAGTATTAACTCTTTCACCACCCTGAAGGCAATAGAGATGGCTCTTATTTCTGTCCTCACATGTAGGTAGAAAGTCCACGTGTTAGGAGACCAGGGACACTAGGAAGTTCTGATGCCCTTTAAAAAATTCCACCCTTTCTTTTGTTTGATGTAGGAAATTGGACTCTTGAAGCATTGTTTCTTTAGTTTCAGATTTTGATCCTTTAAAAAACAAAATAAATTAAAACTAACAAAAACACTCCTGGGAAAGACAAGCCTTAAATCATTATGGAGTATTTATAATATAGTTAGAAAACATTTGATTATTTCTGAAAAAAGAAAACATGTTTCAGTAAGCTGAGAGAATGGGAGTACAAAGGAAGTGAGCAGAATGTCAGAGGGGTAGAAACAAGTTCTCTCTCCACAAGGCACATGAGGAAGATCAAGGGGGCCAAGCTCCCACAGTCACGGTTTTCCTACTTGAGAGGCAATGATATTGATGTCATTTCTTTTTATTCAAATGATCAATAAACATTTATGAATTGCCTACTATGTGGTAGACACTAGGTTAATTGAATCGATTACTCAGCAATTTTTTAATGACCTAATATAAACCAGAGAGCATAGGCGTCAAGTATATAGAGACGACCAGTAAAGCATACCCTGCACATAAGCAGCTTACATTCTACTTGGGGAAGGTGGAAGATAACCTGTCTGTGTATGTGTATGTATGCATGCATGTGTATATATGTAAATATATATATCTGTATAGTATCTGTATAGAATCTGTAAAGTATGCATGCATGTATGTATGGTTTTATGTATATGTAGGCACACACACACATATATATTCACATATACTTACACACATAGAGGTATATACATACATACATACACAAAGACATATGCTAAAGATATAGATAGAGAGATAGGTAGAGGTGTATGCATATACACATATATATATATGTGCAAACTGTGTATATGTATATATATACTGTATATACAAAGTCTATAAATAAAATGTGTCTATATATGCATAATACATATATATGCACTATATATACATATGTATATACATATACACATAAAATTTACATATACTCACAACACATTTCACAATATATTTACAAGGCAAATACAACATTATTTGGAGTGGATACTAGTTGATAGGACAATCAGAAAAGAACTCTTCTAGGAGACATCAATAGAGCTGAGTTTTGTCCAAAGGAAGGGATACTAAGAAGATGGAGAAGTATATTTCTGGCCTGAGTGAGAGCCAGTTTCAGACACAGAAAAAAAAGATGGGATGTCCTATTTGAGGAATAGTGTGAAAATCCAATTGGTTGCACCCTAGAGTGTGACGTGGAATAACGTTTAATGTGGTTGTAAAGGGACAGATGCATCAAGGTGGAAAAGAACTCTATATGCCAAAGGAATTTGTACTTCATTCTAAGGGACAATAGAGATACGGTAGTACTGACTTAACTGGAGCGTGCTCTACTGGGATGTTCACTTCAGGAATATCACTTTGGCATCTCTGTGGAGAATGGATGGGAATAAGACAATTGAGAAGGCTGCTGCAATAATCCAAGGAAGAAATAATGATGTTCTGAACTGGGATGGTGGCTGTGTGAGTGGAGAGGAGAAAATAAACACAGGGCACTTCTTTTATGTGGCCTTGAGAAAAAGCAATAAATGACATATATAGTGCAGGGGTTGAATATGACTGATTTTGTGAAGCAGGGTGAGTCGGGGCCATGATGTAGAGGATCAGGAGAGAGATGAGTTTGGGGGAAAAGATAATGAGTTCTGTCTTGAATGTGCTGATTGCAGATTTCTATATGACATCCAATTAGGTGTGTTTAACAGTCAGGTGGAGATTCATATTCTGATAAGGCAAGATGGAAAGGCAACATTTAGCTTCAAGCTTTATGAATCCCAAGGTCTCAGTTGACATTAAAACATGAGTTTCCAAAGCCTCAGCTACTGGAGATGATGAAATAACTGGATCTTCTAGGCTCTCCTTATCCCTGAGTTTTGTATGCATTTGAGGAGAGCAAAGATGATAAACATTTCTATAGCACTTTAAAGTTGATTCTGTTTATTCCTTACAACAACACAGTGAAGTTGAGGCTATTATCATTCATAATTTTCAGATGAGGAAATTAATACTAAAAGATGTAAAGTTCAGGGTCCTACATTCTAAACAAAGAAACGAACAAGTTTAACTGTCTACTATGTGCCAGGCCCTGTGCTAGGTACTGTACATTTTCTCTCATTTGATCCCTACAACAAACCTGGGAGGAATGGATTATTATATACATTTTCAATTAAGAAAACTGAGGCAGAGCTAATGTGATGGATATAAGGTCACAAAGCTAGGAATTCTTTGAGTCTACGCTGAACTTGGCTTTTCCTGACTCCTGGATCAGAGCTCTATCCATTGTACCACGTAACTGCCTCTGTATGTAGTAAATGCATGAAGGAGAATTTGAACTCCAAACTTTCTGCATCTAAGTCCAGTATTCTTTATACTATGAAGGATAGGTTCTATACACAGAGTAGCACATCCCAGAGATTCTGAACTCCTACAACTCATCATCCAAACCACATTCCTCATCCTCTACAACCCAATTCCTCATTCCCATTACCCCAAATTTTGTTATAATGCCCCCTTTGCCTTTTCATTGTGTTTTTTGGAATATATGTTCCTTAGATAATACATTTTTATTCATTTTAAAAGTATTACTCTCCCATTCCTGTCTATGAGCTCTTTCTGAAACCTTGCTTTCTTCCTGATGGCAAAGCTTTCCTGCCCATTCTTTCCAATATGACTTGTACCTTCAGTCATTCTCTTTGGCTCACTAGCCATGGTGGGAGAGTTGAAATACTCCCCATTGCTCCCCATTGACATTTCAGATTGTCTCCCCTTCTTGCCACTCAGTAATCTTTTTTTTTCCTTTGAAGTTTATGCTAGTCATATCTATCACCCAATCAAAATCTAGATGGTTGTTGTCTACACACCCAAAGGTCACTCCCCTTTCTTCCTTTCTTAGTGAGTTTGATACTTGGTTTAAAATTTTTCTTTCCTCTCCAACACTTTCCTCCCATTAGGGGACTTCAATATACATATTAATTCTCCCTCAACCGATCAGTTCCACAACCTTTTGACTTTCCTTGAGCTACTTCTCCAACCTACTTCAGTCACACACAAAGATCATTATAGCTTTGATCTTGCCAACACCCACACGTTCAAAAGTTCTGAAATGTCCTTATCTGAACATAATTTTTGGCTTTTCACCTCTCTCTCTACTTTGCTTTACATAACCCTACCCTTCATCCCTACCATGGCCTCTCATCCTTTGATCCATCAATTTTCTCCCATGCCATCTCTTATTCTTGGTAACAAGTTGCTTTGATTGATACCATCTCCCTCGGCTTCTTCTCTACTCTGTTTGGAGGATTGAATGACTTCCTCTGTAGAAGGTGTAAATGGATTTTGGCTGAGAACACGCTGCATCAGCGACTAGCTGTGACACCTTGGGAAAGTCACTGAACCCTTTTTGCCTCAGTTCCTGATCTGTACAATGGGATGGAGAAGGAAATGGTGAAATATTCCAGTATCTTTGCCAAGCAAATCCAAATGGAAACACCAGGAATTGTACATAACTGAACTAGCTCAACTACATAATTTTATCTACTGTCCTGCCTGGCTTCAACTCCAAGAAAATAGGAACTCCTTGCTTCCCCCCACATCATCACTTTTCTGCCTCATTTTGCGTGTTGTTGCCCTATTCGTTAGACCATGAGCTCTTTAAGATCAACCATCTTTCTTTTTATTACTATATCTCCAGTGCTTAGCACCTCGTAAACACTGATCAGACTTGAATTCATTAAGCTCCACTAAGTTAACACTTAAGCCACAGGAAAGGTTTCGTTCTTCCCTCCTCCCCTTGTTTCTTCCCTGCCTCACACATGGTTTGATATAGAGAAGGAATGTAATGAATACTAAGTATTCTTGTTTTTGTTTTTGTTTTTTTAATATTTCTCTAGTGGAATTCTTGCCAGCAGCTTTGTAGAATATGATCCGCATTTTGCCACTTTTGAATAAAGCCCTAGTCATCTACCTTAGTTATGGTTTTGTGGGTGGATAATGTAGAAAAATGAAGTATATTAGGTAGATGGACATTTGATATGTTTTCATCCACAAATTTTAAAGAGTAAGAGAAAAGTATTCAGAGAATTTGGGACCATCCCGTATACAGGATTCACAGCATCATGAGGACAATAATGATAGTATGAAAATATATGGATTATGAGTTGTACTGTAAGAGGGAGTGAGGCAGTGATCACATCATAAATCCATCAAAATGATTAAAGGAGGTGACTCTACTAGGTAATCTATTGAAGAGCCTTCTTCTAAGACATGTTAAGATTCCTTGTTGATGTGAAGTTGTTTTTTCTACTTTCTAAAGAAGAGGGTGTTTCTATTAACATTTTATGGCTTCTGGCACTTCTTTTAGCACTCTGAATAGTTGCAAAGAGCACATACAGATGAAATCAACATGTTTTGGGTTGAATATTAATGTATTTATATATAATATATATGTATATACATATATGTGTGTATATATGTGTATGTGTGTGTGTATATATATATATATATATATATATATATATATATATATATATATATATATATATATAAAATGTCCTGCATGCATAGGTTGATTATTCCGTAGATAAACACATACTCATAATCAGGATAGAGCAACAAAGCTGGAATTGTGGAATTGAGTGTCGTTACTTCCTCTTTTACTTAGTTTAGAGTAGAAGCTATCCTTCAAATCATTCTTGCACTGTCTTTAGTGCTGATATACTGTGTTTACACCTGGCCATCCTTTATGACAATCAAAGTGAAATGAATGGGAAGGTGTGGAGCAAATAGCAATTCATGCTGGGAGTAACCAGGACCCAGCTGTGATGGTCTGGGTTGGATCATTGTTATTGTCCATTTTATTTTGTTTCTATCTTCCTTGGTTTGATTTGAGGAACCCTGTCTGAAGTCCAAGTGACATGTCAGTTTCCCCTCCAATGTCTTTTGAGATGCAAGAATGCTGAGACTCCCAAAGCAAAGAGTCAACCTGCAGGAGAACATAAGAAAAAATAAGAAAGAGCAAATGATTTAGATATTTTTCCAGAAAATGGTGGTGGTGGTGTGTGGATCCAAATCTAGAACTTATTTGCAACAATGAACAGGGCATTTTAAGTAGTGAGAGGATTTAAAAGAATTGTTGGACTTGGGTCCGTTCAACCTTTCCCTAAAATATTCAGCTCCCCTCATTTGGACCTCGAGTTCCATAAGTGTCACCAGTCAATTTTAGCTCACCTTCATGGAGGATTTTTGTGCCAAGTGCTTTCCTCCCAACAATTCTAGGGTACAAGTGGCTGGTGCATGATCACTCCCATTTTGCTAATGAAATTGAAACTCAAAGAAGATGAAGAGTCTGCCCACTTGTGCATGGTTGGTGAGTGACAGAACTCTTATACAAATACCATGATGCCTCTGCTCATTGACAATGAAACTTCAGCCAGCCACAGCGTTTGAAAATGAAGACTTCATTTTGCCTTCATTTTGTTGTCTAATGACTTTTCTGATCATACATCTAGAGGCATGGGAGGCAATTGGATAAGAAAAATACATTTTGAGAGTGAAGGAGTTTGGCTCACAGAATACTTCAAACATCCCGATTTATTTTCTCCGGTCTAAATGATTTTTGGCTTTTGTGATATAATTTCCTTAAGAGGCTAGAGGGAGTGGGGGAGGTTGGTATTTGGTCTTTAATACTTTCCAACCAGTGCAATCCAAGAAACATTAATAAACAACTACTGTGTTAGGTGGAGAAGATACAAAGAAAAAATAAAATAAATAAAAACCACTCCTTGCCTCTAGGAGTTTCCATTACTTGGGAAATTATCAGAAATCACTTTCTAAATTAATTATTTGCACTCATTCATGAAAACATTTTAGGCAGCAGGTCACTATTAGGATCATCAGGAGAGGTCTTCTATAGGAATTGGCGTTTGGGAAGTTCCTTGAAACAAATAAGATGTTTATAAAAAAGGAGTTTGTGGAGGAAGCACTTCTCCATCATAGAAGACAGACTATACAAAAGCAAGGAGGTAGGAAATGCTGTGCCTGTGTCAGGAGCCTATGCCTATCCCTACCTTCCCCTAAGCGACCTAGAGAAAAGTTATGAGAACTGTGCATTCTTGAATAATATCTTTATCATCTTCTCCTCTTAGCCCTTGTCTCCCCACCCCCACCCTCCTTACATGAAGTCATGTCCAAACTGGGGTTTTGAGTTCCTTCTCTGCTTCTTTTTCCTTTACGAAGTTTTGCAGAGCAGATATTGAAGTAAGGGGATCAACTCCTCTTCCACCACCATCTTCACAGCCCTCTTATGAAGTCATATTCCCTGCCTTCTGGCCTCCCTACTACCTTATATTTTTCATGGGAAACCCACCTTGACCCCCATATCTCCAGGAATGGATTTTTCTGGCCCACCCTGATTTGAAAATGTCTTCCATAGCAACATGGCACAGTCACTAGTGACCTGAAATCAGGAAGATCTTCGGTCAAATCTGACCTCAGACACTTGTGTGACTTTGGAGAAGTTGGTTAACCTCTCTCTTCCTCAGTTCCCCAACTGTAATATGGAGAAAACAACAGCACCTACCTCCAGGGTTATTGTAGGATCAAGAAAGAAATGCTTAGCATGGGGCCTGGCACTTAGTGAGCATTTAGTAAATGCTTGCTTCCTTCATTCTGCTGTCCAAACTCAAGGACACTGCATCTTTATGCTTCCTTGAAATCTATGCTTTGAAGGCATTCCTTCCTTCCATGATTCAACAGCCTCAGATAGCACCATCTCTGGGCTTTTAGTTGTCTTCTAGCCTGCTGTTACATCAGGCATATGGAGAGATGGAAAGAGCAGAGTTAAATCTAGATTTTTCTCCTGCCTGTGGGTACAAGGCTACCAAATGCCCAAGCTGTAGCAGTAACTGTGGATCCTGTGATACTGAGCTGGCATACATCCTGCACCCCAAACAGCTGAGGAGCCTAACTACTGGCAGGGAAGGAAAGTTGGAGAGAGAAAAAGAAGGGAAGATAGAGGGGCAACAGGGCAGCTGCAAAGGCATTAGGGCCCAGCGGCTAGATTGTCAGCTCAGGAGCCTGGAAGTTCTGGGTTCAAGTCCTGCTTCTGACATAGCAGGGTCTTATGACTGGGAGCTAGTCATTCAACTTCTTAGGGGTTGAAGTAACTCAAAGTCTATAATTTTCACATAAGCAACACATACAACAGAGGAAAAAGTTTCCAAACCAAAATTTCTCCAGAGTCCAAATTGTATAGTTGTACCAAAAATAGAATCTTCTTGACCTAGCTTTTTTCATTTTTCCCTGTCCTCCTCATTTCTGTGCCCCTGCCCTCTACCCTTTCCTCCTCCTCCCCTCCTTTCTCATTGTTGACCTCATTCTTATTTTTCTTTTTCATCTCCTCTTCCTCCTCCTACTCCTCCTCTTCTCCTTCTCCTTCTTCTTTCCAAGTAAATGAATGAATACTTATTATAACTGGAGCCAAAAGTCACTGGACATGTACCCCTGAAACTCCAAACTTCAAAATTGGAAAGTGATCTCAGAGTCTGTGTAGTGACCCTTTAAACATTCTGTGACTTAGTTTCCTTACAGATAGTATGATTTTATTGGACTGGATAACTTAAAAATGTCCCTTCCAGCACTAAAGTAAACAAAGATCCTCTCTGCAAGTTTCTTTCCATTTTTTGTTAGCACTCACAATGGAGCATGTGTGGGGGGGAATTACACCTAAAGCTACTTTTTGTATTTGGATAACTACAATTATTTGTTGGTAGGTGGTGGTAGTTGATGGTGATGGTGGCTTTGCTTCAATTTAATTATATGATAAATTAAAATTCAACTCTCACATCTTTTGCCCTGTTATATTTTTCTTCTCTCCAACTTATAAATTTCCAATTTCATTGAGGGGTCATAAATCGTAATATAAAGTGGAAATCCTTCTTCACCCTTCTCTCATGCCTCAGGACTGTCATCAGCTAGGTCATCAATGTCCTCCTTTAACTCTAGTACCCAGATAACATCTGGTCATGTTATAATGATGATGAAGATGATGATAATTGCATAGCAGCTACAATGACACTATGCTAAAAAGCTTTAGAAATATGGTATCATTTGATAATCACAACAACCCTGGAAGGTAGATGCTATTATTATCTCCATTTTCCAGTTGACGAAACTGAGGTTAAGTGACTTTCCCAGAGTTACACATTTAGTTATTATGTCAGGTCAGATCTTAACTCAGATCTTCCTGACTCCAGCTCTGTCTACTCTTTTCCATCTAACTCTCTTACTGTTAAGCCACTCCAACATTGCTTTAGCTTACTCTATTGCCACATCATTCTGTTAACTTTAATAATGGCTTCTCTCTTTGTACTTGGTTACCAGGATATTGAGGGGAAACAATCTGCTTAGATCAGCACATACACAAAAAGGAAAAGAAACACACAATAAATTCAATATGAAAGAACTCAAAGCCTATACCCTACATGAGTGAATCCATCAAACAATCTCATTCAAGTGACCAAAATTGTTTTTGTTCAATAAAGAAAGACATGAGGACCTTGAATTCGGCTCATCTCACAATTTTCCCCCTGTTGTCATTGTTATCAAGTTTGGCTGACCTTGAGCCTGCTCCACGCTGCTAGAGAGGATTAGCCTGCTGCCACCATCTTCTGCACAGAAGAGTGAGTGAGCTGCCTCAAAGGAGAGAGCCATAAAAAGATAGCAGACAATATAAAACAAAGAACTGCGTCCCTTCAACAGGCATTTAGGAATGTTTTAAACAGAGCAGTATATAAGGTCCTGGCCACCCCAAAATAAATTGCTCTCATGTCTTCTCTTTTGTGTGTATGCATGTGTGTGTTTATAAAATATAATATAACATAACATAACATAATATAATATATAATGCACATACATATGCATATGTGTGTTTATAATCCACTGTGACACCCCGCTTGCTCATCTGTCATTCCTTGCTCTCCCTTAGACTCACCAATCTACTTTTCAATCTTTGTGCTATATCCCAATATGTGGTTTCTGACATACAATTTGTCCTTGTTAACATGTGAAAGACTTTGCATGCTTACTGTGTGTCAATGATTTGTTTTTTTGAATGGCTAGGATTTCTGCTTTTTTGGATATTTTTACAGTATAAGTAAATGAATAGACGTATGTAGGTGTATATATACACATAAATGTATATGTATAAATGAACACATAAACATAATGTAGTATATATTACATATTGCATCATATATATGGTGTGTGTGCATGTGTAGAGAGACAGAAAAACAGACAGATGGACGAACGGACAGACAAACAGACAGACATAGATAGATAGATAGATAGATAGATAGATAGATAGATAGATAGATAGATAGATAGATAGACAGATAGACAGACAGATGGATAGATAGCCTGGCACATAATAGGCATTATATACTCTTTATAAATATGTGCATTTATGTGGTTTTATAATGTCAAGATGACAACAAGAAATCCATGAACGCTTTGTGCAGACCCTATAAGAGGAATTTTCTCATAGGAGAAAATGAATAAGACTTCCACAGACCAAGAACGTAATGATGGATTGGGACCTACACTGGATCGAGAAAGGCCCATCATAAACTCTTTGAGATGTACTGTATAATATGTATATTTTATATTCCACTTGTAAGTGGTCCATCGTGGTCAGAAGGTGAAGTTTGCAATGTGGAAGAACCAGATTCCAATGATTAGATGAAAGAATATAGGCATAGATTTAAAAGTCATAGGATAACCACAGATTATTTTTGTCATTATTTTATCTTTTCTCAGCTGTTTGTGCCCTGTGATAACATCTGGGTTTCTTTTTGGCAGAGATACTGGAGTGGTTTAACATTTCCTTTTCCAGCTCATTTTGCAGATGAGGAAACCGAGGCAAACAGAATTAAGTGACTTATTCAGGGTCACACAGCTAGTCAGTTCTGACACTGGATTTGAACTCATGAAGATGAGTCTTTGTAACTCTAAACCTGCTACACTATCCACTGCCCAGGTCATCTTGTTTATGAAATATTTAAAACATTGAAAGATACATAGTTTCATCTAAGTACTCTTTCTAGATACATAATACATATACACATATCTATATACACATATACATGTGCATACATGTATGTATATGCATGTATATATGTGTGCGGGTACACAGATGCTTAGACCCTTAACCTCTTCATATTATTATCTTTCATGTCTACTCTAGTGCCTGTACTTAGTTGCTTGTTGCTTTTTATAACCACAGAACATCATTGTCTGCAGCATCACTGATGCTAATAGCAAAGAGTTGGAAACAAAGCTTTGATTGTCAGCTGGGAAATGTTTAAAGGAAGGTCAGTAAATAGATGCAATGGGATTTTCCTGAAGTGTAAAAAATGACATCTATGAAGAATTCTGGGAATCTTGGAACCACGACAGAGTAGCTCCTCTCCTCCACTCCTCACACCTTTCCTCTTCCTCTGTGTCCTTCTCCTGCCCTTTTTTATCCTTCTCCATTCTTCTTGTCCCCTCCCTCATTCCCCTCTTTTCTTCTCCAGAAAGATGGCTCCAGAGGAGAATTGAGGCTGGTGACAAGTGCAACTCATGTTATCATTTCTCTGATGGCATGGTCTTCTTCCGCAATGAAGGACGAACGCAATGATCTGTGAGCAGACGCAGATCACTGAATGGGGACCCAGCTAGCTGGGTAACTCAGCTCCTCCTCTCCTGTCTGTCTCCCCCTTCCCTTCCTTCTCCTTTACAAAGGAAGGTAAATTTGGATAGCCAGAGGATACTCAGTTAACTTGGGATTTACTGGCTAAATTTCTTCTATTTTCCTTTCCTTTTTCTTTCCTCTCCTTTTCTTTTTCCCTTCCCTTCCCTTCCCTTCCCTTCCCTTCCCTTCCCCTCCCTTTGCCTTTCCCTTCCCAAAACTTTAAAACCTATTGCACTCTGAAGCCTATAGACTGGATAACACTAGGCCCCTTCCCAAACCACATTTAAGGGCTGTTTTCTAGACCCTCCTGGCTTGAGTAATTATCAATAATAACTGTTTCTGTTTCCTTCCCAGCCTGATTTAGTTATTTTTCTTTGTCTCACTAAAGGGGCCATCCCCTGACTACTTCATAAACAGGCCTATTCACTGAATGGCCATACTTCACCCTAAGTGAGTACCTGAATACACCTTGGTCTAAAGGGGCCAAGGTCTCCCATTGCCTTCTGGGCAATCTCCAGCCATCCTGAGGAATATCTGGCCACTGGATTCAGATGGCTCTGGAGGAGAAGTGAGGCTGGTGACCTGCACAGCCCTCCCTCACTCAAAACCAAGTCAAGTGCAAGTCATGTCACATTTCTCTGGTGGCATGGTCTTCTTCAGCAACAAAGGACAAACACAACAGCAACAACAGTGATCTCCTGAAAGTATGCATTCAGATTACTGTATATAGTGTTGTGCTACATGCTGGGGGATCCAAATAGAATGGTAAAATTAGTCCTCTTCTCCAAGATCTCATATTCTAATGTAGGAGACAACAGGTATGGAAGGTGTCAGATCCAAGTGAGTTGGAATAGACCCATAGTTTTATAAGGTGCATTAGGAAAGAAGGTGTTGATGGCATTTCTTTAAAGTCATTTCCCATGGTAAAAATGATATTCGTTTTGCTGTGGAAACATTTGACAATGTCAAGGACCTTGGAAACAGGAATTTTCATTTCTGGTCCTCAGTAGCTGGTGCCAGCTGGTATATATATAACTAGACATGTGTAGAGATCTTTCCTATTTCTAATCAATGTGTTGTACCCTTCCAGTTTAATCTAAAAAAAAACGTTTTGGAATAACATACCTCAGAAACTAAGGGTCAAACACTTCAAACTTCTTTACCTTTGTATTTTTTAAAAATAACTTTGTGAGGCAAACAGCCCATAATCATCAGTAACTCTTTTAAATGATGTATGATGAATGACCCTGTGCACTAAACTGCAACATATTACTCAAGGATGCCATGCCTCTGTTTCTTTCAGAAGGATGTCGTGTCTAATGGGTCTCTCTTTCTCTCCTTATATGCATACATATATATATAATATGTACATGGACACATATGTATATATGTACATTCCTGTATGTGTAAATACATACATATGTATGCGTACGTGTGCATGCATGTATGTGTGTATGAATGTATTTAAGCATGGATGTGTGTATATGTCTATATTGGCTTTTTTAATGATTGTTTTGCCTTGGTTACATTTTCCTCTGAAATGGACATCAATATCATTATTTTGGGCCATTTTTTATTTATTGGATTCAACCATTTGTTTAAACAAATAAAGCTGGTCTTTAGCAAATTGTCATTCTAGATTAACTTGACATGATTCCCCTGTATGCATTCTACATTTCAGGCAAAATGGCCGCATTGTGAACTGTGCTTTGTATGTAACCTTCCTTTACTTCTGTCTCTTAAAATGGCTAGCATCATTCAAGTCTCAACTCTGAAACCCCTGTTCCCCAGGATTCTTTTACTGATTCATGTATATTTTAGATCTTACTCTTTTAAAAATTACCTTTCAGTTTCTTATCTTTGTAAATATTCCTCTCCCTGCCTAAAGATTATAACTTACCAACTCAAATGTACAAAAAAAATTATGACAGCTCTTTTTGTGGTGCCAAAGCATTGGAAATTGAGGGACTGCCCATCAACTGAGGAATGACTGAATAAGTTGTGACATGTGAATGTAATGGATTACTATTGTGCTATAAGAAATGACAAACAGGTGGACTTCAGAAAATCCTGGAAAAACTTAGATGAAGGGATGCATGCTGAGTGAAGACAGCAGAACCAGGAGAACATTGTACACAGTAACAGTGACATTGTACAGTGACTTTGATAGACTTAGCTCTTCTCAACAGTTCAGGGATCTAAGACAATTCCAAGAGACTCAGGATGGAAAATGCCATCCACATCCAGAGGAAGAACGAGGGATTCTGAATGCAGAGAGTAGCAGGCTATCATCTCTCTTTTTCTTGTGTTGTTTTGTTTGCATTTTTTCTTTCTCTTGGCTCATTCCACTGGTTATAATTCTTTTCTAGATCATGACTAATGTGAAAATTTATTAAATATGAGTGTATATATAGATCCTATATCAGATTCCATGTCATCTTAGGGCTGGGGGGGGTGGAAGAGGGAGAGAGAGAAAATTTAAAACTCAAAATCTTATGGAAGTGAATATTGAAAATTTAAAATTAATTAATTAATTTTATAAAGGATGTCAAGAAAACATAAAATACAGGCAGTTTATGATATCAGAAAATTATTAAATGTTTTAAGATTGAAAAAAATTTCAAAAAGAAAAAAAAAGAATGAAACTTCCCTGAAGAGAAGGAAGAACACACACACACATATACATATATATACATATCCACACATATACACATATGTACATTGTATACATGTGTATATATGTGTATATGTATGTATATACACATGTATACATGTGTATACGTACATGCATATACGCACATGTTTTTTCTATCTAAATGCTGTGTTATGCTGAATACATACCAAGTTTACAGGGATAGAGACCATATAGATGATTTCATTGACATAAAGAAATCATAGGGAAGGAAGCTCCCCCTACCAATGTAAAATGATAACTTCTCCGCAGATTATATTCTTAAAAACTTGACTAAGACAGTAAGATGTTAAGTGCCAAGTGTCACACAGGCAGGATGCGTAATAACCAGGACTTTAGCCCAGATATGAACATACAGTGGAATTCAGAGGAATGACTGGAACATACATGGTTGACCCATCATCCATCTCCCTTGATTGAAGTCTAAAACATGGTGTTGAAATCTTCTCTCTATATGGCATTCATCTTGATGCCAAAATGAACAACACAATGCTTTCTCTTGTTGCATGCTAATTTTGTGTGACAAATCACAAAGAAATGGTTCCTACAAGCTTTGCTCCTTATATTGATTCACATGCTAAAGGCTAGAAACTGTGGAGTAGATTCTCAAAGCTCTTAAATAAATAAAACCTCAGAGCTATTGAAAAGCTTGCTTTTATTTTATTTTTCCTCTCAAAGAGTTTCTGAATTTTCCAAAAGACACCAGCTCACCTCAGGGACTTAGCTTTTCCGTTATTTTGTCAGAAGCAAGGAAAGGTTTTGCTTCATGAAAGGAGGGGGTAAAGCATGAGACAAGTGGACATTTTTTTTCTCATGCAATGTAGAAGAGAATTTCTGGCATGTTGTTAAAATTCAGACTGAAACCCCTAGTTTCTAGCATCAAAAGTCTTGGTTCAAAAATATGAGTATTCATTCACTTGCCTGCCATGCTTGAAAACATTTTTTAAAGAAAATAACAGGAAAAAAATGCATGTATCACCTTGAATGTATCTTTCCAGGTGTTATTTTATTTTTCTATGTTTCAAATTATTTTCAAAAAATAAACTTAATTTAGAATGCAGCTAATATATTGATAAACGAATAGAAAACAGGTGCTGAAGATTTGCAGAACAAAACTTTCTTTTTTTTTTTTTAACTATCACATGCCAGGAGGGAAAGATTTCCAGTCTCACAAATTATGCCCTAAATGTGCTATTTGTTGTATATCCACACAGACCCAAGTACTCTCTAACTTTTGATGCATCCATTATTTCTGCATTTGCTTTAATACCACTTTCATATTGTTAGGATTGCAAGATATAGCCTCAAGAGGTTATCTCCCTCACCTGACCTCCAGCATTATGTCCCTAGTTGGTCAATAATTGGCAGTGCCAATTATATTGTAATTGTTTCTTTCCCAGACCCTGTGCCCAAAAGTGTTTGTCTCTCAGATATCAAAGTTGTCATATTCATATTTGAGCACCCTTTTTTCTTTCAAAAAGTCTTGGATTCATTGTTGTCAGAATTCGTGAGAGGAAACTTTTTCTTTGATTCAAAATAATCAAAACAGTAATTATTATATAACTCATAGTCTTCAAGTCATGTGACAAGCCCAGGGTCATATAGCTAGTATATGTTAGAAGATTTTATGATCCAGAAGGGCAGGCAGATAAAGGATGCAAGGACAAAAGGAAGGAAGGAAGGAAGGAAGGAAGGAAGGAAGGAAGGAAGGAAGGAAGGAAGGAAGGAAGGAAGGAAGGAAGGAAGGAAGGAAGGAAGGAAGGAAGGAAGGAAGGAACAAGATAATACTATAAATGTGAGAGGCAAAAGATATGAAGATGGCCTAATAATATATTCAGAAAATATGATCATGACTTATTCAAATATTAATTAAACAAATTAGCGGTGCACATATGTGCATTTTTAATCACTATGTATGAAGTATTGTGATAAGCTTACATCAAGGTTACAAAGTAAAGCCTGAATAGCCCCTGCCATAAGAGAACTCACATTCTAATGGGGAAGAGTATATGTACATGAGCTTGAACATTCACAATACTTATGGAATGTAAAATTGGAAAAAGTATATTTTCCTTATTGATTATATGAAACATTCATTTTTAAAAATTTTGTGTTTCAAATTATCTCCTTCCTTCATACCTTTCCCCATCCATTGAGAAAGCAAGGGATATGCTATCAACTATACCCAGGAAGTCATGCAAAGCATATTTTCATATAAGCTATGTGGCAAAAAAGCAATATAAAGTGGAAAAGTAACTTTAAGATTAGATTATCTATTTTCCAGTTAATTTCAATCTATGCTTCCATGGTCTTTTGTTGAAGGTAAATTTTATAGTATTATGGACTGAAAACAGTAAATATAGTATTACTATTTTTGCATTTGTTTCATAAGGTTTTTATGCCCTACAAGATCAATTTTTATGAATATGCCAGGTACCTCTGAGAAAAACAAAACAAAACAAAATAAGCATACTCCTTTCTATTCTTCTTATTTTTTTCTCCAAAGGTCAATTCTACCAAAGTTTTCTTTTTTTTAATTCAACTTTTTACATTCATTTTCACAAAATTTCGGGTTCCAAATTTTCTCCCCTTTTCTCCCCTCCCCCCACCCCAACACACTTGCAATCAAATTTTCCCTATCTCCAATCTGCCCTCTCTTCTGTCATCCCTCCATTCTCTTGTCCCCATCTTCTCTTTTGTCCTATAGGGCCAGCTGACTTTCTATTCCTCATTAACTGTCTGTCTTATTTCCTAGTAGCAACAGCAATACTAAACAGTTGTTCCTAAAACTTGAGTTCCCAATTCTCCCCATCCCTCCCTCCCCACCCATTCCCTTTGGGAAGGCAGGCAATTCAATATACGCCCTATCTGTGTAGTTTTGCAAATGACTTCCATAATAGTCGTGTTGTGTAAGACTAACTGAATTACCCTCCGTCCTATCCTGTCCCTCATTGTTTCTATTCTGTCTTTTGATCCTGTCCCTCCCTCAGTGTTGACTTCAAATTGCTCCCTCCTCCCATTACCCTCCCTTCCATCACCCCCCCCCCCCTTGCTTATCTCCTTCTCCCCCACTTTCCTGTATTGGAAGATAGGTTTTCATACCAAAAGGAGTGTGCATTTTATTCCTTCCTTTAGTCAAATGTGATGAGGGTAAGCTTCTTGTTTTTTTTTTTCTCAGCTCTCCTCTTTTTCCCTCCACTAAAAAGTCTCCTGCTTGCCTCTTAAATGACATATAATTTACCCCATTCCATTTCACCCTCTTTCCTCCCCCTACTTTTCTCTCTCACTATTTTCCTTAATTTCTTTTAAGATATGGTCCCATCCTATTCAATTCACTCTGTGCTCTCTGTCTCTGTGTGTGCATGCATGTGTGTATGTGTGTGTGCGTGCATGCTTGTACATGTGTGTGTGGTCCCACCAACTACCCAGATACTGAAAAGTTTTAAGAGTTACAAATATTGTCTTCCATGTAGGAATGTAAACAGTTCACTTTTGGTAAGTCCCTTCTGACTTCTCTTTGCTGTTTACTTTTTCATGCTTCTTCTCATTCTTGTGTTTGAAAGTCAAATTTTCTTTTCAGCTCTGGTCTTTTCATCAAGAATGCTTGAAAGTCCTCTGTTTCATTGAAAGACCATATTTTCCCCTGAAGTATTATACACAGTTTAGCTGGGTAGGTGATTCTTGGTTTGAGTCCTAGTTCCTTTGACTTCTGGAATATCCTATTCCACGCCCTTCGATCCCTTAATGTAGAAGCTGCTAGATCTTGAGTTATCCTGATTTTATTTCCACAATACTGGAATTGTTTCTTTCTAGCTGCTTGCAAGATTTTCTCCTTGATCTGGGAGTTCTGGAATTTGGCCACAATATCCTAGGAGTTTCTCTTTTTGGATCTCTTTCAGGTGGTGATCGATGGATTCTTTCAATACTTATTTTGCCCTCTGGTTGTAGAATGTCAGGGCAGTTTTCCTCTATAATTTCATGGAAGATGATGTCTAGGCTCTTGTTTTGATCATGACTTTCAGGTAGTCCCATAATTTTTAAATTGTCTCTCCTGGATCTATTTTCCAGGTCAGTTGTTTTTCCCATGAGATATTTCACATTCTCTTCCATTTTTTCATTCTTTTGGTTTTGTTTTGTGATTTCTTGGTTTCTCATAAAGTCATTAGACTCCATCTGTTCCATTCTAATTTTGAGAGAACTATTCTCTTCAGTGAGCTTTTGAACCTCTTTTTCCCTTTGGCTAATTCTGCTTTTGAAAGTATTCTTCTCCTCATTGGCTTTTTGAACCTCTTTTGCCAATTGAGTGAGTCTATTTTTCAAGGTGTTATTTTCTTCAGCATTTTTTTGGGTCTCCTTTACCAAGGTATTGACCCGTTTTTCATACTTTTCTTGCATCTCTCTCATTTCTCTTCCCAGTTTTTCCTCCACCTGTCTAACTTGCTTTTCAAAATCCTTTTTGAGCTCTTCCAAGGCCTGAGCCCACCAGAAATCCCCCTGGAATGTCTGGGATACAGAGGCCCTGCCCTCCACGTCTTTCCCTGATGGCAAGAATATTTCCTCATCATCAGAACCGAAAGGCAGGAACATTTGCACCTGCTCAAAGAAGCTCTCTATAGTCTTATGTTTCTTCCCTTTTCTGGGCATTTTCCCAGCCAGTTACTTGACTTCTGAGATTCCTGTCCACCTCCGCCTAGATCCGCCCAGCTAGTGCTTGGGGTGTGAGATTTAAATGGGCTTTCCGTGGCAGGGGCGGCTGCTATTCAATGTGAGGTTAAGTTCTGGTGCTGGGGTGGGGGCAGGGCCGCCTCCCAGGCTCAGTTCCCTCAGGGGCTTTATGCAGAGACCTTCAGTGATGGAGCAGGTGGGGCAGGACCACCTCCCAGTCTCGGCTCCCTCATGGGCTTTATGCAGAGACCTTAAGTAATGAAGATCGTGCCTGCTGCTTGGGGAGTCCCAGGCCGCCACTGCTCCCTCCGCTGCTTCCTGCCCCTGCCTCTGCCTCCACCACTTCCTCCCGAGGGGGCCTGAGTCACTGAGACACCCCGCTCTCCTCTCGGCCAGCCCAGACATCTCTCTCACTGACCTGTAGTGTCTGTGGGCGGAGGGACCTTCTCAGCTGCTGGTGGTTCTGTCCTTGAAGCCTGCTTGGATCTGCTCCTCTGGGGCCTCGGCCAGGGCAGCGCTGGGGTGGGGTCTGCTTTCCGGAGCGTGACAAACCCTGGGGATGGCTCTCCAGGGCTCTCTGGAATGGAAATCTCTTCCACTGTGTTTCTGCACATCTTGCAGTGATCCAGAACTTGTGGGGAGCTCTTCTTACATTAAATCTATGGGATGTGGGTTCGGAGCTAGCATATGTGAGTCTTTCTACTCCGCCATCTTGACTCCGCCCCGAAAATGTCCAAAGTTTTCTAAAATCATATTCAATTCTTAATTTCTTTCATTTTTGTTCAAATGATTAGATTTACACAGCTCTGATAGGGGATATTTAAGGTCCCCACTAGTATAGTTTTGCTATCTATTTTGTTTTACCTCATTTAAGTTTTCCTTTAAGATTTTAGATGTTCTATTTGGTGCATAAATGTATTGTTATTAATTCATTGTCTCTGGTACCTTTTAGCAAGATGCAGTTTCCCAGCATATCATTTTTAAGTAGATCTATTTTTGCTTTTACTTTGTCTGAAGATCATTACTGCTACCCTTGTCTTTTTTGTGTGAAGGGAAGCAAATAGATTCTCCTACAGTTTATTTTAACTCTGGCTTTCTGTTTCAAGTATATTTCTTGTAAACAAGTTATTTTTGGATTTTGGTTTCTAATCTATTCTGCTATCTACTTTCACTTTATGGGTGAATTCATCTCATTCACATTCAGAGTTTTGATTATTGACTGTGTATTTCCCTCCATCCTATTTTCTTCTATTTATCTTTTTTCTCTTTTTACCGTGTCCCTTCTCAAAATTCTCTTTTGCTTTTGAAAATTACCTCCCTTCATTTATCCTTCATTTTATCACTACCTCCCCTTTTTCTTAATCCCTTCTCTTCATACTTAACTGTAACATAAGATATATTTCTTTATCCAAAAGAGAAAGAGAGAGAGAGAGAGAGAGAGAGAGAGAGAGAGAGAGAAAGAAAGAGAGAGAGGGAGAGAGAGAGAGAGAGAGAGAGAGAGAGAGAGAGAGAGAGAGATTGTATGAGTGTATGTGTGTTTATGTGTTCTTCCCTCTTGGAATAAATTTACTTGACAGCATTACCGCTTTCATTTTTTCATTTTTTTTCCATTTCGATTTTCTCCATTCTAACTCTCTCTCCCTGTTTTCCCAGTGCATCCCTCTTTCTTGAACATACATCTTTTGCGATTGCTTCAATGCAATCAATTCACATCGCTGCATTCTATGTTCTAAATGTCACAATAATCAGCAAGTAATTAAGAGTTATAAGTATCATTTTCCCAAGTAGGGATATAAACAGTTTATCTTTATTAAATCTCTTGTGATTTATCTTTCATTTTTACCTTCTTACATTTCTCTTCAGTCTTGTATTTGAAGGTCAAATTTTCCATTCATCATTGTGCTTTTTTCATCAGAAATACTTTAAATTCTCTGTAATTAAATGTTCAGTTTTTCCCCTGAAGAACTATACTCAAGTTTGCTGGGTAGATTATTCATGATTATAATCCCAGTTCCTTTGCCTTCATATAATCATATTGCAGCTCTCTGCTTCTTTAAGTTGGTGGCAAACTAAATCTTGTGTGATCAGCCCTGTTGCTCTACAATGTCTGAATTCTGTTTTGACTAATTGCAACATTTTCTCTTTGACCTGGAATCTCTAGAATTTGGTTATAATATCTCTGTGAGTTTTTATTTGAGAATCTCAGGAGGTGATCAGTGGATTCTTTCAGTTTCTATGCTATTTATCTGGACTTATGATATCAGGAAAATTTTCCTTTATAATTTCTTGAGATATGATATTTAAGTTGATCATGGCATTCAAGTAGTTCAATAATTCTTAAATTATTTATACCAAGTTTGCTTTGCAGGTCAGTTTTTATTTCCCGATAGAAATTTCACATATTATTTTTTAACTTTTTAATTTCATTTTTTAATATTTTTTGGCATTTCTTGGAATCATTAGCTTCTACTTGCCAAATTCTAATGGTTAAGGAACTATTTACTTTTTTGAGCTTTGTACCTCTTTCTCCATTTTTCCGATTTTGCTTCTTTAGGAGTTATTTTCTATTTTTAAAATAATTATTTTATTTGTTTTCCATGTTCTATAATCACTTCCATATATCTTAGATCTTTTCCCCTCCCTCCCCACTCCCTCCCTGAAACTGCTTGCAATCTTATATTGGTCCTACATATACATAAAGAGTTATTTTCTTCAGTGATTTTCGTGTCTCCTTTACTATTTGGCTAATTTTCTTTTTAATGGTATTTTCTTCAACATATATATATATATATACTTACCTAGTTGTTATTTATCTTTTCTAAATTAGCTTGCGTAATTCTTTTTCTTCTTTTCCCAACATGTCTTCTATGATTCTTAGCTTTTGGTTCTTCCAGGAACTCTTGTTGGACTTCTGTCCATTTTTTTTTTTTTTTTGAGGTTTTGCTTTTAGTGGTTTTCAAGTTTTTCTCTTCTGATTTTTTATCTTGGTCTTCCCTGTCACTGCATTCAATTTTTATGGTCAAGTTCATTTTTGTTTTTGGCTCATTTTTTTTTTTCCAGCCAATTTTTCGACTTTGAATTTTATGTTAAAGTTGGGCTCTGCTCAATTCAGCTTTTTAGTGCTACCGTTTTCATAGCTAGTTCTAGGAGTGTAAGTTTTCAGTGCTTACAAAGCAGTATGGTCTGGGGAGACATGTAGTCACTATTGTCCTGGTTGATACTCTGGTCTTTAATTAGTAAGGGCCTCTTCTACCCTGAAGCCATAATGGAAAGCACTCCTCTTGGCCCTGAAACTATGACCAGGTCTCCTGCTTTCTTGTAGCTGCAAGCACTAGTAATCCTCTTTCTCTGGTGACCAGGGCCTTCTGATCCCTTGTGACTGACCATAAGAGCTTCTCTCATTCCTTCAACTGTGACCCAGAACTCTAACCCATACTCAATGCCAGCAAAGGATCCTCTATGATGTATTTCTGACCATTTAACCCACCCCTGTACTGTCTCTGGGTTAAAAGCTCCATAAGATGCAGTGGTAGCTATCACTGCTACCTGTAAGACCCAATACTGATGGTGCTGCCCTATGAACTTCATGTTGCCCATCCCTGCCCCAGTGTTTTTCCCCAATCTTCTCAGTTGTCTAAACAAAATTCTCCCTGATTTTCATTGACTCTTCCTGTCAATAATTCAGTCTGAGGTCTATTTTAAAGTTGTTTTCTGGTGGATTTGAGAAAGAGTTCAGTTCCTCAGGTTTGCTTTCTCTCCTCTGTCATCTTGGTTTCTGGGCCCTCCCCTGTTTCATTATCACTGACCTCTCTTTCTACATCTTAAGTTGTCTTGGGCTGAAAAGAAATGCCTCACTTTGACCTTGTGTTGGCTCTACTACTTCAGAATTTAATTGGAAGCATGATTTTAAAGTTTTTTAGAGTGGAATCTCAGGAGAACTCCATTTTTTATGAATAGGTAAGGTTATGAAGAATTTTATTTTATTTTTCCAAATTAATATTTAATTTTTCCCAATTACATGTAAAGTCAGTTTACAACATTCATTTTTGATAAGATTTTGAATCACAATGTCTTTCTCCCTCCCTCTCTTCTACTTTCCTCCCAAAAACAGCAAGGAGTCTGATATGCATTATACATGTGCAATCATTTAAACAGATTTCCACATTAGTCATGTTCTCAAAGAGAAACAGAACAAAAGGGAAATCCAAAACATAAATAATTGAAAGTGAAAATAATATACCTTGACCTCTATTCCATACTTCTTTCTATGTTCTGGATACTTCTTTCACTGGATGTGGATATCATTTTCCATCATGATGTTTTGGGATTATGTGAGGCCAAGAAAAGGAGGATGTTCTGCTGTTTTTTAGTACATATAATGCCTCTATTTGATTGTGATTAAAGAAGGTCTTTCCCACACATTGATGGGCCTGCCCCTTAAGGGGAGCTTGATTGGGAAGTTCTTTCATAGGAAGGTCCCCAGTACTTTTTTTTTTTTTTTCTGTTGAGGCACTGGGTTAGAGGATCATGGCCTCTGGCTCTGAAAAGTGTATAAATACTCTGTGAATGAGGTTTTACTTTGGGGCTTACTGACTGGAAGTGTTTTTTTGGCCAGAGGAGGACTCTGGGGAAGCTATTAAGGAGCCCCCTGACTTGGAAATCCCAGATGTTGCTGCTTCCCTCTCTGGTAACTACGGTCAGACAGTTGGACATGTCTGTTGAATTGTAATATATGTATTGATTGTGGTCAGACAGAGGAAGACATATCTGCTGATCTTTGATTTCTCTGAAGTTTGGAGAGCTGACTTTTTCCCCTGCACTAACTGAATGATACATGCTCTTGATTAAACTGGTTAACCCCTCAAATTTGCCTTTTCTTTTATAAATGCAGATCTAAGAACCTGTGATAGCATGCCCCTCTGTATATGTTGGGGTGCTTACTGCTACAAATTATCTTGGATCACTATATTGCGGAGAAGAGCTAAAATCTGTCACAGTTGATCATCTCACAAGGTTGTTTTTCTTATGTGCAATGTTCTCCTGGTTCTGCTCATTTCACTTAGCTTCAGTGCATATAAGTCTTTCTAGAGTTTTACCTCTCAAATTCACCTGCTCATCATTTCTTATAGCAAAACTGAATTCCATCATATTCATATTCCAAGACTTGCTCTGTCATTCCCCAGTTGATGGCCATTCTCTCAATTTCCAATTCTTGGCCACCACAAAAAGAGTTGCTATAAATATTTTTATACACGTGCATCCATTCTCTCCTTTTCTGTGATTGCTTTGGCATACTGTCTGAGTAGTGGTATCATTGCTAGTTGAAAGGGTATGGACAATTTTGTAGCCCTTTGTGAATGTTTCCAAACTATTATCTAGAATGGTTGAGTCAGTTCACAGCATGAACACAAGCAGTATGCTTTCCTAATAAGCTTAAACTAAACTAAGGTTTCTGGAATAGCCTCTAATTTTAAGACAAAATAACATTTTAGATATCAATAGTCTAAAGAGAAAATACAAAGTAAAATAATGCATCATAATATGCACATAAACCCAAATCACCCTTCACCACAGTGACATGTGGTGAATAGACACACACTTATAGGAAACTGTCAGGAAAATACAGAAGGAAAGGGACTTTATGTTTTTAGAGCAACTCATTGCTCTGGGAATACAAGCTTCTACCGATCCATTAAGAAAAATTTGCAAAACACAAAATTACTTTTCTGCTCACTCCTGGACTATTACTCTTCGCCATTTGTCAGCTGGAAAAATTATTATTTTTTCTCTAAAAAAATAGACTTTATAAGTTCTTTCCATTAACCATCACCTTAAAAAGCCTATTTAGAAAGTGTTAGGAGTGGAGCCAAGATGGAGGAGTGAGAGCAGTGACTCACCTAAGCTCTCGGACAAACTCCTCCAGGTACCTCTGAAAGGAGAATCTGAACAAATTTTGGAGTGCAGAATCAAGTGGGAGACAGACGGTGAGGCATTTGGAGCTCAGGTTGGACTGGAAGGTCTATGGGAAGGATCTGTTCTGCGGGGGTGAGCCCACAGCACACAGCGCAGCACGGCCAGTGCAGCAGAGCAGAAGAGACCAAGAGACCCGAGAAACCTGAGTGGCGGGTGGAACCAGAAGTGCGGCACCCAGGGCAGGAGACAAGCCTAACCGAGTCAGTGAGAGCCGCGAAGCATGAGATATCAGCGCAGCAGCTCCTGAGACCTTCAGCGCGAACATCAAACTTCAGTAAGTCACCTACTTGAACTTCTGGGAGCCAGGATGGCGGAATGATCAGTAAATGCTCTCTCCTCCCCCTCCCTTGATGACCATGAAAGAACCATAAAATATTTCCCCAGAAAAATCCCAGATCAGCAGAAATAGAAGAAGGAGACCAATAGTCTCATAACACCTGAGACGAGGAAAATAGCTAAGGGGGATTCCTCCTACGATGGCAGAGGCAAACCAGAAGGACAGAGGACCCAGGGCAGAGAAAACTCACACTAGGACCCAGGCAAGCCTCAGCTCCAGGAGAGGAGCCCCAGGAGGGGTGGGAACATGCATTAGCACCTAGGCATGCCTCAGCTGTCCAGGGGAATCAGAAAGACAATAGGGCAGCTGGGATTACCAGTCCCTCAGCTTGCCTTTGCCTCAGTTCAGCTGAGGAGATCTCCTGTGACCAGACCACTCCTCCTCCACACTTAACAAGCTAAACCTAGGGCTGATCAGGGAAACACCAAACAAAAACCTGCTTTTAGCTTTTTCACACATCAGCTCAGCAAAAAGTTCTGTAGCTTCTGACTGAAAGAACCAGAAGCCACAACACTCTATCAACATCAAGAACAAGAAAAATCACAGGGCCGAAAGAACCATAGAATCTTTCTATAGGGATAAGGACCAAAACACAAACCCCAAAGAGGTCACAGCTGAGACAGTACTTCCATCTGAAACTTCAGAAAGGACTATGAACTACTCGCAAGTACAAGCAGCTCTCCTGGAACAGCTGAAGAAGGAAATAGAAGATAAACTGGCCAATGAGTTTAAAATTATTAAGAAAGAATTCACTGATGAGAACATCTCCTTGAAAAGGAAAATTGAACAAATGGAAAAAGAAGCTCAAAAATTAACTGGAGAAAATAAATTCCTAAAAGGGCAAATGGAAAAGGAAGTACAAAAATTAACTGGAGAAAATAGCTTCTTGAAAGGAAAAATCGGGCAGATGAAAAAGGAGATACAAAAGGTAACGGAAGAAAACAATTTGATGAAGATTAGAATTGGGCAAGTAGAAACTAACGACTCAATGAGACAGCAAGAATCAGTCAAACAAAATCTAAAGAATGAAAAGATAGAAAAAAATGTAAAATATGTAATTGGAAAAACAGCTGACCTGGAAAATAGATCCAGAAGAGAAAACTTAAGAATTATTGGCCTGCCAGAAACCTAGGATGGAGAAAAGAGCCTGGACAATATCTTCCAGGAAATCATCAAGGAAAACTGCCCAGAAGTACTAGATTCAGAGGGCAAAATCGTCATCAAAAGAATCCACTGTTCCCATCCTGAAAGGGATCCCAAACTCAAAACCCCAAGAAATATAGTTGCCAAATTCCAGAGCTATCAAGTGAAGGAGAAAATAGTACAAGCAACCAGAAAGAAGCAATTTAAATGCCAAGGAGATACAATCAGGATTACACAGGACCTTGCAGCTTCTACATTAAAAGATTGAAAGAATTGGAACCCAATATTCCATAAGGCAAAGGAGTTGGGACTGCAACCAAGGATCAACTACCCAGCAAAGTTCAGCATAACATTTCAGGCAAGGAGAAAGTCATTCAATGAAGTAAGGGATTTCCAGAGTTTCCTGACCAAAACGCCAGAACTTAATAGACAATTCGATCTTCAAATGCAGGTCTCAAGAGAATCATAAAAAAAGTAAACAGTGGGGGAGGAACAACTTGCTACTCAATTAGGGCAAATTGTTTACCTCCCTATAAGGGAAGATGATATCTGTTAATCTTGAGAACTGTGCGTCTATTAAGAAATATAAAAGGGATAAGCATAGGGGGGAACGGGTATAAAGTAAATGATATCATGATAAAAAATATGATTTAAGTATGAGAAGGGATTGTAATAGGAGGTGTGAAAAGGAGGAAGCAGAAAATGGCAAATTACATCACAAGAAGAAGTACAAAATCATAGTAGAGGGAAAGAGGGGAGGGAGATGAGCATTGTGTGAGAGGTACTCTCATCGGATTTGTTTAAAGGACGGAACAATAAACTTAAGTAGAAAATCCTAACTAGCTCTATAAGCAGTGGGAGAGGAAGGGGGAAGAAAGGGGAGGGAGGCTAAAAGGCAGGGAAAAAGCAATAAGAGTAAAGGGGGAGTTAAAGGGAGGGGGACTAAAAGAGGGAGGGGAAGGCAGCAAGGGGAGGTGGTGAAAAGTGAATACTAGTGAGGAGGGGAAGGGAGACAGCAGAGCCAAAAGCACAAATGGTGGAAAAGAAGATGGAGGGAAATACACAGATTATCATCATAACTGTGAATGTGAATGGAATGAATTCTCCCACAAAATGGAGATGGATAGCAGAATGGATTAAAAGCCATAATCCAACAATATGCTGCTTACAAGAAACACATTTGAAATGGGGGCATACACATAGGATAAAGGTCAAAGGATGGAGCAGAATGTATTGTGCTTCAGCTGATGTAAGAAAGGCTGGAGTAGCAATCCTAATCTCAGACAAAGCAAAAGCAGAAATAGATCTAATCAAAAAGGGATAAGGATGGAAACTATATCCTGCTAAAAGGCACTATAGACAATGAAGCAATATCATTACTAAGCATTTATGCTCCAAGTGGTATAGCATCCAGATTCTTAGAGGAGAGGTTGAGGGAGTTGAAGGAAGAACTTGGCAGCAAAACTATACTAGTGGGGGATCTCAACCTCCCTCTTTCTGAACTTGATAAATCTAACCTCAAAATAAACAAGAAAGAGGTTAAGGAGGTAAATAAAACTCTAGGTAAGGTAGTTATGATAGATCTTTGGAGAAAATTGAATGGGAATAGAAAGGAATATACCTTTTTCTCAGCAGTACATGGAACATTTACAAAAATTGACCATGTACTAAGACATAAAAATCTCAAATCCAGTGCAGAAAGGCAGAGATAATCAGTGCATCCTTCTCAGATCATAATGCAATTAAAAATTATATGTAATAAAAGGCCATGGAAAGATAAAGCAAAAATCAATTGGAAACTAAATAATTTAATCCTAAAGAAGGAATGGGTTAAAGAAGAAATCAGAAACAATCAAAAACTTCATTTAAGAGAATGACAATAATGAGACAACCTACCAAATCTTATGGGATACTGCAAAAGCAGTTCTTAGGGAAGTTTTATATTTTTGAATGCCTACAATAAATAAAATAGAGAAAGAGGAGATCAATGACTTGGGTATGCAGCTGAAAAAGCTAGAAAAAGAACAAATTGAAAATCCCCAAGAAAATACCAAATTAGAAATACTGAAAACCAAGGAGAGATTGATAAAATTGAAATTAAGAAAACTATTGAATTAATAAATAAAACCAATAGTCGGTTTTATGAAAAAACTAATAAAATTGATAAACCTTTGGTCAATTTGATTTAAAAAAAGAAAGAAGAAAATCAAATTACTAATATTAAAAATGAAAGGAGTGAACTCACCTCCAATGAGGAGGAAATTAAAACAATAATTAGAAATTATTTTGCCCAACTTTATGCTCACAAATTCGATAATCTTAATGAGATGGATGAATATTTTAAAAAATACAAATTGCCCAGATTAACAGAAAAGGAAATTGAATACTTAAACAACCCCATCTCAGAAAAAGAAATTGAACAAGCCATCAATGAACTCCCTAGGAAAAAATCTCCAGGACCAGATGTATTCACAAGTGAATTCTATCAAACCTTTAAAGAACAGTTAATTCCAATACTATATAGACTATTTGGGAAAATTGGGGAAGACGGAGTTCTCCCAAATTCTTTCTATGATACAAATATGGTTTTGATACCCAAACCAGGAAGAGACAAAACAGAAAAAGAAAATTATAGACCAATTTCTCTAACGAATATAGATGCAAAAATTTTCAACAAGATTGTAGCAAAACGAATACAGCATCTTATCAAGAGAATAATACATTATGACCAGGTAGGTTTCATACCAGGAATGCAGGGCTGGTTCAATATTAGAAAAACTATTAGCATTATTGATCATATCAACAACAAAACTAACAAAAACCACATTATTATCTCAATAGATGCAGAAAAAGCTTTCGACAAAATACAACACTCATTCCTATTAAAAATACTGGAGAACATAGGAATAAAGGGAACTGTCCATAAAATAATAAGCAGTATTTACCTAAAACCTTCAGCAAGCATTATATGCAGTGGGGATAAGCTAGATGCATTTCCAATAAGGGTCAGGGGTGAAACAAGGATGCCCATTATCACCATTATTATTCAATATGGTACTAGAAATGTTAGCGGTAGCAATTAGACAAGATAAAGAAATTGAAGGAATAAAAATAGTCAAAGAATAAACTAAGTTATCACTCTTTGTAGATGATCCTTAGAGAATCCCAGAGATTCAAGTAAAAAACTACTTAAATATTAAACAACTTTGGCAAAGTTGCAGGTTACAAAATAAACCCACACAAATCTTCTGCATTCCTATATATTAGCAACAAAGTCCAACAGGAAGAGATAGAAAGAGAAATCCCATTTAAAGCTAGAGTAGACACTATAAAATACTTGGGTGTTTACCTGCCAAAACAAACTCAGGGATTACATGAACACAATTACAAGACACTTTTTGCACAAATAAAGTCAGATTTAAGTAAGTGGAAAAACATCAGTTGTTCATGGGTAGGCCAAGCTAATATAATAAAAATGACAATTCTACCTAAATTAATCTACTTAATTAGTGCCTTACCAATTAAACTATCAGATAATTATTTTCTAGAGCTGGATAAAATAATATCAAAATTCATTTGGAAAAACAAAAGGTCCAGAATATCCAAGGGACTAATGAAAAGAAAATGCTTGGGAAGGTGGCCTAGCGCTACCAGACCTCAAATTGTATTATAAAGCAGCAATTATCAAAACCACTTGGTATTGGCTAAGAAACAGAGGGGTAGGCAAATGGAATAGACTTGGCACTCAAGACACAGTAGGCAAGGAAGTATAGCAACCTCCTGTTTGATAAACCCAAAGATCCCAGCTTCTGGGATAAGAACTCACTGTTCAACAAAAATTGCTGGGAAAACTGGTTAACTGTGTGGCAGAAATTAAGCATAGACCCATGCCTGACACCGTACACAAGAATAAAGTCCAAAGGGGTACATGATTTAGGTATAAAGATTGATACCATGAATAAACTGGAAAAGCAAGGAATAGTGTATTTATCAGATTTATGGAGAGGGGGAAGAATTTTTTTTCTAAAGAAACGATAGAAAGCATTATGAAATGCAAGATGGATAATTTTGATTACTTTAAACTGAAAAGTTTTTGCACAACCAAACCCAATTGCAACCAAAATTCGGAGGGATGTAGTAAATTGGGAAAAAAATTTTACGGCTAAGCTTGGGGGATAAAGGCCCTCATTTCTAGAATATATAGAGAATTGACTCAAATATATAACTATACAAGTCATTCCCCAATTGATAAATTGTCAAAGGATATGAACAAGCAATTTTCAGGGGAAGAAATCAAAGATATCTATAATCATATGAAAAAGTGCTCTAAATCACTATTGATTAGAGAGATGCAAATCAAAACAACTCTGAGGTACCACATCACACCTGTAAGATTGGCAAACATAACAGAACAAGAAAATGATAAATGCTGGAGAGGATGTGGGAAAGTTGGAACACTAATTCATTGTTGGTGGAGCTGTGAGATCATCCAACCCCTCTGGAGAACGTTTTGGAACTATGCCCCAAAGGGCTACAAAAATGTGGCATACCCTTTGACCCAGAAATATCGCTACTAGGACTGTATCCCCAAGAGATTATAAAAACAGGAAAGGGCCCCACGTGTACAAAAATATTTATAGCAGCACTCTTTGTGGTAGCCCAAAACTGGAAGTCACGGGGATGCCCATCAATTGGGGAATGGCTGAATAAATTATGGTATATGAATGTAATGGAGTACTATTGTGCCGTAAGAAATGGATGAACAAGAAGACTTCAGGGAGTCCTGGAAGGATTTATATGACCTGATGCTGAGCAAAAGGAGCAGAACCAGGAGAACTTTGTGCACGGCAACGACCACAGTGTGTGAGAGTTTTTTCTGGTAGACTTGGGAACTTTGTAATAACACAAGAACTTACTGAGAAAAAAAAAAATCCTAATGTCAGTCTTCTAAGGCAAAATGCCTTCCACACTCAGAGAAAGAAATATGGAAGTCATTCGCCAGAATGTAGCAGATCATGTTTGTGTGTGGGTGGGTTTCAGTGTATTATGTTTTGATTTGTTATATGATTTCTTCCATTTATTTTTGTTAGACTACATAGCATGACTATAGTGAAAATGTGCTCAATAGGAAAGTATATGTAGAACCTATACAAAATTGTATGCTGTCACGGGGAGGGAGGGGGGTATTGGGGGAACAGTGGGAGGGATAAAATCTTAACTTTAAGGAAATGATTTTTAAAACATTAAAAAAAATTAAAATTTAAATTTAAAAAAAGTGTTAGCTTTTAATGTGAATCCAGAGAACTACTGGACTCATCAAACCAGTTGTTTCTGGATTATTCAGGTCAGATCCACTAGTTATTCACTTAAATGAATGCTGAAATGTCCAGTAACAATGAAATGCACAGAAACACAGATCTTTTTTACCATTTACCAAAGCAGCTATGAAGATCCACTTTTCCTTCTACAGCCAGAGGTGTCAGTAAAGAGCAATAAATATAATTCAAAGCTTCATCTTTTCAAAGGCCAGGTGGAGCTGAAGTCAGATAGATATCACCAGAGAAAAGTGGCCAGTGAAAACTGTTCTATCAGACCAAATGGCAATCAATTTACTGTTTCTAACCTCTTCCACTCCCTAATTAATTTCCTCCATATTCCATTTCTCCTACTGCTGCTACCTCTTCCATTTCTCTTGTTGAATTTCTCATTTTCTAATGGCTGAAATGATATCCTCTTAGCTCATAGCTCTATAACACTTTATGGAGAAAGACTGCATGCCAACAAGTCTTGGATAACCTTTGCTACACCTGATTCTGACTCTACCAATTGGAGAAATAGATTGACCTCTTTCAGAGGTAATGGATAAGATTCAATAGTTAATGACTTAGGGAATGGGGAAAAGATGAATTTCCTCAAGACAGAAGAGTAAGTAGCCAGCGGATTCAAAGTCAGAATAGACTAACAGGGAGATAAATGTTTACTATTTTATTAAGAGCAAGAATAGATTTTTTAAGAATAGATGGTAACCAAAACTACATAAGATATACTGAGAAAAGGGACTCAATATAATACTGAATAGAGAAGTAAGAACTGTACCACATGCAGGGAAAATAGGAAACTTGTCAAGCCTCAGCTCAGATTAAAAAAGAAAACAGTAAAAGTAAAAAGTAAAAACAAAAACACAAAAAACAAACAAACACCAAAAAAAAGATGAGATGGAAGAGCTCATATCAGTTTAACCATATACTGGAAAACTGGTTCAACTACTATAACTAGGGAATTCATAGATATTGGGGCAGAGGCCTCTTATATATGGAAACCCGCAGTAAGGAAGATAGAAACTAATGCATTTCCAGTGGATTCGTGGACTCCAAAAGCACACCGGACTTTGTATTTACCCTGCTTCTGGATATTTACTCCTTATTCTTTGCGAACTTTGTTTATTTAACCTGTTTGCTGGATTTGTCTCCTGCAGGCTTAGTGTCCTCCACTTGTAGATGACTGACTACTTATGCTGGATGTCAACCTCTGTGTAAGACTGTGGTACATCACCCCTGGACCTGACATTAACCAGGCCACAGATACTAGCTAAAGAACTGACCCCTTGAATGAGAACCAGTGAGGCATGGACAGCTCTACATCCAATCTCAGCATCAAGTAGTTATAGAAGGAAAGACCTTTTCCCCTTACCCCAAGGGATGTGGGATCCCATTCATTTGAGGCAGGAAATGATGGGATGTTTGTGCTCAAGCTTTTCTTTTTTGTATTTATATCCCATCACTTACTAGAGTCCTTGACAAATAGTAAATAATTGCTAAATATTGTATTGATCTCTGTCCTCTGTTTCTTCATCTATCCATGATTCAGTCCCATAAAGATTTATTAAGCATAAACTACATGCCAGGCACTGTTCTAAGGACTGGAGATACAAGTAATGCAAAGGGAAGACAGTTACTGGCCTTAAAGAGCTTACAGTTTAATGGAGAAAACAACACATCTGAGGAGGCAGGAAACCAGAAGGCTAGTGCTCCAGGCAGTACCCCAAATGGGCATCTTGAGTTGAACCCAGCCTAGAAAGGAGATGCAAAGTGAGGTATTTCTACCCTTGAAAATGGCAGGAATTGGAAGGAGTTTGGCATTCCATCCTTCAGCCCTCAAATAAGTAAGGAGAGGAGGCTGAGAGAGATGGGGTTAATCAGGGCCTGAGTCTGTTTAAAACTGAAAAGTTTATCTTAGGAGGGGCATCTTGTTCTATTGAGTCAAAACTAGACAAAGAAGAAGATACAAAATGAATTGTTGGCATGAGATTTCTGTCTGCTTATCTATGTATCTCTCCTCTGCTCTCTTCTATCCTCTCCTCTCTTTCTCTGCCTCTCCCTCTCTCTTCCTTCCCCTGTCCCTCCTTTCCTCTAGATGACACCTTTCCTCTCTTGAATATGCCCTCTTCCCCTTAATCACCCCCACACATACACACACTGCCCATGCAGGACCCCATCATCTCACATTTCAATTACTACAATTACCTGATGAAGGGTCTGCCTGCTTCGTTTCTCTCCCCACTACAATCCAGCCTTCGTTCAGTCACCAAAGACACATCATTCCTTGAGTCAGTACATTCCACCATCTCTCTAACACAATATCTGACACATAGTAGGAAATTAATTAATAATTATTGAATGCTGGTCGTCTGTTTATCTATTTCCTTATTAACAGATAGCTAATTAAGAAAGATCAATTTGTGTTTATAGATGTACATACAAAGTGTCATAAAACTCAGTATAGTATAAGTTTTGGTAAGACACCCTGTATATCTATGTGTGCATATATGCACAGGTGCAAGCTTGTGTGTATGCAGATTATGTACGTAAATGTCATGTGCACAAAAATATACATGTGTTTGTATATGTGTGGGCATATATATATAATATATATATATTATATATATATATATATTATATATATATGTATCAGCTCTAGGAATTGTGATACTGAGCTATCTTATTAAAATAAAAATGATAATAAATCTATTCTGTTAAAAAAAGATAAAGCAAACAATTCCTGATTTGAAAAAGCTTTAGAAAGATAATACTTTTTGAGTATTTTAAAGAGTTGTGATGAGTCCCATAATCCAGCATTGGTTCCTTAATAAGTTTAATGTAATTCCTTTTGCTAGAATGAAATTTCAGTCAGGAAGAGAGCCAAAGGAAGGCAGACATTGGATAGATCACTCATGGAGGACATATGGGAGATATGGAAAAGAAATGATATAAAATGGCAAGTGTTCTGGAGGTGGTATTCTTCTTCCCTGGGCACCACTCTGATCATGGTTGCCCTTTACCTTAAGGTTTTTGATGGCTCCCTATTGGTTGACAAATAAGGTATGAATTCATGACTGAATTCAAGTCTCTGTCACAATCTGTTTCTAAATTAGCCCTCCTGAGTAATTCCATCTTGCTCTTCTATAAAAATCCAGTACTATTCAACATGTACTATGCCTTCATTCTCATCCCTGTCCTCATTCTTTGCAAGCAACATCTTTGCTCTTGCCAACCTCAGTGTGTGGAATGACATGGACAATGTCACTTTCCTACATCTGCATATTGAATTTTTTTTTTAAATATTGAACTCAATTGTTTTCTGCTTCAGGAAGGATTAATCGAAAACGATCTCTTCTTGCCTACATTTTTTTCATAACACATTGCCTAAAGTTTTTCCTTACGCTGATCATATTTCCCTTCTTTTCATAAGATTTATTTCTTCACCCTCCCATTAGATTTCAATTTCTCTGACAGCAGTGGGTTTGCTCTATTATTTGCATGTTCAGTGTGTCAAACAATATGGGAAAATGGTATCTCATTATGGTCCAATGTCACCATAGAAATGTTTAGACCATAGAAATCAATCCAGGATGTGAAACACAGAGAAAGACAGGATCCAAAGGGTTCTTCACAGGTTGTGTGTGTATGTGTGTTTATACACACACACATATACATATACACGTTATTATACACATACACATATACATACATAGATGCACATATATACTTAGATACATACGTATATGTTTTTGTGTGTGTGTGTTCATCTTTCATTGTTGAATCAGAGAAATAATGACATGACTTGCACTTGACTTTGTTTTGAGTGAGGGAGGGCTGTACAGATCACCAACCCCACTTCTCAACTTAAGCGCTATCTGGATCCAGTGACCAGATATTCATCAGGATTCCTGGAGATGACTCAGGATGAAACAGTTGAGGTTAAATGACTTGTCCAAGGTCACATAACTAGTGAGTATCAAATGTCTGAGGTGAGATTTGAACTCAGGTCCTCCTGACTTCTGCACTGGTGCTCTATCCACTGTACCACCTAGCTGCCCTTATGTGTATATGTATACGTATACGTATATATATATATGTGTGTGTGTGTGTGTACACATATATATGTGTGTGTATATACACATAAATATATACATATATACATATGCATGTGACTATGTATAGGCATATACGTATGTATATATGTACATTACATATGTATGTTTATCTATGGGAGTGGATATTGCAGACACACAAGTATATGTATGTATCTGTTAGATACATGAATATACATATGAGCATATGCATGCATATATGTAGATATGCATAGACATACAGGCATGCACAACCATATGTGTGTATTTGTATGAGTGTGGCTATATATGTGTGTGTATATATGAACATATATGTATAGTTATATAGTTACATAACAAAATCATTAACTGGTAGTTTGCTCATTAATATATTTCTTTGAAATTATATAACCCAGAATATACCTTACTGACTATGGATCATAATGAATAGAACACTGAAATTAATGTTTAGAGGAAGTGAGATCAAGTCTTCTGTCTTGTGCAGAGGAAATCACTTTAACTTTTTGTTGAAAATTCTATGTTGCACTAGTTGAAAATATATGTACAAATAGGGAAACACACTATCATACACATCCACTTACACACTCCATCACTGCCACCACCCAGAGGGTAAAGAGGGGATAATCATGCCTGCAGAACCTCCTTCGCTTGGTGATTGTGACCATCAAATGAGATAATATCTGAAAAGCACTTGGCAAAATTCAAAGCCTTATCTCAATGTTATTTATTATTATTATATATGCAGCCATCAGATGACAGAAGAAAATCTATCCCCTTTGTATTGGTGATGTATTAGGTGCCATAGAAATATGATTTTATGCAGTATATTACTAAATAACCTTGTTTAATTAAACCCCAGAAAGTTTAATACTCTAACGTAGGCAGATGTATCATTTAAGGTTGTTTAAAATGATGTGGGTGATAATAACTATAGACAAACATATCACCCTTGTTCAGGAATATGATTCTCTGCCATAAGAATACTTCTATTCGAACATTACAAAACTTACACCCATTAGATCTGTACCACTTTCTCCCTCTTTAGTAAAACAAGCCTGAAAAACTCCAAAATCTGTCAGTATTAGAATTTGTTAAAGAGACATCTACCTGATATAGTCCAAAGCAAAAATGAATGACTCACCATTTGATTTTCATATCTAAGCCCCAGCAGGATTCAAACAGTCCATTGCAAGCCATTTTTTCTCTCTCTTTATACCACCATATCTTTGTTACTCAAAGTATGACAAATTTTCAGAATTCCATTATCTTCTTTTTTTCTAGAAACTTGAATGTACTTCTCAGGTCCTTTCCCTTTGTTTTTGCATTTGAACATCTTTCTGAATACACCATTTTCTACCACTTGTCTTATGTAATGTGTTTCTCAGATGAATGATTTTCTTCTAACACCAATATGTACACTGAGTACATGGTAGCATCAAAATTTAAACTAATAGGAAAAAAATAAATGTGTAAATATTTATTTCTACATTTGAAAAATATATTCATCCTTACCTTATTTTAATAAATACTTTCATTATAAAATCATCTAGAAATGAATATTTGTCAACATCTCCTTTCTAATATAAAAAAGGGAAAATGTGGTATGTATAAAAGTTCTTCAATGGAGACTTCATTTGAAAAACGTTCAGTATAAAATTTGCATCTTGCTTCTTAGAGGTAAAGTGATATTTGGCCAAAAGCAGATATTTCCAAATTAAGTAAACGTTTGTGCTTACCATTCAGAATTTCCTTTAAAAATATCATTGTGAGGGCTTCATCACCTATGGTGAAAAAGGACCAGACAGCTGTTTATATTCCAGACATCACATAATGGTAGTGTTATAAAAACCTTGCGTTAAAGACAGTTGTTATTGGTATCTGACATCTAATAGGAAGTGAGGAAAGTATAGAGAAAAAGGGATGTAACTGTAGGAAAATACAAAGAGAACAATAATAGGACGATGTATTCTAAACCAGATAGTGCCAGTAACTAGGTAACTGCTGGATATTTGGTATATTGTTTCTGGAGGCTTTGTTGTCCTTCTTCCCCTCATCTGTTAAATGAGAGAATGGGACTGAGAAGATATTGTGTTGTTGGCACTTCATAAAATGTGAGTGAATGAGGCCAGGGACAAGTTGGAACAGTGAACACACTGGTAATGTCCTTAAGGCTATGATCTCTGAGCCACGGTTGAAGGAACTAGGAATATTTTGACTGCAGAAGAATTGGCTTATGTAGCTTATTCTATCTGTTGTTAGGTATCAGAAGAGTTGTCAAAAGGTAGAAGAACCTGTGCTCTTCTCTTCTGCTCCAAGGAATAGAAATAGATGCATTTGGTGAAAGTTTCAGGATGCATATTCAGGGTAGATGCATTTCTTAACATATGGAGCTGTCCTGAAGTCTAATGGGCTTCCTCCTGAAGTGAAAAGTTGCTGCTCATTGGAGAGCTCTAAATGAAGACTGAATAATGAGTTATCTAAGATTTATCACCATGTCTTGCTGGAAAATTAATAATACTAATAATTATTAATTAATCAATATTAATTATGCTAAATTAATTAATTTAATAATATTAATAATTATTATTAAATTAAATTTTCATAGAGTCCTTTTATAAAGTTATTCCATTTACTATTTACAACAGCTTTGTCAGGTAGGTGCTACTATGATTCTCCTTTTGCAGATGAGGAAACTGAGCCTCAGAAAAGCTAAATGACTTGTCCCAGGTCATATGGTAAGTACTTTATGAAATAAGATTCCACTCTCCTATTCTTTACTCCAGATTTAAAAATGTACAACATACAAGTTGTTCTAAAGGTACTGCCCAGCTACAAGATTTTAAGAGTATCTCTGAAAAGTTCTGTTGATTTGTGGTCAAAAAAGAGAAAATAATGACTCACTCCCTATGCTCTGTTCAAGGCTCTCCTTCTAATTCAGCAAGTGAGGAAATCACATCACATACTCTTCTTTTAATTTAACCCTCTGATTGAACCTTTATTCCACAAAGCTCTCTCCATTTTATGAGAAAAGGGTTCCTTAAGGAATATTCCCTGCCACTAGCGGTGAAATTGGCTGTTTTTAAACACCTCCCCCCCATGCACTTGGGGTATCAATTTCAGAAGGAAATTTGTTTTTATGCCCAGTGGAGAGATGTTTGGTAGTGGGAATGAATGACAGAATTTTACTTTATTTTTCCTGTCTTTCTCTTCAAACAGGCAGCAGAGGAAAGGAACCAATGGACAGATATCTGCCTCTGTCATAGGTGTCACACCAAAGAACTGAGTTTGACACAGATTACTGTGCTGTTGATACATTTGTCATTTTTTGATAGTTACCATATTAGTTTCCATAAACTACATCCTATTATTATTTTGTTCTGAAAAGGCTAATGAGTTTGTGAGTGACAGTTTTGTAGATTACCAGGAAGCCTTAATCAGAGGTTATCTTAAGGCAGTCCCTTGAAAGCTATGTCGGTGACCAAAATGTCTTAGGTGTGGCAAAGTTGGAGAGGTTTGGAGATCAATTCCAGCGACATCTTTAGTCTAGATCTCTTGTTAAGGGCCAGGCTCATGTCTCCCTGATAGGCTCACCTGCACATCCTGCAGAGAATGACTTTGTTATCCTTCCTTTAGATATGCAGTGACTCTTAGAGACCATCTACTGCAATGCATCACAGGGAATCCAACTAGAATCAGTGGTCACACATGGGCAGAGTCATTTCTCCTAGCTTTGCCCATGCCTGAAATGTTCTCTCTATGTATCTCTGCCTATGGACTTCCCTGACTGCCATGTAAAATCACATCTTCTACTGGAAACCTTTTGAACCCCTTTTAACAATAATGCCCACTTAATTTGTCCTATTTATCTTATACATGGCTTGATTGTACCTATTTGTTTCTTTTGTGTTTCCACTATTAGATTGTAAGCTTCTTGAAGGCAGAGACTGCCTTTTACCTTTATTTCTTCTTTTTTAATCCCCCACACTTAGTACAGTGCCTGGGTACACAGTAGTTCCATAATAAATGTTTATTGACTGACTGACTATCAAATTATCAGTGATGGAATGATAGCAATTCTTCCCATGTTAGAAGTGAGAAAATGGAGCCACAGAAGAGCAAAGAAGACTAGTCATGCAGCCAGTAAGCAAGGCTCAGAGCCTGAATTTGAACCCAGGTCTTCCCAGCACTAATTCTCTAGTTCTGTGTCTACTATAGCACAACTGAACTTCAAAATATTTGAAACTTCCTTCAAAATTCAACCTCACTGCCATGTATTACAGGAAGCCTACCACTACCTCCTATAGGAAGGCTAACATTTTTCTCCCCTCCCTCAGTCGCTAGTTCCCTTTTCCTAGAAATTACTCTAATATCCTTGGTCTTGACTTTATTAATATGTTTCAACTTGAAAAGAACGTAAGTTCCTTGAGAGCAGTGATTTTCATTTCTGTGCCTGGCATGTAGTAGATGCTTAATGATTGCTTGTTGAATGAATGATGGAATGGATACCTGCCTTGTTTCTGTGGAAACTAAAAGTGTTCCAGAAAGTTTTCCTCCCTACTACTATATACTTAAAAGGAAGAAGTAGATTAAATATTTAACTCTTCATCAGAAGAGAGAAGAGATAAAGAAACACGGAGAATCAGAGATAGAGCAGGAGAGACAGAATCAAAGAAAGGCATAGAAAGATAGAAATAGCCAGAAAGATAAGAAGGCAAAGAGAATGAGACAGACAGAAGAAGTTACAAGATAATCCAATAGCTTGAAGTAATGAACTGGGACAACATGGTACTCAAAGTACCACATAAAGATGGGTAGGCTACATCCCCCGGTAGCAAGCCACTCCAATGAGAAGGAATCATGCTATGTGGTGCTCATAATTCAGAACTGAGACGAATTACAGATACTGACCAGTGAGGCTAATGAAGCAATTTAGTCTGTGAGTAATAAATGTGTATGTGTGCGTACACATATGTGCATATGAATATATGTATGCATACACATACATGTAAATATAATAAAGTATACATATACATATATGTGCTATGTGTGTGTATATATGTACACCAACTGTGAAGCAAGGAGAAAAATTCAGAGGAAAATATCCCTTCTTCATCTTATTATTATTTTAGATTTCACAGAAGAAGATGGGAAAATAAATAGTCCAAGACAAATAAACACACTGCAGGCCCAGACAAATACCTACCTTGCATCTATTAACTCTTCCACGGGAAAAAAAAAAGAAAAGAAAAAATTGTCAAGCTCATCTAACAACAGCAATTTGCAGTCAATGTAATGAAATACACGACCTCTTGAGGGGGTTCCTGGAGGTTACAGAAACATTGACTTATTTCCTGAGCCACTATAATAAGATAATAACCAGCGGGAGAAAATAATGATCTGGCATCATAACAGCAAATATCAGTCGCCAGCCCTGGCCTGGTGCAGAGTAGACTTTATTCTGAGATCTTAGCTTTTAATTAAAAGGATAGTATTTTCAGCATACTGTTTCAACAGTAATGATTTACAGAACAAAAACCAAAATGAAAGATGAGGACTCCAATGCTTTTTATACTTACTAATAACATAAATCTGACCATGTTATTCCTCTACTCAAAAATTTCCAATAGCTCCCCATTACCTCTAGAATAAGATACAGAATCCTCAGGTTGATTTTGCTGGTGTTTTTAATTTGCCAATTAAACATCTTTTTTGTTATTAATCAAATGGCCATTTCAAACACATTTTTCTTGACCTCACTGCAGTCTTTGATACTGTGGCTCACTCTCTTGCGTATAATATCATCTGCTCTTTAGGTTTTCATGACCCTGTTTTCCCTGACTTCTCCTTCTGCCTCTTAGACCAGTGACCTTGGCTAGACCTTCCTCCAGGTAATGCCTCCAATCATGAATGTATCTCGAGGATGCCCCCCAGCCCTCCTCCATAGCATTTCACTTGGTGATCTTACAGCTCCCATGGATTCACCCTTTTTGTGCAGAGGATTCTGACCTCTCTCTCATCTCTACCCACAACTTCTCAGCTGCCTCTTACCAATTCAACCTGGATTTCCTATAAATGTTTTCAAATCGATATGTCCCAAGCTGAACTCATTATCTTCCCAGCCAAGGTCTCCCTCCTTTCAAACTCCCCTATTACCCTGGAACACATCTACATCCCCTCAGCCTCCTGGGATCACATCTAGGTATCATCTTTGACTCATTCATTATCACCCTTCATTTCCAACCAATTGCAAAGTTTCGCCATTTTTAAATTCATGGTACCTTTCTTTCTGCCACCTTCCTTCTTCTGACCCTGTCCCCACCCAGGTGCATCCCCCACTGTTTGTTCTCCCTGCTCCAAGCATTCTGTTCATCTGTCAAAGTGATCCTTCTTAAGCATAGGGTTGGTCATACCACTTCTTTTTCAGGAAACTCCAGTGGCTCCCTATGACCTCAAGTATACAACGTAAAACATTCTCTGCCTGGCTTTTAAAGCTCTTTGTTGCCTGATTCCTTCTTGGCTTTCTAGCTTTTTTCAAACTTACTGTCCTCCACCAGCTGTGCCATATAGTGACATCAGCCCCACTTGCTTTTACTCAGATACAACACTGCACCTGCCATTTGCTATCATATCCCCCTTTCTGGCTTTCAGACCTGTCAGTTTTCCCCTCCTCATCTCTGCCTCTTGAGTTCCCTGGTTTCCTGCATTTCTCAGATTAGAGGGCCACGTTTTACCCAACGATTTTCCTAGCTCTATTTAAACTTAAAACTTTTCCTCTGTGTTTCTCCCTAAATCATCCTGTAAATGCCTTGTTTGTAAATAATTGCTCCTGTGTTATTTTCCCAAAATAGCATAATTTTTATAATGATGACAAAGGTACTGAAATGGTTTGCCACTTCCCTCTCCAGTTCAATTTACAGATGAGGAAGCTGCATCAAACATGGTTGTGAGATTTGCTCATGGTTACACAGGTAGTAAGTGCCTGAGGCCAGATTTGAACTCACAAATATACATGCGTATGATCTCCTAGAGAGCAGAGACTGTTTACATAGACGTGTGCGTGTTTCTTGTGCCTTTCTTGGTTCCTCTTGTTCTTGTCTCGCTTCATGGCACATAGTAGGCTCTTAATAGGTACAGTGGATAGAGCTCTAAACCTGAAGTCAAGAAAACCTGAGTTTAAACATGCTTCAGACACTAGCTGTGTGTCCCTGGGCAAAACACTTAACCCTGTTTGCTTCATTTTCCTCATCTATAAAATGAGCTGGAGAAAGAAATGACAAAGCACTCCAATATTTTTACCAAGTAAACCCTAAAGGAAGTTACAAAGAGTAAGAAATGACTGAAACAACTGAATGACAATAAGAAATGTGTAATTATTTTCTATTTTCCTTCCAGGATCTATCTTAAGGGTACAGTATTGGGAATGGAAAAGGGAGTCGGCAGCAGAACAGTCTAGCTTTCAACTTTGTAGCTTGATTAACAGCATCAGTTCAAGACCTCTCCAGTCTGGATGTTGCCATTGCCTGAATTTCTTCTCTCTCTCATCATTTCCACCTTTGTTTCTTTATCTCCTTCCCTTCATTTCAATGAAATATTTTTTTTTAAATTCCCAAAGAACTATTAGATGCTAGGAATATGAAGATATAAAACCATAACAAAAGTCTTGGCCTCTGAGGCATTTACATTCTACTAGGATCATCTGAGGAAAAAAAATTACTAACGAAAACTAAGGCAAATACAAACTCATGTGTCCACACTGATATATTTACAAAAAAATTACAGCTCTGAGAATAGATTGTGAGAGGTAGCTACTTTAGCAGCAGGGCTAGCTCAGAAAGAACTGGGTTCTAATTCTGATTTTGTCACAACTTGGGTGAGCCTGGGTAAATCACTTAAACACTGAGAATTTCCTTTTCCTCATCTAAAAAGTGGCACTCTTGATCAAAAATCCTTTTTTTCTTTATTTTTTTTAATCTGTGTTTTCTTTCATGTCAGGACTTATATGGAAATGTATTTTGTGTGACTACATATAATACAATTTATGTCAAATTGTTTGCCCCCTAATGAAAGGGGAGGGAGAGAATTTAAAACTCAAAATTTTTTGGGAGGGATGTTAAAGTTGTTTTTAGATGTCATTGGGGAAAAATAAAATATTTAGTTTAAAATAATAAAAATAAAAGTGCCAGTCATATTGTAGCTAATAACCTCACAGCTCCAATGTGAAATTAACATTTTACTCACATCTCTTAAAAAAAACCATTCTTATCCATTAATCTAATTGTTCTCTTATGTGCTCATTGATTTTGTTTACTATTTGAATGTGACAAGTCTCTGTACCCCATATTTAGCTCAAATCCTACATAAATTATCTAATTAAAATCAGCTTTAAAAATTGCTGTCATGATTTTCAAGGACTACTTTATTAAAAAAGGTGACTGCTGCAAGCTTATTTCTCTTTAAATTGTCCCATGTCATTAGATTTTTCCATTATCACATGTATTCAGTATCTTCAGAGGGAGGAAGGAAAGGAGAGAGACACTTTTTAAAAGTGTAGATGATGTGCCAGATAGGGCTTTTTAATGAAATACACACACATACATATATGGACACATATATATGTATATATATACATGTATACATGCATATACATATGCACATATACAGATGCACACATATATGCACATACACACATACATATATATAATTGGAAATTCACATGCATGTAAAATAGGTGCTATTATCTCCTCTCCTTCCATTTAGTGTTCTATCATTTTCTTATGTCTTATGGCTTTCTCCTTTCTACTTTATTTTATTCTTTCATCGATTTTCTCTTCTTAATTTCTCCTATTTCTCTGTCTTCTTAGTCACCTTCTGGCCACTTATGATCCTGTTATTCCTGACTCAAAGTTTCTTAAGTCTAATAAAGCCTTTCAGATTCCACTCCTTCCCCCAATGAGAGGGGATTGGATTGGATTGAGTTAAGGAAAATCTAAGAAATAGAATATATATATATATATATAATATGTATATATATGTATTATAGTATGTATGTGTGTGTGTATATATATATATATATATATATTTTTTTTTTTTTTCCTACTTTCAGGTTCATATGGTCACCTTTTGGAGAATGTCAAGGGCCACGACGTTCTATCGAAAGTCATTTAAAAATATAAATCATTTATAATTAGCACTTAATTATTGGAATAAAACAGACTTAAGCGCCTCAGGCTAACTTTTCCATTGTTAAATCTAGTCATTTGCTTAATAAATCCTTTGATTTTGTTTTCGTTTCTGAACAGAAGTAGACTGAATCCATTTACAGGAATTTTGTATGGCAATGCATTTTTTATATCTTATTGCATGGCCAGTCAAAGCTTGGCAGTTTAAAGAGGTTAGGGATGCAGATATCGTGGAACCACTTACAATGCATCCTCTGCAAGGAATAACCCAGGACAGTGAATGTGTTATTCAGTCCTTACTTTAGAAAAATTCACTCTTGAGAGTTAAAATAAAAATGAACTTCTAATATAATTGCAGATGTTAAAGGGCCTGGCTGAAATTAGCACCAAATTATCTAAGAGATACCTTTTAAAACTTAAATTGTGTGTGCATGTGTGTATGTGTATGTGTGTATGTGTGTGTGTACGTGTACGTGTGTGTGTGTGTGAGTGTGTGAAAGGACTTGGGGCTGTAAGAGTTTTCAATCTGTTCACTCATTGTCTCACTTCAGATAATTCCCTCCCCCTCTCCAAACCTCTCTGAAGCGTGACTGTCTCCCATGCCTGAAATGCCTTCCCTCCTGTCCTCTGATTATTGACTTCCCTGCCTTCCCAAGTCTCAACTAAAATCCCACCTTCTCCAGGAAGCCTTTGCCAGTCTCTCAATATGAGTGCCTTCCTTCTGTTAATTATTTCCTATTTATCCTGCCTATGCCTATTAGATTGTCACTTTTTAAGGATTAGGGATTTGCTTCTTTTTGGATCGCCAGCACTAGAACAATGCCTGACACATGATAGGCACTTAAGTAATGTCTATTTATTATTGAATATATAGCTTTCTTTGCATATATTTGTTTGCATCTGTCCAATTAGAATAAAATATTTTGAGGACGCAGACCGTCTTGTGTTTCTTTTGTGTCCCCATGATTTAGCACGGTGTTTGACACACAGTAGGTGCTTAATAAGTATTTATTGATTAAAAATAAATAATTGGATTACTTGGTGTTATGGTATCATTCCTGTAAGCCTTCTGCTTCAGTATCTTATATATTCTCCTTAACAAGAGACGTGAGTCTCAATTTAAAATCTTTAGAGATGAGAACATAATAACTGAGATGAATGAAAAGTCTGAGACAGACTTTCTGGGTAATTGATAATCAATTTATTAATGAAGCCAGCAAATGATCAATACATTCAAGCCAATGGTTCTCTCAGTTACCAAAGACTTTGTAGAGGTCACTTAATGTTTAAGTACACTTGGAAAAAGGAGTATCCCTAAGGGTGGAAAACATTCTGATTGGTTAACAATTAATGAGAGAATGATATTATAGTGAGAGGTAGGCTGTTCTCTAATGAGTGGCTGGGGGATACGACTGTAATTATATCATCAAATCTTCCTCCAGTAATTCATACAAAACAAACTTTTCTCCACCCATTCCTACCTGAGCAGAATTATGGTGGGGTTATGGGTAGAATTCCATCTGGATAAGATGGTTTGGATGAAGTGAATTTCTGTAAGATCAGGAATGTTCTTTAGAGACTGTGCTTTGAATGAACAAATAAAAGAAGAGCATATTTGGGTCCCATATATTGAATTGTGTGTTAATATAATAAGAAAGTAATTATTTTTCTCATATCCAATGGAGTGAAGTTTAATGACAAAAAAGACTGTGAAGATCGTAGGCAGGAAAAAAGTACTAGACATGTAGTCCTCAAAGTTGGGCTCCCTTCATAGCGGTGACACAGACTGATAGGACTTTGGTGAAGACATTTAACTTCTTGGTGTTCTATGCCTTCGTGGAGGTCTTTAAAGTCTAAAAATGATTAGCTCCATCCCATTCACCATGTCAAGATTTTTACTTTTTTTTTCAATATGCATTATAACAATATTTTCCATATTAAAAAGCAAATATATTAGTATTTTTATGAAAAATACTTTTGAACTCCTGGACCCCATGAAATAGTTTTGGGAACCACCAGGGTTCCCTAGATCATACTTGGAGAACTACTGTTCTGGTCAATGCTGTAAGACTTTAAGATTCCTAGAAGGAATCAAGCTCTCTTGGAAGAGGAACTTCCTGCACTTGGTAGTTCCCTAGAGCAAAGAAATCCCAGGTCAGTCCCAAGTCCTGTATCTATTTCCTTACTGATGTTTCTGAAAAGTTCTGGTGTGATGTTTTCTCATGTTTTGGATGCAGTGATTGCCTATGTGAATTCTGGGGTAACTTCCCTTTGAGATAGTCTGGCTTTTCTGATCTAGGGGTAGCTTGGTGCCCAAATTGAAACCAAACTATCCAGTTCCAATAGGACAACTCAACTCCTCCTCTCCCCTCCTCTCCACTCTCTGTATGGGCTATCATGCCCTAACCAGAGGGTACTCTGCCCAAAGGAAGGTAAATTTTGAAGGTTGAAACTACCTAGATATCTTGGGGTTTACTGGCTAGATAGCTTTCTTAAAGACTGTGTTAAACCCAGTTCACTTTAGCTCTCATTAATTGGCCAGCAATTAAGCATAATGTAATGGTTATTTTTGAGCCCAAAGGGCTCAGATTAAGAGGGAAATCTTGACGGTCTTCCTCTCACAGTTTGATTTTTTTTTATTTAAGGGGACAATCCTTGACTCACTTCTTAAATAGGGCTAATCACTGAAATGGCCACTGCCTTAGTCAAAACTGGAATGCAGAAAGACCTTAGCTTAGAAATGCCAAGATCTCCTACTACAACCTGGGCCACCTGTAGTCATCCTGGCCACTAGACCAGGATGAGTTCAGAGGAGAAGGTGAGTCTGGTGACTTTGCACAGCCCTTCCTCACTTAAAGCTAATTCACTTACAGGTCATGACATCATCTTAATGATGTGAAGGACAAAGCACAAGGTAGCACACCTGAAGAAAGGAAGACATGAGTTCAAAGCCAGACTTGGGCAGGTCCTCAAATCCCCATTTGCCTTAGTTTTCTCTTCTGTAAAGTGGGAAAAATAACAGCACTTACATCCCAGCATTGTCACAAGAATGAAGGGGGATAATAATTGAAAAGTGCTTAGCTCAATGTCTGGCACATGGTAAGTACTATATAAATGTTAGCCACTATTACGATTAATGCCTAAACTTTCTATTTGAGGAAATTGAAGTCTGGAGATGTTAAATAATGCAGCCAAGGTAGTGCAGAAAGGAAGTGACAGCCAGAATTTGAACCCAAATATTTGGACTTCCAAATCAATAGTTTTTTTCTAATATTCCATATTCGTTCCAATTCAGAATAACTCTATTATTACAGATTAAGGTTAGAAGGATGTTGATCAGAATCTTATATAATATACAGAGGTTTGGGTCTAGAAATGGATTTGCAAAAGACATTTACTAAGTGCTTACTATATGTCAAATACTGTCTCAAGCACTGGAAATAAATACATGAAAGTGAGTCAGTTCCTTTCCTCAAGGAGCTTCTTTTCCCATAGAGGGAAAGAAAATGCATAGATGGCTAGAGAATATTTGACTGAGAAAGTCATAAGACAAATAAAGAGAGAAATAGATATTTGATCAACACACTTTCGATTAGCATGGGCAGTGTTCATTTGATGACAGTTGCTGAGCTTGAAGCTGGGAAAAAATGAGTGAGGATATGGTGAGGGTAGAAAAATAGCCAGTGGCAACAAGATGGCCTTGATCTGGAATGGGATGAATGCCTGACATGGCCTACATATAGTAGGCCAACTGAGAATCTCCCCCATAACACAGCACAGGTGCTAAGGGAGAAATTTCAGAGATGAGTGTGTTAAATGCCACACAGGAGGGTATAGTGGCAACCAGATAGATAGGTCCAGTGGTCCAGAGAGGTTCACAGCAGTCAGGACTTGAGAAGAAAAAGGTTAGGGTAAAACTGGGAGCTGCTGAATTGCTGGCCTACAGCTGTCTGTATTCCTCTGACTTCAACAAGGATTGTTCCCAGAGGCTTAAACCAACAGGCCAGGGTTAAGAGGCCCCAGCTTTCAAAGGCAGAAGAAGGCTGGGTCAGGAAGCCAAAGAGCTAAAAGGAAGAAGAGACTTTTAGAGAGAAGAGAAAGCTCTGGAGTCCTCTTATCTTTTCCCTCTCATTGTTTTCGGTTTTATTCTCTTACCTCCTCATGAGGAAAGCCAGATAAATGTCTGTGCTGGAAAGTATAAAACACTGTGATCTCTCATCCCCCACATCCTGCCATGCTTTGGATATGTGTGTGTGTGTGTGTGTGTATGTTAATCTTTTTTTTAATTCTCATTCTTTTTTTTTCTCTACTGGAGACTTCCTCTAAGATTCTCACCCCCTTTCTGATCAATACCATATCTGGCAAATAATGACCTCCCTTATTTATTCCCTAACTGTCTCGAATCTTTATGGATCATCTTGCTGAAAGAAACCAGATTTTCTTGTGGAGAGCACAGCTATTTAATGCAACTTTTCATCATAAAACTGAAGAAGGAAAATAAACTGAACAGTGTTCTTCATATCCAACTTCCAAAGGTAGCCTGGAAAAGAATGAGGGTGGAATCCGATCAGGATGGATGTGAATGAACTTCCTGACCCTAGGCCACTCATTTATACTCTCTTGGCCTTAGCTTTTCAAGCCATAGATAAAGGAAAATGACAGCATTTCTTTCTCTTTTTTTCTTTCTTTCTTCTCTATTTTTCATTTCTTCCTTTCTTTTATTTCTTTGTCTTTTTTCTTCTTTTTTTTCTGTATGTCTTTCTTTGTTCCCAGGTGCTATCTAAATGATTTATGGGGTAATATGTGACAATCTGTATATGTGTGTGTGTGCGTGTGTGTGCGTGCATGCACACTCACAGTGAAAAGATAATTTAGTCCTGAGTCGAAATAGCGACCAATAGCTGCCTCCACTTCTTTTTAATCAAGTGACCCTGGGGAAGTCACCTGATATTCCTGGGCACTGACCCCCCTTCTCTATAAATTGAGGTAGTTGCACTAAATGCTCAGTGACGACAAAGTTCCTTACAGTTCTCCGTCTCTGAACTTATATGATACTAATGATACAATAATAATTGCTATTCTAATAAAAGGTAAGATTTCACTAGTGCTTTAAGGTTTGTAGATCATTAACTCATCTGATCCTAACAGCAATCCTGTATAGCAGATGCTCTTATCATCCCCATTTTACTGACGACAGATGGAAGTAGGCAGAGCTGAACTGACTTGTCTAAGGTCACACCACTGGGAATTTTCTGAAGCCCAGTTTGAACCTAATTCTTGACTCTAAGTCTAGCACTCTATCCAATGAAAAATCAGATTTTTTTTTCCATCACATATGTTAATATATGCTCATGAGGAGAGCATGGTTCAGATTTAATTCCTTCAGGATAGGGAAGTCCCAGTATGAGAACTCCTTCCACTGTAGCAGACTAACCACCATTCTGTAATTTAGAATCTTAGAAAGATGTTTGGGACAGTGATCAGTGAAGTAATTCTTCCGGGTCAAACAGCAAATATGTATCAAAGACAGGACTTTAACTCACATCTCCTAGTATCTGTCCTCTCTCCATCCTGCTGCATGACTAAATTAAGGAAATAATCATTTATTTGGTGATACATTAATCAGATGATTTTTAAATTAGTTATAATATTAATTTAAAATATAGGTCATAATTCTCTTCCTCCAGCCCCTCCCTCACCCATTGATTGGCCAAGAAATATAACATTAACTGCACATGTGAGGTCATACAAGCCATATTTATATATTAACCATATCGGGGGAGAGGAGCAAGAAAAATGAAGTGAAAAAAGCATGCTTCCTTTTATACCTAGATTACATCAGTTCTCTCTCTGGAATTAGATAGAATTTTTCTTCATGATTCCTTTGGCAGTGTGTTGGCTTATTATATTAATTAGAGTAGCTAAGTCTTTCACAGTTGCTCATCACTGCAATATTGCTGTTACTATTCACAATATTTTCCTGGTTCTCTTTACTTCAATTTGCATCATTTCATATAAGTTCTCCCATGTCCCTTCTTTTCCCTTTTTTTTCTGAAACCATCCCCTTTGTCTTTTCTTACAAAAAATATTATTCCATTACAATCATATACTACATTTTTTCAGCTATTCCCCAATTATGGGCATCCCATCAATTTCCAATTCTTTGGCACTACACAGAGCTGCTATAAATGTTTGTACATATGAATTCTTTGCCTTTTCATTTAATCTATTTGGAGAACAGAGTTAATAGTGATAATGCTGAGACAAAACAAAGGCAAAATTTACAGTCTTTTGATCATCATTCTAAATTGTTTTCCAAAATAGTTGGACCAGTTCATAATACAGTCAACAGTAAAAGAGTATATTTTTTCACATCCCTTTCAGTATCTATCATTTTCCTTTTCGGTCATGATAGCCACTCTGAAAGTTTGAAATGGTATCTAAGATTTACTTGAATTTTCATTTCTCTAATCAATAGTCATTTAGGATCCCTTTTCACATGACTATTGATAGATTTGATTGATAGCTTTAATTTCTTCTTCTTAAAAGTGCCTCTCATATACTTCCACCATTTATACATTGTGCAATGGGTCTTTTCATAGATGTAGATACATAAGTTTTGCTCAGATCCCCATAAATTTGAGAAATGAAAACTTTATCAAAGAAATTTGATTTAATTTTGTCCACCAGTTTCCTCTTTTCCTTCTAATTTTGGTAGCCTTTTTGTCAAATTTTTAATTTGAGGTCATCAAAACTATCCATTTTACTTCCTGTGATCCTATTCATTTTTTATCATGAATGTTCCCTCTAGCCATAGATTTGGCAAGAAAATTTTTCCATGTTTTCTTAATTTGCTTATGGTATGAGAGTGGGGTCCAAAAAAGGTGCTTCCATTTCTTTGGTGTAAATAATTTTCATTTTAATTTTAATACATGAAATGGGTTTTATTAAGTTTTACCAAACTACGTTCCAGTTTTCCTAGTAATTTTTGTTAAATAATGATTTCTTGTCCCAAAATTTAGATCATTGGTTTCACACACTAGCTTATTATCATCAGTTGTCACTGTCTATTTTATATTTAATCTATTCCACTGATCTGTCGCTATTTCATAGCCATTATTTTGTCGCTGAATACCATTTTATAACATAGTTTGAGATCTACTGCTGCTAGGTTGCCTTCCTTCACATTTTCCCCCCAGTATTTCTCTTTACTTTTTTTTCTTTAACTCATTTTCATTTTTTTCTAGCTCTATAAATAATTCTTTGTTAGTTTTATTGGTATGGCACTGAATAGGCAGATCAATTTATGTAGAATTGTCAATTTATTATATTGGCTTGTCCTATTCCTAAACAACTAATATTTCTCCATTTGTTTAAATCTGTCTTATTTATGTGAAAAATGTTATGTTCACATAGTTCCTGAGTTTGTTTTGGCAGGATGACTCTCAAAGATTTTATATTGTCTCCATTTGTTTTAAATGGGATTTCTCTTCCTATCTCTTCCTTCTGGGTTTTGTTGGTTGATGATGGTATTGTCTCACTTTAGGAGGGCATTTAGAGGAGAACACTATTTAATTGTACACAATTTTGGCCTTGGAAGCTTAGGCTCCTATAATGTTAGGGACTGGAAGGACCTTTGAGATCACTTTGTTCAAACATCTCATCTTATATATCAGTAAACTGAGTTTCCAAGTAATGGAGTCATAGGCACTAAGACAGCATAACCAAGATTTGCAGCTTCACCTTCTGACTCAGAGCCCATCAGGTTCTTTGCTTTCCACTACTCCATGAAAATTACCATGTTGAAAAATCTCCTAACTCTCATTTTTAGTTCTTTCAATGTTTACAAAAGACTTTCCTGACAACATCCTGGATAGACCTCCCAGGTTTTATTGTGACCATTATATTAGATAAGGAAAGTGATATCACAGAGATATTAAGTGCCTAGTATCGGTTTGCAGAACAGCTAAGTTCCAGAGGTGGGACAGAAAATCAGGTATTCTGACACTGAAAGCTATTTTCTACCCACAAAGTGTCCTTACCTCTCTACAATAGACACAGTAGAGGAAAGGTGTTAGACATGAAAGTAGAAAGGATGGGGCCTTCATGTGAACTTGGTTAATTAAGTCCCTTACCTGTCTGAGATTTGATTTGCTCCCTCCACCAAAACTCCCCTTGCCCCTCTCCCCCCTCAAAAGGTAGGTATAAATACACCAGGCCTAAAAAACTCAGTGCCTTTGACTTTTATTTTTAAAGAACAGCCTTTGTAAGACTGTAAAGAGCTACATAAATGACAAATATTCCATGTCAGCTACTTATATCAGTGGGCTATCTCTGCCATATGTACTTTATGCTTCAGAGAAGGACCGTATATAAATAGCTCAATTTGCAGCGCTCCCTAATGATGGCTGCGATGGGCCTTCATCTTTCTGCTGAAACGATGGGGTTCTTTTCACAATTTCATGAAAACAGCATGTACTGCAATATCCAACTTCTGAAAGACTTGGAGGGCAGGGCAAGGCCAACGCTTGTCATAACCTGACTACCAGGAAAATGTTGGAACCCAACCAAGTTCTCACCTCCTCATCTTGGGGAAAAATGCTTAAAATAATAATAACTTTCCTTAAGGACAGCAAAGTGTTTTACATACTTTTGCTCACTGGAGGATCACAATAATCCAGCGAAATAGATGTCATTATTATTTCCATCTTACAACTCAGAAAAAAAAGTCAGGTTCAGAGTAGTTAATGGACTTTCCCATAGTCCCATAGCCAATAAATGACAGAGGTGGAGTTTGTACCCTTGTCATCCTGTCACCAGAATCAGTCCTTGATCCAAAGCAACACATAATGTCTCTTACTGACTATAGCCACACTAATTCTTTCAAAGAGAAAATTCATCTGTCCTAGCATTGAAGCATGTTGAAACCCTCTCCATCCTTAACAGGTAGTTTATCTGCCTCCTCATCCATGAGGCCTTTCCTGATTCTCTGATGTCCAAAGGCAGAAGGATTCTGCTCTTGCTCATAGCTCAGACATCATTCTGTGTTGGCTTCTTTCATGGATTAAAATGGTGTTTGGAATTATAGATGGAGAGAATAAAAACTAAGATGAGCCTTTCCCTACAAGGATCCCCAGCTTCTTTCAAAATACAATACTATTTACATGCTTTTGAGGCCCTTCTTAATAAGCCCAATTGTTAGGATTAGTTATCTCTTGAATTTCCTTTGTCTGTATTTTGCATTCATATATGTCTATATCTATATCTATCTATCTATCTATATATATATCTATATATATCTATATATATATTTGTATATATTTGTGATTTATCCCCACATCATTCCCTTGTAGAATATAAGTCATGTGAGTTCAAGGACAGTTTCATTTTTATCTTTGTGTCTTTAGAATATAGCACAGTACATAGCACATAAGTCATGATCCAATGTTTGTTGAACTGAATTAAATAATAGCAAACATTTTTATAATGCTTATTATGTCTCATACATTGTGCTAAGTGCTTTATGATTATTTTCTCATTGGACACAACATTCTTGGGAAGTAGGTGCTATTCTGTTCCCATTTTACAGATGAAAAAACTTAGGTAAAAAAAGAAGATGAGACTTGTTTAGGATCATACAGCTAGCAACTGTGTGAGGCCAGATTGGACTCAGGTCTTCCTCTTTCCAGGCCCAACATGCTATCCATTGGACCACCTGGTTGGCCAAAATGAAGTTTGGTGAGTGTCTCTTCAATAACCTCTATTATATTAATAAAATAGGAGGTAATATCATTGAGCAAATTCATTCACCTTCATACTTAGTTGGACCTTAAGGGGTATAGTGGAGAAAAGTGCTTCAAATAATTTTTGGAAGTAAAAGTGGGTCACTCCACTGGATGGTGTTCAGGGAATTTAGGTGGAGGTATAAATTGATTAAAAGTGAGGCATAATTTCCCAAATGTTATTTAATTTTGGCTTCTCTTGTTAAATTCTGGATGAAGTTCACTAGCCATTTTCATCTTTCATACGATATGGATGTGCCATCGAACCAGATATAGAGGCTTTGTCTTCAACTATAAATGCCAGGAAACATTAGGGAGTAGGGTAATTTTTTCATGGGTATAAAGAACTTCCAGAATGAGGAAATCTCCCCCCATGAAGAATTTAACCTTCTCTGTGGTTTATCAACTTAGAGTTGTGTATTAGCAGTGAGTGAGAAAAGGATTTACCCAGAGTTACACAGATAATGTATGTCAGAATTAGGATACAAACCCAAATATTCCTGCTTCTGAGGTTGGCTCTTTATTTTGACTTTGATTTATATTTGACTATGATTTCATTAACTCAGGGAATCCTTATTGAGGAACACCCCTCAACCAATGCAGGTGAGTGCCTCCTCTCACATTTAGAGTCCTTGAGAGTTTCCTAGGGGCAGTGAATGATGCAGGGATATGGCCAGGGTCAGATCAGCAGCGAGCATTAGAAACAAAGGCGAGTAGAAGAACTAAGGTCTTATTAAGGCCTACCTGTATTCTCCTAATCCAGTATACAGTTTAAGAAAGAGTCTCAGTTAATTTACGGAATAGTTTACAATGGTTGCTTAGTTTCCTTAAATTATGATTCAGTTTTCAAGTAACTGTTATGTTCCCTTAATTTATGGGAATCTGTAAGTTTCTTCTGAATTTTTCTTCACAGTCTTCCTATGATTGCTACTTTATACTGAGTACTTATAAAGTTACTTATGCTAACTAGAAGGAGGTGGTGGTCAGGGGATTAGAAGAAAATATGATCTTAATATAGGTTATAGATGAAGAGAAAAAATATACATATACATATATGTACATGTATATATAAATATATTCACATATCTGTAGCTATATATTTGTACCAGTCCTAAGTAAGAAAGGGAAATACTTAGTAATTGAGAGTGGAAAAATTGGAATGGCAGAGGTCTTACAGGATGCAATGAAAGGGCAATCACACGAGTTGTACAAGATGAGAAGGCATGGCTGAATGCTATGCCAATTATACCACTGTAGGAAATGCCCATATCAACATGATTCAAAATCCATGAGGATAGCAAAATGTACTAAGTGGCTACATATAAGAATCTTCCAGGGACAAAGAAAATTGTGTTTGTTTTGTTTTGTTTTAACTTTTCCTTTAAGGTGACCATCCTTCTTAATATACTTAGAGATCATAGGAGTTCTAGTGGTTTGTAAGCTTATGTCACATGTAGGATGAAGCAGGGCTATAGTTTGTGTTCTTCAGCTGAAAATTTTGTTTGCCTTCCAGAAAAATTTGCTTCAAAACCTGACTTGCAAAGTCATGTTTCAGAGAATGTTCACTCACATTAAAAGTGCTATTAGATATTCTACTTTTGTTACATGCAACTCCAGGCTTCATAGGATGCAGCAAAACATGAAGGGAGTGAAAGTGCTCATGGACTCAATAATGTATAAGGTTTGGCAGTATTTGTTTCCCTGTGGGCAGAAGCATTGACTTTTTCTGTTGGAGAAATCTCACTGATGTCAATAGGATTAAGCATCAGCGTATTTTGATTTGTTCATGCACAGCTTGCAAACTGGTTGAGGAGATTAGGACAATCGTCTGTTGTTTAGTAGGCACAAAAGTGCTTGTCCTGATATTTTAAAGGTTTAGTCCAGTGGTTAACTTGTGGTCTCAATACATACACATATACATGTACACATGTGCATATATACGCATATACATATATATGCATGCATATAAATGCATAAACACACGTATATGTGTATATTTATACACATTATATATACACCTATATATTTACACCTATATACATATATGTGTATATATAACATCTCATTTTACTATTGCTATTATAAGTATTTTCCTTCTCATTATTAGGAATGAATATGCAAAGGATACAGGATTTTGTAGGTCTAGATTTAGAAACTTTCTCTACCACTAGAAACCTATGATTTAGAAGAGAGATTCCAGGGAGTTGCTTGAGTTTCAATATAATGTACATTTATTTACAAAACCTTATGCAAGAAGATGTGAGATTATAAACAAAACATTGAGAAGAGGAGGCAAAATGAGTTTGCAGAACGTTGACAGTAAGTCAGTAAGTCGGATTGTCTGAAGAGTATTTAAGTATAAAAATTGAACAAGCTAGAGAAGAGGGAATTCAACATTTTAAAAAATTAAGATCAAGGTGCCTTGTATTATGGTTCACTGGGAACCAATAAATATATAGTGGAAATACATTATTACATTCCTTATTCTAAGGAAATGATATTTCCCTTCATTTAAGCAGAATTCTAATGAAAGGATGATTACAGAGAGAAACCAGAAGAAAGGAAAAGGGAATCACGTAGAGATCAATGGGCAATAGATTTGGGATTTGCCACTTTTTCTATGAATTATTTAACATGAGTAAATTTCTCTTTCTTTTAAGATACTTAAAATATTGATATCTTTTAGAGGAGATCAAGTTTCAGCATGAACCTCAACTGCCTGGGTAAATTCCATCAAACTGAAATAATGCAGCTTCAATGACCATTTGTGAAGCACAAAAAATCTCCTGTTTAGAATTTCAGAGCTGTGAAACAGGAATGGAAGCCAGCTTATAGATCATGGAGCACAAAGCAGCCTGAACTTAAGAGTCAGAAGACATGAGTATGAATCCAGGCTTCACCAGTTTCTACCTGTACAACAATGGAGAAGACATTTCTGATCTATGGAATTAGCTTCTCTGATCTATTAAATGACAGTAGACCAGAAACAATTCTAGGTTACTTTTCAGATCTCAGATTCATGACCCTTATATTCCTTCATATTTTAACGACCTATAAAAGGCTCAGAAAGGGGAATTGTATTACCAAAGCTCACTGTAATGGTAATTTGAATTGGAAAATCTTTCCTATTAATAAATCACCTGGGAACCTAATTCACATGTTGTGGGAGGAGCTTGCTGAACAGGCAGACCAGGAAGGGTGGAGCAGAACTTCTAAGAAGTGAGTGAGCTAGGTGAGGACAGAGTAGGGAAGAAACAGACAGGCACTAGTGGCAAGGCTCAATGTCCTGAGTGTTTGCTTGTGAGAAGGCTCTGGCTGAGGCGGGGAGGATTGGAGCGACTTTGCTCCCTGGGGTGATCATGTTAATTAACTTACTGGTCATCATGTCAGGTTTTGCTTTCTGCTTCTTGGATTTGGCTTTCTGGTGTATAAATAAAAATTTTTCTTCTGCCTTCTATATGGAGAGTCTTTTATATTTTGCAATTGAGAACTATGCTGGCATACTGATAGTCACCATCAGTGTTGTGAATGTTGCCCTGGCGATACACTCATATACCTAAAAAGTGGATTGAGACATCCAGACCTTGGGCTGGATGTCAGATCTCCTGAGTATCAGGAACAGATCTAGTAACCCAGTTGTTTGAAGGTGTTGAGAAGATATGATACCCAAATGTCAGAAGTAGAATGTGGAAATAACCTTACAGTTTTATGTGGGATCTGGAGACATAGTGTTCATGCTTTTGTTTTCTTTTTTAATTTTTTGTAAGTGTCACAAGCCATCTCATGTATTTGCCTAAATGAATCACCAAAAGGATTGCATTATCAACTGCAGGTTCACATTTTGGTTCACACATGCCTATGGTCAATCTTGGAGGCGGCATTTAAAAAATGTCAATCAGTCCAAAAAAAAAAACATTAAGAGGCAACTACGTATCAGATACAGTGTGTATGTGTTCATCTTTTGTTGCTGAAGAAGACCATGCCATCAGAGAAATGATGACATGACTTGCACCTGACTTTGTTTTGAGTGAGGGAGGGCTGTGCAGGTCACCAGCTTCACTTCTTCTCCAGAGCAACTGAATCCAGTAAACAGATATTCATCAGACACAGTGCTAAACATGGGAAATACAAACTGAGGCAAAAGACACTCTGGTCTCAAGGAGCTTACAAGTGAATGGGAGAGACAACATGTAAACAAATATACAGAAAACAAGTCACATACAGGAAAAATAGGGAATAGTTTGAAACATGGAAAGTATTAGAATTAAGGATAAAGAAGGCTTCCTGTAGAAAGTAGTATTATAATTGAGATTTAAAGGAAACTAGAGAATTCAGTAGTCTGAAGGGAGAAAAAAGAGTATTATAGGCATGGGGGATTTCCAGGAAACAAAACAGAACAAAAACAAAACAAAAATCCAGGACAGAGAGGTGGAGTGCCTTATTCCTAGAACGCATAGCAGGTCAGTGTCACTGGATCAAAAAAAAACATGTGTGGAGGAGTAAGGCGTAAGGACTGGAAAGGTAGAGAGGGCTAGGTTATGAAAGACTTGGAATGCCAAATTGAATATTTTCAATTTATTCCTAGAGGCAATAAGAAGCCACTGACACTGACACTGAAGTGTATCGAGTATAATTGGACCTGTATTTAGGAAATCATTTTAGTGGCTGAAGAGAGAATGAATGTGGGGAGAGACTTGAGGCAGGCAGAGCTATCAGCAGGCTACTGAAATAATCAAAGAGTGGGAAAATGAAGGTTTGCACTAGAGAGGTGACAGTGTTAGAGGTAAGAAGAGGCCCTATTTGAGAGATGTCACAATGGTGAAATTGGTAATAATTTGAATATAGGAAGGTGGGAGTTAGTGAGGAATCCAAAATGATTTCTGTTGACAGCCTGAGAAGCTGTTAGGATAGTGTTGCCCTCCACAGTAATATGTAAGGTAGGAGAGGGGAAGGTTGCTTTGGCCATATTGAGTTTAAGATGTCCACTGGGCATCCTTTTTGAGATATCTGAAAGACACCTAGAGATGTGAGATCAGAGGTACACAGAGAGCATCTTTGGTTTATTTTCCTCTCAGTTAAAGTTTGTACTGGAAATATCTCCTAATAGAGGTAATAGTCAAACCTTCAGAGATATACGTAAAACTGTCTCCTGGATCTTATAAAAGCAGTCAAGTTAAAAATGCTTTTAAGATTTACTGTGTGCAAAATAGTCTTAAGTTCACCTCACAAAATAAATGCAAGGCATTTGAATTAATTCATAAATAATCAATATATGTCTCCCCCTTTTTTTTCAATGACTCCCACTTTGCCACTTAATTCTAAAGTTCCCCAAATAAATAGAAGCATCCATGGTTTGAATTTCCATTGGAAAGCAACCATGCTTATTGTTTCTAGGAAGTGAACACTGACTCTCAAGTGAATGCAACTTTCCACAAGGGTGCCTTTGTTCTTAGTCTTATTGCATTCCCCAGAGCAGAGATGAACTTGAGGTGATAATATAAACAAGCCCCTTCACATCGGAGGCTGATGCTGCAAATGATTCAATGGTGGAGAACAAAGTCCTAGTCCTTTATACGTTGAGCCGCTTCTTTAGTCCTTTAATTCTTGTTCCTATGCACCAAGAGCCAAAGGTATAATATTCTTCTCTTAGTAAGAGAATATGTAATATGTTGGGGACAAGAGAGAATTCTTTCCTTGATAGAACATTCACTTATGGATCTTTAAAACTTGTGACTGCTTATAGGAAAACATCTGAAGCTCCTATAGTTCTGAAGGTGTTATTCCTTCTCTAAAAGGTCAGGAACTGGTTTACCTACAAAATCCTTCTCTTCTTCTCTTCTTGTTTTTTCTTTTGTTAAATAGCTGTTTATTGGAAAAAGTGGTCTGAGGAAGCGTCACTAGATTCACCAGAGAGCAGCAATACCACATAAATTAGGAGTGATGGGAGAGGCCAGTACAAAGCTCTGGATTCTCAGCCTCTTTCTGGACTGTGAGGGATGACCTGGAGTGGTAGGGCATACCCAGGAGGAAGGCCTTGACTTAAGTTAGTCAACATGGTTAGAAATAAAGAGAGACTCGCTGGCTGCAGCTCCTGACTTTCCACTTGGAGTATACTTGCCTTGAGCACCTTGGCTGTTGGCCGTGACCTGCTTAATATATTCCTCTTGGGCAGCCTTGACATTTTCCTTCTTTCCACCCCAGGTCTTGAGGGCAGATGCCTTCAGAGCTTGGCCATAAGAGAAGGTCAGAGCCCGTGGCTTGTGCAAGGGGTAGGTATTGATGGCATTGAGGTTGATGGAGGCATCCTCTTCACTCTGACCCCCAGAGAGGAAGGTGGTACCAGTGACTGCAGGAGGCACAATCCAATGAAGGGCAGTTATAGTTGCCATTGCACTCTCCTCATGTGAAAATTTCTGGGTACAAGCATGGCCAGGGTGACAATGTTAGGCTTCAGCAAGGTCCCTTCCAGATAGATATGGTGGTCACTCAGAGCTTTGTAGACAGCGGCCAGGACCTTCTCAGTGACATACTGACAACACTTCAGATCATGTTCTCCATCAGGAATAATCTCTGGCTCCACGATGGGGACAATGCCATTCTACTGGCAAAGGCTAGCATATTAGGCCAGCACATTAGCATTCTCCATGATGGCAAGTGAGGAAGGTGTATTATCCCCAATCTTCAGTACACAAAGCCACTTGGCAAAGTCAGCTCCATCCTTCTTATACTGGTCACAGAGTTCACTATCTCACCATTGGTCCCTATCAGAGGCACTACACCTTTGTCCACCGTGATGGGCACAATGCCACCCTTATCTTTTATGATTCTGGAGAAGGGACAACCATCTTCAGCTTTCTGGAAGAGTGTCTCACGAAAAAGGATAACACTCCCAATACAAGAGTTCACTCGATCATCTGTTGTCAGAAGCAACTGCCTATAAAGGGGCCCATTTTCCTCTGAGTTCTCAGTTCCAATGGACTGCAGTCACTTTGCTGTGCTACCAGTGGACCCATCGGCTGCCAAGATTCCCTTGCCTGGAGCAACAATTTGGTGAGCTATATCAGACAGCTCTTTCTTTTGCTCTGGTGTCAATTCTGGGTATTGGTGAGGCATGTTTTCCTTGGCTGGGCTGATAGTTTCTGGCAGAAAGCAGACCTCTTATCAAAATCCTCCTGTTCTAGAAGGATGACTTCTCATGGGCTTGAAACCAGACTGTGTAGACATACCTCTGAGAGATGAAAACTTATTCATAGTTTCCTTTCCCATGTCATCATGTGCTTGAATGAATATTACCTATCTAAGGATGGGGACAAACATTTGATGTTTTTAAGAAATTCTCTTAGAGATGAATACTTGCTGCTCACATGTGATTTAGGTTGAAAGCAAAGTTGAATAGCTTTTAGTGAGGAGGAACTCATCCCCACCCCACCAAGCCAAGTCCCAGGTTTGCTCCTAACTCTGCTGTGCAAGCCTTTCCCAACCTTCTTCATTCTTACACTGCCCCTAAGTTGATCATTTACAATTATCCCTCTTCATAGCTTGACTGCATTTTGCTATTTTCATATTTTCTCTCCTAAAAATATGAGCTCCTTGAGAACAGGGACTGTCTTTTGACTTTCCTTTTGTCCCTAGTCTTTAGCACAGTGATTGACACATAGTAGGTGCTCATACATATTCGTTGGCTGGCTGGCTTTCTCTGGAAACTCAGTGAACAAGGGAAATGTTCTGAGCAGGAATGACCTCTTTTTATACGACAGTAATACAAGAGGTAAGGTATCTACTCTAAGAACACATACTCTGAGGAATTAAAGGATTGTAAACAACCATCCCTTCCATCCCCAAAATGAGGGAGAGTTCTCAAGAGATAAAACCAGAGAACCTAGGCTAAGAACTCTTAACCTGGGACCTATCATGTTGAAAAAACATGATTATTTTAATATGATTGGCTAATATTTTATTTCTACGTGTTTTGTCCATTTAAATCACGATTTGAAGATCTCCATAAGCATCACAGGACAGCTACAGAAGCTCATGACAATAATAATGAAGTTTAAGAACTTATTTTATTATTTATACAATTTTGGTTTGGAGGATAATTTACAACTACCCTGTAAAATCATCTGTTTGATTAAGGAATTCTTTTCCAGAACTCAGATATAGTCAAAAGAACAAAACATAACATGACAAATTGTCATCACACCAGGGAGTGCGCAGTGGGACTGTCTCTTCCTTATTTCTAGAATACTAGACTGTCTTCATATAGTCTACTGAAGACCTTCAAAATGACCTTCAACCATCAGACATGGTCTCTTGTTTCTGTGTAATTCTCTGATTTTATTAATTTTGTCAGCCATTATTGAATTCTTTGATTTTGTTATCTTTTCTATTTAGTCAAAATTTCTATCACTCCTTGTATTTCTTCTGCTTTCTTTTATCCTTTGATTTTTTTTGCCTTTTTTCCTGTCCCAAAGATTTTGTATTCATCCTTTCATTTATTTGCTCCATCCACAAATTACTGTTAAAAGTCTATTGTTTATCTAGATATAGACCAACATCTCACATTTGCACCAAGATAAGGTTGAAATGGGTAGATGATTTACACATGAAAGGTTATGCCATAAGCAAAATAGGAGAGCATGAAATAGTTTATTTGTCAGATCAATGGATGAGGATAAAATTTAGGACAAAAAATATAGAGAACATTACAAAATGTAAAATAATCAATGCTAAAATAATTTGATTATACACAAAAAAATGGAACTAAAAATAAAAGGGAAGCAGAAAACAAGAATTATTTTTTTGTATCAAGGATCTGTGATTAAGGTCTCATTTCTGAAATATATAGAGAGATGAGACAAATTTATTTCTTTAATTACTTTATTTGTTTTCAGTATTCTACAGTCACTTCCATATATCTTTGATATTTTCCACTCCCTCCCCTTCCTTTCCCCCTCCCTCACCACTTCTTCCCTGAGATGGTGTGCAATCTTATATTGGTTCTACACATACATTTCTATTAAATACCTTTTCACCTTAGTCATGTTGCATATAAGAATTAAAATAAATGGGAGAAACCATAAAACAAAACAAAACACAACACAAGAGAAAATGATCTGCTTCATTCTGCAACCCAATTCCATAGTTCTTTCTCTGGATGTGGAAGGTGTTTTGCCTCAAGGGTCCATTGGGAATTTTTTAGGTCCTTGCATTGCTATGAAGGACTAAGTCTACCAGAAAATTTCCTCACACACTGTGGTTGTTGCTATGTACAAAATTTTCCTGATTCTGCTTCTTTTACTCAGCATCAGATCATGTAAGTCCTTACAGGCCTCTCTGAAGTCTTCCTGTTCATCATTTCTTATAGCACAATAATATTTCATTACATTCATGTATCACATTCCCCAACTGATGGGCATCCCCTTGATTTCCAGTTTTTGGCCACTACAAAGCTGCTATAAATATTTTTGTACATGTAGGACCCTTTCCCATTTTTATGATCTCTTGGGGATACAGTCCCAGAAGCAATATTGCTAGGTCAAAGGGTATGCACATTTTTTTGTGGCCCTTTGTGAATAGTTCCAAAGTCCTCTCCAGAATGGTTGGATTAGCTCACAGCTCCACCAACAATGAGTTAGTGTTTTAACTCTCCCACATTTTCTCCAACATTTTTTATTTTCCTGTTTTGTCATATTAGTCAATTAGATGTGACGTGGTACCTCAGTGTTTTGATTTGCATCTCTCTAATTAATAGTGATTTAGAGCATATTTTCATATGACTATAGATAGCTTTGATTTCTTCCTCTGAAAACTGCCTGTTCATATTCTTTGACCATTTATCAATTGGGGAATGATGTGTACTCTTGTAAATTTGACTTAGTTCTCTATATATTTTAGAAATGAGGCCTTTATCACAGATACTACTTGCAAAAATTCTTTCCCAGTTTTCTGCTTCCTTCCTAATCTTGTTGCATTGGATCTGTTTGTACAAAAGCTTTTCAACTTAATGTAATCACAATTATCCATTTTGTACTTCATAATGTTCTCTATCTCCTATTTGGTCAAAAATTTCTCCATTCTCCATAAATCTGACAAAAACACTATTTCTTGCTCCCCTAGTTTCTTTATAGTATCAATCTTCATACCTATACCATGTATCCATTTGAACTTTATTCTTGTGTACAGTGTCAAGCATTCATCTATGCCCAGTTTCCACCACACTGTTATCCAGTTTTCCCAATAAATTTTGTCAAAAATGAGTTCTTATCCCAAAAGTTGGGGGTCTTCATTTCTGAAATACATAGAGAACTGAGGCAAATTTATTAAAAAGAAACCCATTCCCCAACTGATAAATGGTCAAAGATTATGGAGAAGGAGTTTTCAGACAAAGAAAACAGAGCTACTTATAGTCATATAAAAATGCTATAAATCACTTTTTTGATTCATGCTACAAATCGGATTTGGGAGGCAGAGTTACATGAAGTCATCAGCCTCACTCTCTCCTCCTGAGTCATCACAGTCCAGTGGCAGGACAGAGTCAAGATGTCTGGAGATGGTTCAGGATGCATTGGATGACCTTGGAGTCTTTGGTGTATAATCAAGCTCTAAGCACTCCATATCGCCTGCTTCAACTGCCTTTATGACCATTAGAACAAATTGTTCTCATCCACCCATTCCAATTCATTCATTTTAGAGAGACGCATACATACCTATATAAACACATTCATATGTGGTTTGATACAGATATGTAGTTTTTCCATAGAGGATTTATCAAGTGTTTACCATGTGCTCAACATTGTGCTGAGCGTAGGATACACCAACATAAGCAAAATTCAAGATGGTCACACTCTAATGAGGGAAGAAAACATATAAAATAGCTGAAAGGAGGTAGGATTTTACAGAAAAAGAAACATTTTACAATTGAAGAAACTGGGGCCCAAAGGGATAGATGACAGCATCAGATCTGGATTGAACTTTGAAAGCAATCTGGTCCAAATCCCTCAATTTGATACATGAGGACATTGCGTCTCAAATAAATGAGGTAACTAGCTCAAGTTCAACCAGATCTTAAGAGGTAGTACCAGAATTTGAATCTAGATTCTCTAACTTCAAAATCAAAATATTTTCTAATGCATGAGAGTCTTCTGACTCCAAAGTCAGTGACAGATACCATTTCTTTAAATCGTACTTACTGCCTCATCAGTTTGGAGTAAAGAGGGTAGCTAAGTATGTTCCATGTGTTCCATGAAGTTGGTTTATAAGTTTGCAATCATCTCTTTGCATTTTGTATATTTAACTTGATATCTCTTTCATTCCCTGCCTTCTATGTTTTCCCAGTTACATCATGCTGAGAGCCACACTTAGGAGGGCTTTTGATAGTAGGAGGACGAGGGAAGGAGACTGAGTTGCTGTTGTAATTTCTTCCAAAAGGGACAGGTAAGCGTGGGAGATCGCAGAGAAAAGTCCAGGAGGAAGGGCATAAAACATTCCAGGGAGACACTAGTGGACCTGGATTTGAGGTTTCCTTTTAAAGCAAAATAGAAATGAAAGTCCAACTTTGCAGGATAGGATGTGGGTGATATTGACCGCTCAAGCTCCAGACATTGGTGATGATGTATATGTTGCTTCATTAACTATTTCCTAGCTGGTCTGCTTATTATGAAATTTTCTGGTGTTGCGAATCAATGAGCAAGTATTAGGAAAACCATCAGGACCCATGGAAGAGGAAAAGCTAATAGACCCAAAAGTGACTAAAGCCCCCAAAGTCTGGACTGATTAAGGCTACTCTTTTGCCAGATTGACTGTCTCTTTGATTGGAAAAATGTATTATCGAATGCCCTCCTCCCATAAGTGTTTCTCCCCCTAATTCTTTGCCAAGCACAAATAGTGAATGTTCACTGATGTCACTGTAACATCAGGAATCCAGGGCCAGCAGGGGAGTCATGGGGAAAGAATTCTAATTAAGCCAACATATTTCCAGCTGTGATCATGATCAGTATGCTAGGCCTGCAATGAGGAAAGCTCAATCTCTCCCCATTGAAACCAACCACAGAGAAGTACTTAACATTGAGAATGGATGGTGGCTGGCAGAAGCAGTGTAGTATAAAGGGAATGGAGGCCGATGTGTCAGGAGGCCTGCTTTTTCATTCAGACCTGGATGGATGATTTCTGTTTGACCTTGGGCAAGCCCACTGACTTCCTAAGTGAGATTTCTTCCCTGGAAAATGGTCATAATCCTTCTTATGCTTCCTTCCACCCCATTTCCCCAAATCTTTCCTCCATAGGGTGATTGAAAGAAAGAACTTTGTGAAGAACGGGGGCTATAGGAATGTGAGTGAATGTTCTTAAGGCTTTTCTTTCTTCTGTACACAAGAAAATGTCCTAGAAAATTACTTTCCAAAATGCAATAATGTCCTCAAATGGAATATTTGGTTAGTTCATATATTCTTTTATAAATGTCTTCCAATTCAGTGGTCTCAGCTGAAATTATAAGTGTTTAGTTAAGTAACTATATATATACATATATATATATATGTTCAGGGGGGTGTTTGTGCATGTGTGTGCTTATGTGGAGATATATGTATGTATGTATATAGATGTTTATTGACTATGCCTACTACAGTGACAAGGAACATGGGAGAAAAAGAAAAGGAAAACTGGCCCTTACTTTTTTCATGCATAAAAGGAGCTAATAATTCATCATTCAACAAGCAATAAAAACATCAGGTAATGATTATAAAAATATTATAACGCGTACCTATGTATATGTATACATGTATGTATGTGTGCGTTGTGTGAAGTGTGTGTATATGTGTGTGTGTGTGTGTAGTATAGTGTTTTGAGGTCTCTAAAATACTTTAGAGTCCTTCTTTTCATTTCCCTCCAAGTTGTGCCCTGGATGTCCTCTATCATGCCTATGAAATTTCCTTAGCCTGAATCTTACTTGAGACCCTGGTGTTACGCATTGGAAATACATTGTACCTTATTCCTAGATGACTTCTCTCAAAACCTCCATTAAAAGAGGGTAACTAGGCCTGTTTCATCTCATTGCTCTCAGTTGCTGAGAGTAGGGAATGTACTTTTCTTATTAAATATAAGCTCCCTGAGTGCAAGGACAATGTTTGTGTTTGTATTTCTTGCATTTTGCGTAGTACCCAACACTTAGTAAGTACTTAACATTTAATAAATACTTTCTGGTTTGTTGACTTAACTCATGTAATCCTCCTCACAATCCTGGGGCCTAAGTGCAATTTTTACCCCCATTCACAGATGAGAATAATGAGGCAAACATAGATTAAATGACTTGTCCAGAGAGACACATAGCTAGTTAGTTTCTGAGACTTGACTTGAACTCATACCTTCCTGATACTAGGTCTAGTTTTCAATCTACTGGATCACCTAGCTATCTCTATGTCTCTCAGCATGAGTAGCACAAAGGCAAAAATTAAGCTTCTCTTGGCTGCTGCATGGAATTTACTAATGCAGGAGTGAACAGAGGTAAGTAGGTAAGTATATGGACAGATGGATAGAAATCGTAATTAGATATAGATATGTATACACACATACAGGCATATTATGACAAATTAACGTTCTCATGATCACTCAGTTGACACATATTTTAAGTTGCTTCATCAGGATTTTTCATTGTAATGGGGAAGGAAAGCAGAAAGCATACAAATATATAGATTCCAAATTTAAACCATTCAAGAATCAAATACAAGTCTCTTCGGTAGTTTGGTGGTAGTTGTGGGAATTTTCTGCATGAAGCAGAAAATAGTGCTTCTCTAGCATCTTAAAGGAAGAGAGGGAGACTACAAAACAGAAAAGAAATGAGTACACTGCACACATGGGACATTTAGTGCAAGGAAATAGAGATGGGAGATTTGAGTGTTGGACCTGAGGGAAAGAGAGAAAGCAAGTCTGCCTTAGATAAAGGGTACAAGAGTTGGAGTCTTATTAGACAAAACTATTAGGGGTAGGTTGAGGGCACATTGTCTAGGTTTTAATAGATAAATAATAGTTTATATCTTATTCTAGAGGTAATTAGAAGCCTCTTGAAGCAATTATGTGGGGGAGTCACATGGTCAGACCTTCACTCAAGAAAGTATTTTGACATTAGAATTTAGTAAATTGAAATGGAAAAAAAAGATTAAGGCACAGAGACTAACTGACCATGTTTTCCAATAATCGTGGCAAAAAATGATGAGGGTCTAAACCAGGAGTGGGGAACCTGTGTCCTCAAGGCTACATGTAGCTCTGTAGGTCCCCAAATCTAGCCCTTTTACTGAATCCAAACTTCACAGAAGTCCTCTTAATAAAAAAGAGTTGTTTTGTAAAACTTGGACTCAATCAAAAGGAGTTCGAAGGACACATGTGGCCTTGAGGCCCCATCCCTGAAGATTTCATTAGTGGGAAGGAGTGAGAATCAAAGAGATACTATGGAAGTTGAGAAGGCAAGATTCCATTACAAATTGGATATGTGGGGTTAGAGAACATGTGGTATTCAGGACAATGCCAAGGTTATGATTTTTGGAGCATGGAAGGATGGTGATGGCTTCTACAAGAAGAGCTCATATGAGTAAAGGGAAAAAAAAAAAAAAAAAAACATCGACCAAAGTTTTTATGACTCCAGGATGGGGGTATAAACTGCCAAAGAAGTAAAAAAGGCAAAACTGTTCTTCCTTAGAGCTAAGTCCCTCCAATCCCAAACAGATTTGAACCAAGTCTATGTGTTTGAGTCCAGAGATGAGAACGGTATCTTAGTCAAAAGTGAAATGCAAAGCTCTTCATCCCACTCTGATCAGCAGTGGATCATTACTGTGAAAAAAAGACGAAGTATCCAAAGGTCACAGGAGAGCGATGAGATTTGTAACTACAAAACCTCTCCTAAATGGTGAGGAGGATGGTGAGGTGGATCAGGGAATGATTCAGAGCAGATAGTACCTGAGGTGAGTACTGAAGGAACCAGAGAGATTTAATACATAAATAATGTATGTGTAGAGGTGGTGGAAGAGGGAAGAGCCTCAATAAAAAAAAGGTGGAAAATGCGATAGGGAGAAACAAAAGCATGAGATGGTGAGTAATGCAGTATATTTAGAATGTAGAGGGCATGAAGAGGATGACTTGATATAGGGTTTAAAAGTTATTGACCACAATATTTGAGAAAGTAATTATTGCCAGACTAACAACTGTATAATGGCCAAATAATAAATAAATAATCAACCCACACACACACACACGCGCACATGCACACGCACATGCACATGCACATGCACACACACACATAGATATAGATATATAGATATACAATAAATACAATAAATAATGTGGGAAACAAAAGAAGGAATTCTGTTTCCACAGGATTAAAACTCCTCCCAGTTTTCAGTGATAGCAAAATGTAAGTCAGAGGTGGCTAACTCTAGAGTTGTGACCTAGCAGAAACAGGCTTCTGATCAGGTAAAAAGGTCAGAATGTGTCCATGCTTGATGAACTGTTTGAGGAGGAGACTATCAGACAGGAGAACATGAAGTGAGAAGTGTATGAGGTTGCATCTAACCAGTGGAGAGCAAGGAGAGAATTTTGGACTGGAAACAGAGCATGAAAGGCTAGCTTTTGGTCTGGACAATTGTACAGTCCATTAGGAACTATGGGTTCATTTGGGGGTGGAAATGAATTTGAAAATTAATAAAAGCTTTCCTGATTTCATAAGTATTGATCTTTACTTATAGTGATCATATTTCTCACAAATAAGCACATAGTTAATTGGTTAATTAAAATAAATAAATGATTGGTCAACGACATCACAACAATGAAATCAACTGGGAGGATTCCGTGGGAGCAATCACATTGAAATCTAAAAACAGAAAAAGGATGTCCTTGAATCAATTTTTGAAAATTACTGCAGAGCTGCACAACAAATCCTCTATGAATCTCAAGAGAACATTCTCTGTTAGGTCAGTAGGGTTTCTGGAATATAGAAGAGTGATTATCTCCTTGAAAGAGAGAATATTCAGGTGCTCAGAACAATGACTGAAACATACAAAAAAATAATTGATAACGTGCGGACCACCACAGCAGGTCACAAGACCGTTGTCAAAAATGAAGAGAGAACATGGAATAAATACTTGACATTTGATATTATGGCTTGTGAAAATGCAGAAGGAAAACAGATGAGTCGATAGGAGGAAGGAAACAGATAATGGGCATTTGGAAGGCACTAAAATTGTAAGCTTTTAGACCCCTTGATAGGAGGCTTTTTGGATAAGGGGAGAGAGGCAAAGAGTTTTTAAAAAATGATAACCACTGATATTTCGATTGCGATGAGAAACAAGTTTCCCAACAAAACCCTGAAAGGTAAGTAATACAAGTGTTACTGTTCCCGTTTTACAGAAGGCACACAAACAAACAAAACATAATAACTTCACAGAAATAAAATGAACTAACCAAAGTGGGAAGAATATTGGGGAGGACTGGTGAGTTATGACGTGGAGAACAAACACACCACCACCTTTGGTGCCTCGTGCGATTATTATAAACTTGATATTGCTTGACGTTTTTGATTATTTATTGATATTATATTGTAATGACATGATTCCAATATGGTGTCACTTAGGTTAAATGGCCCTAATGTTCATAGAAGCATACGGACCAAAAAGACAGTTTAGAAGTTTCCACTGTCAACTCTGTCAGGCAATTAGGCTTACAGTTTTCTGATTGAACAAACTTTTGAGCTACTGTAAGGGCCTTGGGCCATTCTCCTCCTGCCGCCTTAGCTAACATAAGATTCTCTCATGAGTTGGTCTTTCTGATAAAGATACTCTCCCTACCTGAGATTCCCTCAAGCCTGCTATCAATAAGATCTGGGAGAACTGCTATACCAAATCTAGATCCCAATAGGAATACCTCCTCTTGTTGATGTTCTCAAGGAAGTGCAATTCTTAGGATATAAGCTTGCCATCTGAATATCAACGTGGAGGGGGTCCCTTCACCAACATGTCTCTCTTACCCTCAGCTTGGAGCAACATTCTTTCATATGGGGACAAGTCTTTTTTCTGTATGTGCTACAATAGTATGTGGCTATATGCTGTTTGCCTACTTGTTGTGTAGCGAACAATAAATCTCCTGATTATATCATTTCCTGTACTAATTTTCTAGAAATTCCAAATCCAGGTAACTGCTCTAGGAAATTTAGTGAGAGGACAAATAATAGTGAGAGAACCTACAGCCATGACTAATTGGGAGTCAGGACAATTAAGTTTCAAATTCATCCATCTATCCATCCATCCCTTCATCTATCCATCTTCCTTCTCTTTTTCTTCATCACCATCTTCATTAAATTTCTATAGCACTTTAAGTTTTGGATGTGCTTTTCATGGATTATCTCATTTGGTTTTCACAAGAACCCTAGCGAGTAGATGCAATTATGATCCCCATGAGCCAAGAAGAAAATGGGACTGTGTGAAATCAAATGACTCGTCAAGAGTCACACAGAAAGGTAGAATAAGAGGCAGGTCTTGAATTCAAGTTTTCTCAACTCTAAGTCTCATTTTGTACGCCAACGAACTTATCCAATCTATAACAATTACCGTCCCAGTGATCACTGGCAAGTGGTTTGACCTCGATGATCCCCCATTTTGTCACTTTTTAAAAACAACTTCAGCTTCCAACCTGTAGAGGCAGCACATTTTAATTGGTAGGAGGCTGGCTCTGCAGTCTAGATGACCTAGGTAAACGCCTGCTTCTGACACACACCTCCTTTATACCTTGAGCGTGCTGTTTAATTTCGTAGTGATATCAGCAATTCTCTAAAACTACAAATTTCAACAAAGTGTGAGGGGGAGTCCACTCACTACAAACTTCCCACATCAACAAAACGTAACAAAAGGTGTAGCCAATAGCTTCCTCCCTGGTTTGGCATTAGGTTCAAATAGGATAATATAAATAAAATGATTTGCCCAACTTAAAATGAGGCACTAATATCAATAATCATGTTTAATGTTATTATTTTGAATTAATATCTCTTTTAACATTTTGTACTAAGTAGGGAACCATGCAAAGCTGAGAAGGCACAGTACTGGAAATCAGAATACCTATGTTCCAATAAAGGCTTTTCTACATACTAGTTATTAACTCTTAGAAAATAATTTTCTAAGTGCGTTTGTTTCTTCATCCTCATCTGTATCTCTGTCTCCTTTTCTTCTCCTTAACCCCCCCCCACATACACACACACATAATACATACATACATATAAACTTATAAATATCTGTGTATGAATTGAAGTCCAATAGTTAAATAAATATTTAGAGGTCACTATGTGCCAAGTAGGGGAGCTAGTGTATCACAATGGATAGAGCACTGGGCCTGGAGTCAAGAAGACTCAGTTTCTAGAGTTCAAATCTGACCTCAGACAGTTGCTAGCTATGTGACTCTAGGCAAGTCATAAAGCCCTGTTTGCCTCCGTTTCCTCATCTGTCAAATGAGCTGGAGGAGGAAATGGCAAGCCAAACCAGTGATCTTGCCAAGAAAAACACAAATGAGGTCACAGAGAGCTCCACAGGACTGAAAGTGACTGAACAATACCATGTACTAGGTGTTATGCCAAAGACTGGCTGTCCAAAGAGAGACAACATCTTAATCCAGAAGAGGGAAACCTGGGACCTCTTGGCCTCTAGGCTGAGGGTTTCCTACTTCTGACTTAATAGTTGATCATATTTTAATGGAGAGACAAGATGTAACCAACTAAATATATATATATATATAAATTATATAGATAGTAGGAAATAATATCAGAGTAAAGTAATTAGCATCTGGGGAGACTCCAGAAGGTTTCCTACAGAAGGTACAGGATAATTAATTATAACAGCTAAGATATAGCACTACTGCATGCACGGCACTATGTTAAATACGTTAAAGTTCTTCTCATTTGATCCTTACCACAACTCAGGGAGGTAGGTGTTGTTATCATCACCCTTATTATGCAGATGAGGAAATGGGTGCAAAGAGAGTTTAGGAGATTTGTCCAGTTCCTGACTCCATATTTAAACTCTGGTGTCCCTGACTTTCAGCCTGACACTCTATCCAGCACGCCATCTAGTTGCCAGGGGAACTAAGAAAGAGAAGTGAGAAACGAGAGCATTCCAGACATAGGGGAGAGTTGGTGGAAAGACACAGGGACAGGAGATAGTGGTGCCAAAGAACAGTTAAGCTTGCGGTAAGGAAACACTCAGAATTGGCACATACTGAATATATGCACAGCAGCAAATCAGCCTCAATGAACTAGACAACTTTCTAATCCTGGATGCTGTACACTCCCATTGGTACTGGGAGAATCCATCCTGACATTTCTACACATTTATAAAATCATCGTCTCAGATTCAGAGAGAAATACTGCAGAGATGTTAGAAATGCACCTGACACCAAATCTCAGTATCAAGGTAATTTTTATTGAGAGAGCACAGAGGATGGACACTACCAGCCTGAAGCAGGCTCTGATCCTCTTCAGGAGGAGAGAGCACAGAGTACAAAAGGAAGAAGGTTTTGAAGCACTTAGCTTGAGTTCCTCCCTTCAGGCACCAGATTGGTCTGGCTTCTTCTGCATTACAAACTTCCTTATAATCCCCTCCCACATTTCCCCTTGATATGTGTAAGCAGGTAGCCTCTGCCTGATTACATCCTATGTTCAAAAATGGCGGCAATCTCCACCTTTAAGGTAGGTCAGTTAATATTGATGAAGCTTACTAAGTATGTGTAGCTGCATTTTGTTCTAGTTAGCCCTGACTGGTTTGGTTTTGATTTTGAGGTAGAAGCAAACCCACCAACTTTAATTTGATTGATGGAAGCACCGGCAAGTACAGGGTTTCTTTGTGTAAGAAACACCTATGGGTGTTGAACTCATGGTCCTAAAGACTTAACCCTTGTCTACCCCTTACAAGAGAGAGGGAAACAAGGGAGAAAGATTGCTGCTTTCTTCTTATTTTCTCCACTAGATTGCTCCAATGACTCTCCTGATACTGAGCTGACCCTAAATGCTCTGTTTCTTCAATTGCAATGTATCCTCCATTGGTTCTGAGGACCAGCTTATCAATTTGACAACTTGTGACCCAGCCCCAGTCAACCTTAGTCTTCTTTAAGAGCGGAGAGAGCAGTCACACTTTCAGACAGGCCCGCAGAGTTTCCATATTCCAAACTCATATCTGGGATGTATTTGGCCCTGAGAACTTGCTCAAGTCCTTTACTTAAATGTGAGGCTGTTGACAGCAACAATTTCTGGTGTTGAGAAGATCCCCAGATCCAGGAAAATTTGGCTGCTTGGAAGTAGGAGGCAAGTCTCATTGTTATTAATGAGAGCCTCCCATTCTTGACCTTTAAATAAGCTGAATTAATCTTACCTCCATTTCATTAGAATTCATGCTATTTAACACTTATCAGTAGGCTAAGTGATTAAGGAACCCTGGTGGTTTGGGCAGCCCTCTAACCCTAAGAGACATTTCCAAAACAGCAGAGTGCTTCTCACCATACTACTGGGGCTCACCTGTGACAAATTAAATAAAAGAAGGTAACAAGCTCAATGATCTATAATTTAAAGATGCCAGATGGATTTGGGGGCAGGGAAGAAAGAGTGAGGCCAAAACAACAGAAACCTCAGAAGGCGTTAGTCTTAGTTGGGAAACTGAAGCCAAAGCAAACTTCGATGCCAGGCAACAAGCATCCTACATAGGTGAATCCTGCTTCCCTCTTTCTCCTGGCATCCAAAGTTAAGGGTAGGGATGTGAATATAAAACACAGTTTTGTTTCCTGCTCAGCTATAAGTTAAAACTTAAATTAAATGAATTTCGCTATAGTAATGGACAAAAGAACATGATCCTGGAGTTCTGATTCCTCACCACTTCCCTGATTTTGTTTTTTTAATTTGTTTTCTGTAGTTAGATATTTGTTCTGTTTTGTTTCCATTTGCGTGTATGTGTGATGATGGCTCTCTTTGCCAGTCTAGTGAATCCTCTGGAACTTTTACCATGATATTTTCATATTTTCAAAATAAAATTCAAAGTAAACCAATAATCCCAATGACTTTTGACCCTCCTCCTTTGTACAAGGGGCATTCTCCCATTAGAATGTCAATTCCTTGAGGGCAAGAGCTTTCTTGATTACTTGATTACTGTTTTCTGATTCATATTCCAATGCTTACTACACAGTGGGCACATAGTAAGCACTTAATAATTCTTTGTTCACATAACCTATATCACAATATTGTAAGAAAAAATTTGAGTTCACAAACCCCAGGTTGAGAACCATTCCTCTATTTTGATCATGAAGCACTGGGTCAACTCTTGAATATGATGCATCCTGTGTTTATGATTTTGGGAGGATCATAACTTGCTGCTATTCTAGATAACTCCTAAGTTGTAAACAATGTGCCCCCACGCATGGGTGGTAGGAGTTTCATCACTTGGTCTTCCCTACATCAAGATATTATCCCAAGTATAATCACTCTCCCTAGTTGAAACTTAGGTCATCTGTCAAAAGCAAAAAGAAGCCTAATTTTTCAAATGGTATCATAGTTTAATGAAAATAACATGGCCCTTTGACCCAGTAATATCACTACTAGGACTGTATCCCCAAGAAATCATAAAAATGGGAAAGGGCCCCACATGTGCAAAAATATTTATAGCAGCACTCTTTGTGGTTGCCAAGAACTGGAAATCAAGGGGATGCCCATCAATTGGGGAATGGCTGAATAAATTATGGTATATGAATGTAATGGAGTACTATTGCGCCATAAGAAATAATGAACAAGAAGACTTCAGAGAGGCCTGGAAGGACTTATATGATCTGATGCTGAGCAAAAGGAGCAGAACCAGGAGAACCTTTTGCACAGCAACAACCACAATGTGAGAGAGGTTTTTCTGGTAGACTTGGAACTTTGTAATAACGCAAGAACTTACTAAAAAGAAAAAATCCCAATGGTGGTATTCTAACACAAAATGTCTTCCACACTCAGAGAAAGAAATATGGAAGTCATTCGCAGAACGCAGCAGATCATGTTTGTGTGTGTGTGTGTGTTTTAGTGTATTATGTTTTGATTTGTTATATGATTTCTTTCATTTATTTTAGTTCAACTACATAACATGACTATTGTGAAAATGTACTCAACAGTAAAGTATATGTAGAACATATACAGAATTATATGCTGTCTCAGGGAGGGAAGGGGGTAGTGGGGGAGAGGTGGGAGGGTGGGGGGTGGATAAAATCTTAATTTTAAGGAAGTGATTGTAGAACACCAAAAATAAAAATAAAGAAATAAGAACAAACAATAATAACATGGATCTAGAATTCAGAAGACTAGGATTGTAGACAGTTCTACCAAGTGTGAGTTTTGTATCTTGGATTTAACTTCAGTTCATTTCCACAAACCTTGGTTAAGGGTTTAATGTACAGAAGTTTCTAAGGACTGAAAACGGGTGAGTTGGGGCAGAGGAAGTCCCTGGCTACCAAGGTGAAAAGGAGGTTGATAGATAGAGAGGGAGAGATTAGAAAGAGGAACTAAACAATGATTTCTTAAGTGCAAACTGCTTGCCAGGTTTTGAACTAAGTACTTCACAAATAATATATTATTCAGTCCTATGACTAAGGCTCACAAATCCTGTGTATTATTCCCATTTTATAATTGAGGAAACTAGGGCAGAGGTTAAGTGGCAAGTCCAGGGTCAAACTGTTAGTAAGTGCCTGACACTGGAATTGACTTTTCTGATTTAATGTCCAGTGCTCTCTCTACTCTATCCACTATCCAGCTAGTTGACTACTTACTACACATTGTACATGTAAACAGACAAGAGCTCATCAATTCTTTTTCTGTCATGTCCAACTCTTTGTGATACCATTTGGGATTTTCTGGGGAAAGATACTGGAGTGGTGTGCCTTTTTCATCTCCAGCTCATTTTACAGATGAGGTAACTGAGGCAAATAGAGTTATGTTACTTGCCTAGTAAGAGTCTGAGACCAGATTGATCTCAGGAATATGTCTTCCTGATTCCAGACCTGACACTCTATCCACCAAGACACGTACTTGTAAACAGGCAAGAACATATGTATAATTAAAGGAATAAGATCTCACTTATTTAGTAGGAAGAAAAGAAAATATCTCCTATTGAAGGCGGGAGGTAGCAGTTGGACCAACCCTATTTGGATCCTCAAAAGTACAGTATCCTAAAAAGACAGTGACCTCCAGGATTTCATTTCCACATTTGTAATGCTTACTGAAGAACCAGAGGTTCTTACTTCATGGAATTACTGGGCCCACAGTGCTTTACAAACTTTCAAAGGCTATGGTAAAATGAGATTATATAATTCAAAGCCTGTTAAAATGACAATCTGCTGATGCTTTATAAAAGGACTGGAATTTAAAAATACTTTGAAGAACCAGGTTGCCCCAAATGACATTTTAAAAAAACCCATAAGGGAAAAAATATAGAGACTGTGGGAAGAAATTTTGATATCAACATAAAGTCATACTATTTTTCCATCATTTGAGATGACTGATTCTTCCAGTGTTAATCAATACCCTATTTTCTTCATTACTTCATGTCTGTTATTAAGCATATTTATTCCCAATGATTCTTTTGTCCACATTGGTTCTAGTTCTTCAGTGGTCACACCATGGGAAATTGGGAAATGTCAAGGTGCAATTCTATACCCAGATTGGAAAATAGGATAGTCAAATCTGACAGGAGGGGTTATATATGATTTGTCCTTCTCCTCCTGGTATATGGCATGTCATTTTTAGTCCAACTTATCATCAGAGCCATTGAATATATTTGACAGGACATATATCTACCTGCTCAGATGATGGACGTCTCTGAGTATGGAGACCTGCTTTTTGATCGGGAAAGATTATGAATGTATGGCATAGAAAGGCATTTTCCCAACAGTGAAGACTGAGATGTTACCTGATGTTGAACCAAGGTTCCATGATGTTTGCCCCATTATGAGAGCTGACAGTTTATGTGAGCTCTACTGTGGTAATCTGTCAACTTGTTCCTGATGGGTAATTGCCAGAAAGTTCCTAATTTTTTCACACCAGTTGTCATACATGCCTCCAATAATTCTACTCACCACTAACTAGATTGATGACATTGTTTCAAGCAACAAGAGGAGCAGGAAGAGGGTCAGCACTGTGTCTATGAACATATAACATTTCTATTTCACAGAACTGGGGCAAAAGACATCTATCTCCATTTGAAGAGTCAACTTTTAGGGGGCAGATACTGAAATCTACTCATTGCCGCATACTACTCTGAGGCCATTCTCTTCACTCAATTGCCAAGTAAATATTATATCTTTCCTTCCCTTGGAAGAAACCAGCTTGACTCTTGAGGCAAGGTCTACTTATGCTAAAGTCAAAAAGGAAAGGGGAAAAATGTGTTTCCTCAAAGCACTAGACCTAAAAATATCTTAAAATCCTAGGAAAGCTTTTCTCTGAATGAATATCCATTAAGCAATAAATTTTACATAAGCAAACTCAAACGTTTTTAATTGTGATATATTTTAAATATATTTTTTCCTTGAAAGATTTGTAATAGATTATAGCAGCAAGCATTCTAACCCACATCCAAGATGACCTACTGGCATAGGTGCTTAGATTTATTTTTCTAAGGAAAGCAACTTTAACAAGAGTCAACAATTTACTTTAATTGCATTCCCCAACATAAAAAATATAAACAGAGAAATAAAGACAAATAGACAGAGCTTCCAACCGTCTGATCATAAGCAATACAAGATTGGTTGTTGTCCTTTGTCTTCTAAGAGGACCAAAATGATATCACCATTGTAAAGTGAAATTGCAATGTGTCTGACTGTGGCTGATCAAATCAATATGAGCTTGGAATGCTCTACCACAAGTTGGGCACAGATAGTCTGTTTGAATATTTGGGTTGGATATCCCAAATTTGCACATCCTGTGTTCACTTTGTGCTGTCTCAATTCTGCTTGGCGCAAAGAGCACAGCACCCTTTCTGATGTGGGTACGCTATGCTGAGTTCTCCAGTGCCAGTTGGGGTCCTTCTCCCATGTTGCCCAGTCAAATTCAAAGCTCTTGAGAGAGATCTTGAGAGTGTCCTTGTATTGTTTCTTCTGGCCATCATGTGATCACCTGCACCATGCGAATTCTCCATAAAATAGTCTTTTCGGTAAGGGTACATTTTACGTACAAACAACATGTCCAGCCCATCAGAGTTGTGCTCTCTGAAGCATAGTTTTAATACTTGGCAGTTCAGCTGAAGCAAGGACTTCAGTGTCTGGTACCTTATCCTGCCAAGTGAACCTCAGAATCTTCCTAAGTTCAAATTGAAGCGATTCAGTTTCCTGGAATGGACCTGGTAGACTGTTCATTTTTCACAAGCATACAACAATGAGTTCAGCACAACTTCTCTAGACCTTCAATTTGGTAGTCAGTCTAACACCTCTTCTCTCTCAAACCTTGTGACCCAGTGCCTCATTAGCAATTAACAAAGAGTGTGGGCCTTCCTACAAAACAAGTCTCCCCTAATCTCACCTAAGCCCTATTAATGGGCAGGGAAGATCTAACTCTCATTAACATGACATAGATAAATTCCTATGAATCATAGAATCAAAGAAATTCAGGATTGGAAGGAACCTCAGAAGTTATTGATCTAAGAGAAATATTACCAGCCCCTAGGGTAAAATATATTACATATAAGCTTCTAGAATTATTATCCAAGACACATGACAGTCTTTCAGTCAGCTGTCATTCAAAACCAAATCTTTTGTGTCCCTATCATTGCATTTCTACCAGTAGGAGAGGGACTGCATTCAGAGAACAAACATAAACATAGAACATAGGAGGAAGGTATTTGTAAAATTAATACATAGGGGAGAACATATGTGGAATACAAGGAAAAATGGGATGTATATGGCCAAGACACACTCATGACTGTTCTCACAAAACACTCCTCTTGCCTCTGAGCATTTTCTCTGGCTGTTAGCCATGTCTGAAGTAGTCTCTTTCCTCATTTCTGCCTACTACTTTCCCTGGTTTACTTTTAGTCCTTAAAATTCCATTTTCTACAATTCTCCCCTTTAATTCTAGTACCTTCCATCTCTGGTTGGTTTTCTCTTTCTTCTTTGTGTGCATTGTTTTTACATATATATTTGCTTGTTGTCTTTCTCATTAAATACCTTTAGACTTAGATGGAAAAAATATTTACATTACTGTACATGCATGACCTATATCAGATTGCTTGGCATCTTGTGGGGGGATGGAGAAAAAACATAAATTCAAAATTTTATAAAAATTAATATTGAAAACTATCTGCATATGTAATCAAAAAATAATTAAATACTATTTACCAAAAAACAAAAAGAGGGGAATGAAAGAGTCCATGCTGCTCATGAGGAAGAGACAATACCCCTGCTTACTACTTCCAGCTGCAGACAAAATCTAGAAGCAAAGAAAATCTACAGCCAAGAGGTCCTTTGAGTGGAACGCAGTTTTTGGTCAGTAGCATGCATAGGACCAAATGTAGGGCAATCTGAAAGAGGATACATATCCATCGAAGACTACACACAGTGGGAGTCTTTGAGGAATATCTTTCCAGACCACAGTGAGGAAAATTAATGTTGGATTACATCATTTGTTACCCTAGTATTTCTATGTGAATTCGTCTGTTTCCTCAGATCCTTAACTGCAAAAGGTCAGAAAGTTTTGTGTATAACTGAGCAAGGTAATCTACTCCTAGCTTCCACTTATTCTGCCCTTTTGTTTATCCTGTCAAAAATGTGGTGTGTGGGTGGACTAAATCTCTTGACCTACCTCTTCATTAAATTAGCCTTCATTTGAGACCTAGTCCCAGTGACCTACTACTGTCAGGCCAGTTAGAAGGTGTGGTCATCCCTCACTCTAGGACTTTGGTGCAAATGGAGGCTTGCCATTGACCTGTTCCATTATCACATGTCCAATTAATAAATTATATTGGAGAAATGCCTTCATTGGTTACATTTCATGTTCTACAGCAGAAACCAATGAGAAGCAATCCCAGTGGATGCAATTTGATGACATTGATGGCACCATAGTTTTACAGATCTGAGTTTCACCTTTCAGTATGTATCTAGGCCACGTGCATAACCTTCTTGTGAGCAACCCTCCTTACATGCCCCAATGTCGTTGAGTTCTTTAAGTACACATGGCCATTACAACATGCCAGATTATCAGGAAAATATCTATATCTATATGTATTGGTACTAATCTTACTAATCAATCAGTTAACATTTATTAAGTGCCTACGATGTACCAGGCACTATGATATATATTGGGCATATAAAATGAAGCAAAAGATGGTCCTTGTTCTCAAGAAATTCACAATCCATTCAGGAGATAAGAAGTTCATATGTATAAACAAGCTATGTGAAGGATAATTAGGAAATAACTGATGAAGGGAAGGCACTAGAATTTTGAGGTGGGCATATTGTACTATGATTTCATTTTTTTAAATTAAAAATAATAGTAACAGTTAACACTCTTTTACTTAAGGTTTGGAAGAGAGTTGACATATTTTATTTTTTCCTTATTAGTAACCCTTAGAGTCAAGTGTTATTTTTATATTCATTGTATAGATGTGAAAACTGAAGTTTAGAAAGTTTAAATGATTTGCCCAAGATTCCATAGATATTAAATGCCTAAGGTAGACTTAGAGTCCAGGTCCTCCCTGAGTCCAATAAGCCATACTGTCCCCTTTGAAGCCACTGTATGCTCTATCAAGCATTGGTAAATACATGAACAGGGTTCATGATCTCAGGTTTTGAATAGGTGTTGACCATGTACTTAAGGCATAAGACTTTACAGTGCATATGGGATGGGCTAGAAACTCTGTTAATTATTCCAGATATTATGTCATTTGACACTCACAATAATCCTGCAAGATAGGCCCTGCTGTTAGGCCCTGCTGTTATCCCCATTTGACAGTTACAGAAATTGAGACAATCAGAGGTTAAGCAACTTCCCCAGGGCGACACAACTAGGAAGGGTCTAAGGCCAGATTTGAACTCAGTACTTCCTGCCTCTACTTCAGCACTCTAATCATTGTGCCACCAGCTGCTTCTGGTTTGCAGAATAAAGTGTGTATGATTTGGCATCTTGTAGACCATTTCTTAGAGCTAAAGTTGTTGTCAATTCACTACAAAAAGATTATATATAATAGAATCATGATGTTATGAAGTACTTTAGAGATCACCTAATCTGACCCCCCTTCTTTTTCCAGAGAATGAAATTGATGCTTTAAGAAGTTAAATAAATGGACTACATGCTCATAGTTAAGAATGTAGGACAATAGTTAATAATCGTATTATTTCCAGGGACGAGAAAAGAGAGTTGGAAGGGTGATGATGATGGCTAACATCTTTTTCTTTCATTAAATTTGGCGAACTGCCATATGTATATTATATCTCATTTGATTCTTACAATGACCATGTGAAGGAGAATGGGGTAGTGAGTCAGGAAGATATTTGTAGAAACCCTGCATCCAAGCCAAATTTATATTGTGAGCTTAGACAAATAGCATACCCTAGAAATCTCTCAGAAAACAATTCAAAAATTGTAATATGCAGATGAAATGAAGTTTGTCCCTAGTACAGGGAGCCATGTACTCTGATGAAATCACTGGTGCATTTGTATGCCATTTACAGATGAGGAAACTTGAGGTTTCCTTCAAGCATTCTATATGATCACACAATGAGATGTTATGTAAACTGAGGTCTCTTCTGACTCCAGGTCTGATATTCTTGTTGAAAAAACACATTGAGTAAAAAGGAAATATATACCTGAATTTAAAGGAAAGAAGATAATTGCTTTGCCCTGGTAATACCTTTGATTCTAAAAACATATTACCTTTCCCAGGATCTTAGGCAACCAGTAAGAGAATTTGTTGAATATTTCCAAAGTCTCTCAAAATCATGAATACAGAGTATACTCACCACAACATCGGAACTGAGAAAAATGAGATTCGAATTGTTTCTCTACCATCCAAATCATGGAGCCAATTTTATTGGGATATGTTTTAACTAACAAAACTTACATGTATAGTAATGAAGTGAGTGATAGAATCATACACATTGAGAGATGGAAAGAAATTTCAGGCTATCAGGAGTTAATAAAGTTCCACAATTAGAAGGTCATGTTGCTCCTCTGATTTCTAAGAGGAGTCATCAGCCTTCAAAAGGAAAATGAGGTACATGGATCTCTGAATGTTTTTTTTTTTCTAGAAAAAATGCTTCATCCTCCCTCCCTACCTTTGGTCACCTGATCTGGCAATCATCTGTAAATCATCCCTCCAATTGCTTGCTCGAATCTGGGTACTAATTAATATCAGTGTAACTGATGCACTGTAAATATTTTACAGGGGATTTCAATGTTCCCCCATCATCATTTTATGTCAAGTTACATTATAAATCATTTTAAAAGTTTATTATGCCTGTTGAATAGTTTATAAATATTTGTGAGCAATTTATCTCATATAATATCCTGTAAATAATTTCTGATTTATTCATTACCATAGACTGACTATCTTGTGCTGTTCATAAATATTCGAATTCCCAGAAATGCATTTAAAGCAACAGAGAACACAAAAGGAATCATCTCTTGTGGCATAAATTTAAAAAAAAAGAGTATGAAAAGTTCTCCTCATTTTCATTTATTCAGGGACTGAGTACATGCATGTGTAAGCTGTCAAGGAGACTGAGTCTGCTTGACCAGAAATGGGACTGGATCTCGTTAGAAGACCAAGGTTCAAACCTCACTTGTACCATTCATAGTATGTGTAATCCATTTACTTGAATGTTTACAGAAATGTCTTCCCAGAGAATCAATTAACCAATCAGTGCTTTATGAAAACTTCTAAGTCTAAAAGTTGCAGTGATGGTATCCATCTGTCTTGATAGATGGACTTTCTTCACTAGTGAGTTCCCTATACCAATATCACAGCTCCAGTCCCTAGCCATATAAATAGACATTCATGAATATGTCCATAGATGAAAATATTCCTACGTTCATGGGAATGATTTCATTATTTCAGAGGGTGGAGGAATTATCTGACAAGTTTTGCCACTGCATCACTAAATGGTAAAATAAATGAGTCCAATGTATGCTTTATTTATCCAAGTGATATTCAAGAAGTAGAAGTCTAGCTGGCCAAGTGCTAAGATGATCAAAAAGGTGGTTAAACATGTCTGAGTGGGAAGTTCCCTTGAGATCAGGGAGAGGTCTCTGTGTCTCATCGGTTCTATGCACTTGGGAGGCAGGCAGTAAATGATTTATAACTTGATTCTCCTCAGCAGAATATTTTATGGAAAATGATAAATGTTGAAGAACATATAGGAGAATTGGAAATCTAATACATTGTTGGTGGAGTGGTCAGTGGATCTAACCATTTTGCTGAGCAATTAGGAACTATGGCCAAAAGGCAATAAAACTGTGTATTCTTTGATTCAACAATATCACTACTAGGTCTCTATATCCCAAAGAGATCATAAAAAAGGGAAAATGACTCACATGCACAAAAATATTTAAAGCAGCTCTTTTTGTGATGGAAAAGAATTGGAAATTGAGAGAATGGTGGAAAAAGTTGTGGTATATGCATGTAATGGAATAGTTTTGTCCTACAAGAAATGATGAGCAGCTGGATTTCAGAAAACACCTGGAAAGGCCTACATAAACTGATTCAAAGTAAAATGAGTAGAACCAGGAGAACATTGTACATAGTACTGTAACACTGTATAAGGAAACTATGACTGACTTAGTTCTTTCAGCAATATGATGATCCAAGACAATTTCAAAGGCTCATGATGGAAAATGAAATCCCCATTCAGGGAGGAATTAGTGGAGTCTACATGAAGACAGATGTACGAGTCTCACTTTTCTTGCTTTGGTTGTGAATTTTCTTTTCCTTTTGTTTTGTTTCTTCTTTCACAGCATGCTAATGTGGAAATATACTTTACATCCTTGCAGATGCATAACCTGTATCACATCACTTGCTATCTTGAAGAGAGGGGAAGGCAAGGAAGGAGGGAGACTATTTTGGAATTCAAAATCTTTTACAAAATGAATTTTAAAAATTATCTTTACATATAATAGGGGAAAATACTGTTAAATAAAAAATAATACCTTTTCAGATGGAGCTATTTGTTGTTCTTTGGAGAAAATATTCCCTTTATGTAATTTATGCAAAATGTTTTACTTTGTGGTCTCACCATGAGAGTGTGGTTACTTTGTGCAACTGCCTCATTTAAATCTAATTTAAGACATCACCCTATGATGGCATTGGCCCTCTTTGGGGAAAAAAAAACACATTACACCATGAATTGCCCAGGGTCTACCTGGTAGATCTCTTGGACAGCCAGTGTAGCAGCATCTATTAAGATTATATTTTTTTCCAGGTACTGTTGTAAGAACTGGGGAAAGAAAGAAAGAAAGAAAGAAAGAAAGAAAGAAAGAAAGAAAGAAAGAAAGAAAGAAAGAAAGAAAGAAAGAAAGAAAGAAAGAAAGGAAGGAAGGAAGGAAGGAAGGAAGGAAGGAAGGAAGGAAGGAAGGAAGGAAGGAAGGAAGGAAGGAAGGAAGGAAGGAAGGAAGGAAGGAAGGAAGGAAGGAAGGAAGAAAGGAAGGAAGGAAAGACATAACCTAGTCTCTTCTCTCAAGGAACTCATAGCCTGCTGGGATAGATTACATAAGCTAGTCACACACAAAATAATATCTATATTGGATAAACTGGGAGTAATCTCAGAGACAAATAATTCTCGGAAAATCTTCCTAAAAAACTTTAGCTAAAAGTTGGAGAAAGCTAAAGAAATCAGAAATAAGAGAACAAGTTTCGCATGTGAAAGAATAAGGGGGATTCTCTGAGTTAGGAGATGGAATGTACTGTACAAAGGAAAAAAAAGTAGCCAATGTCACTGGATTGTAGAGTGGTTGAAGGAGAGTGTAAAAAGTGTAAAAAAGTATTAAAAAGATTGGAGGAGCAGGAAGGAAACAGCTGCTAAAGGCTTTTGAGAGCCACACATTACATTTTAGCTTTAATCCTAAAAATAATAGGTATCACTAGAATTAATTAAGTGAGGGTATGTGATAGGATCAGGTCTACATTTTAGGAAGATCATTTTCTCAACAGAGTGGAAGTTAGGAAGACTAACCAGCAAGTTAATTATTGTGATATTTTGGTAGTGAAGTGATGAGTGCCACTATAAGAGATGGGAAAATGTCAGAGGTGTGAGATCCTCTTTTAACTCACAATCACATTTTTGGCCAACTTGGGTCTGTCATTCTTAGGGTCCTCAGACATAGGTGGCTGCTCTCTTGAGGGGGGAGTTTGTCTATCATGGATGGTTTCTCATACTTAGCATAAGGATGACCCCCACTCAATAACCTTGGATGACAGCTGTTATCATGCAATGGATGGGTGCTCATAACTAGCCTGAGAATAGCCTCAGTGTGGGGAAAATAAAAAAAAAAAAAACTCTTATTTCTTCCTCAACTTAAAGGAGCAAAGTATAAACATTTTTAACTCTATTTGGAAATATCTATGAAATGTCTACTAAATTAATTCTTGAATTTTAGAGTCAAATTCAAGAAAATTGATTTGATACCTTCTCTGAATTGTATACACTATAATGAATCTGCTTAAAACAAGCTTAATTCAGGAGGAAAATAGTGACCTTTTGCAACTGGAAGTATGCATGGTGTAACTGTCTCTTAAATAGGAAATATGACATCTTGTCCTGAGATATAAAAGAGAGGTATAGCTTCTTTGGAAGGAAGCTAAAAAAATCTATGACCCCCAAGCATTTTTGACAGGCTCATAAAATTGTTGCTATCTCTTTTTTTTTCTGTTTTAATAGCTTAAACTCATATTTAAAACTGCATTTCATGTCCTCAAATTAGCTGTGTGCTCTCAGATCATTCCATTCTTTCACCTCTTATAATTATGACTCTTTAGACCCTTATCCATAAATTGTTCCATGGCCTAGAACCATAAAATCAGAATCTCTGAACTGGAAGGTAATGTAAGACATCATCTACCTTGAGCTTTTTATTTAAGAGAAGGGAGGAATTGTTTAGATGGCATTATTTTTCACCAGTTTTTGTCTTGTCTTCTCAGTAAGAGAAGGCCTCTAGGCCAGTGATCAGGGAGATTCTTTTTTCTTTTCCTCTTGTATGTAATAATTATCTCATAGAAGATAGACAGGCAGGTGCTATAGGCAATTAGGTAAGCAGGTAATTATATAGGAAGGAAGGAAAGGAGTAAAGAAGAGAGAGAGGGAGGAAAATAAGCAGAGAGTAAAGAAGAGGCAAATAAGCTGGCAGGCTGATGGGTATGTTGGCAAGTAAGCAGGTAGGCAAGTGGGTAGGGTATGACTGTCCATTTTTAATATATCCTGAAATATACAAGAACAGACATCCCCAAGGTGGGTGGGGTGGTTGATTAGGCAAACAAGAAAGTTCAATAACTGTGGACATGTTCCTTACAAATGTCTGATGAATTTCTGTGATACATCATGGTCATTCAACTCTGTTTGAAAGGTTAGTAATGAAACACTTTTCACATTCTAACTAAGCCAGCTCTGATAAATCCATAAAATCTGGATGATGGTTATTATTTAAGAGGAAGCTAATTTGTAGGAGGAGAATCCTTCACACAGTGGATGATCCCTGATACTCATGTAAACCAGCACTGCCCCTCCCTCTACAATCTATTGTTCTTAGGGAGAGTGGCCAAGCTCCAGAGAGGTCCTTTGCTTTTCAGGTGAGAGTCTATAATTTTCAATAGAGTGAAGACATCATTATTAAGAAGCATGGCCTAGTGGAGAGTAAGCTGTCCTCAAAACCAAGAAGACCTGGCTTCAATTTCTGCCTCTATGTTGTTGTTTCTCCCTGGGCAAGTGATTTAACCTCCCATGCCTCTGGGTAACTATGACTAAATTGTAGAGCAAGTCACTTTTGCCCAGGGTGTTTCCTACAAAAATTTCCATCAGAAGTCCTGACCCCAAATTCATGTGTCTTTATCCCTCTTTTATTATTGAGGCACCTGAGACCCAGACTTCACCCAATTTCCTGGCTGAATTGTCATACAGAGAATATTCAGTGGGGTGTGCAGGTGTTCAGATAAGACTAGTGCCTCTAGTGTAAGGGCTGCTTTCCACCTTCGGTTTTCACCTGTCATCCAACCTGTGACTTCAAGAACATGTAGCATGCACAAACGTCACACTCCAGTAAATAATTCTGGCAAAAAAGCTAAACCAGGTTGAAGGTAACTGCCCAGGTCTCAAATCTATTGTTGAGTTAGGGGAGTGATTATCACAAATGTGAAAACTTTCTCCAGCAGAATTGGCAGATATGAACAATGTGTTTCAATGGGCCATGTAAGTGATAAAAGTGGGTGGTGTGGAGTTCTTAAAGCTTGGTTAGACTTCAAAAACGTCAGGGTCATCCACTGTGTCCCAAGGCATCATTAGTCATCTTTATTTCAGTCTCACCACTGCATTCTGATGACTGTGGAAGACAGAGTGAGGCCAATGACTTTGCTCAACTCTGCCTCACTTAATTCTAATTTATGCATGAGTCAAAAGACATTATCCATAGCATTTTTACCTACCACAAAGTTTTGTGGTGACAGGCAAGTGAAAAGCAGCAGGTGTAGATGCCATGGGAGCTATAGTGACATTTCTGACAAGATATGGTCCAAGTCATAAGGTTATTTTCTCACTGGACTCAAGCAGCAGTGAGATTCCGCAGCTATCTGGATGGCTGAGCAGTCTTTCTAAAGCACCTCACAGCTCACCTCCTGGCTTCAGGAAGAAGCTAGAAGAGGTGCCGCTAGAAGAGGTGCCCTAAAAATTGCTTGCTCAACCTCAACTTAGCCTGTTAAGGCCAATAGTCAAGGATGACACCTTGTAGTCAAAACATACGCAAAAATATATACAAAACTTTTGCCAAGATGATTCCACCCACCATCAGTATGTGGAATGCTTGCATGCTTATGGACGACAAGAAATCCAATAAACCAGAAAGATGAAGAGTTCTTGCTGAGATAGAATTCAGTGGGCATCACATCTAAATAGCAGTCCTGAAGAAAACAAGGCTGGCAAATGAAGGGCAGCTTACTGAAGTTGGAGTTGGACACATGTTTTTCTAAAGTGACTGCAGTGATGAGAAGACAAGCTGGGTTAGTTTTGCAAAGAAAGCTAATCTAATCTAATCAATCTAAATAAACAAATCAACAAGCTTATACCCTTCCAAAAGGACTGAATGACTGACTTACAACATGATGGGCACTTGCAGGAAGGCACTACACTACCTTTATCAGTGCATATGCTCTCACTATGATGAAATCTGATCAGGTTAAAAAATATGAAATATGGAGATCCTTATCATCAATGGGCTGAAAGAGGACAAACTTATAATTCTTGGTCACTTTAATGCCAGAGTAAACATAGACTATCAGACACGGTGAAGGATCCTTGGGAGAAGTAGAATCAGAAATTGGAAGAGTCACTCAACACTGCAGACTTATGTGACTTAAGACCTTTTTATTATCACCATTAAGAGCAATAAAACTTTGTGGGTAAACTCTCATAGCAAACATTGGCATTTAATAGACTATGTCATTATAAGAAGAGACAGAAAGCATGTGAGACTGATAAGATGATGTGTGGCACAGAGTGCTGGACAGATCAAAGACTTATCCTCTCCACGCTGGACATGTATATTCAGCAAAAGTGGTGGCCTCAAAACAAGATAACTACCAGAAGATTTTATATCAACAAGTTAGAGTGTTTCCTCAAGTGTGACCAGTTTGTTAACTTGGAGGGGAAACTGAGCCAACAAACTGTTGGCAACAATGGAACAGAAGAAGAATTGGAAACTTTTAGAGATTTGTGGTACAGAACCACATTTCTTTATCTGGGCCAGAACACTTGCAAATATCAAAATTGGTTTGATGAAAATGATGGAGAAATATAGAAGCTCCTAAAAAAAAAAAAACACAAAAAGAAATCCACAGAATTTGCCAGCAGGATTGTTTGTCTGTCTCTAAGAAGGCAGTGTTTAACTACATCAAAAGTAAAGTGCAAGTGGAGCTTAGAGATATGCAGGAGAAAGCAGATAAAATTCAGTTTCAAGCTGTTATTAATGCTCTGCAGTGCTTTTGTGAAGCCCCGAATGCTATTTATGGGGCCAAAACCCATAGTACATCTTAACTACTCATTGCTGATGAATCCACATGGATTGATGATAAGGACATGATTCTGGAGAGATTGTCTGAACGCTTTCATAATATTCTCAACAGACAATCATCAAGCAATGCTGATGTCATTGACCACACTCCCCAGGTTGAAACATATTCTTCTAGTGGAACTTCCAACTGAAGAAGAGTTTTAGGATGCCATTAGACTCTTTTTTGTGGCAAAGCACCTGGTGCTTATTCTATTCCATCTGAGGTTTACAAGGCAGGTGTTCCATCACTTAAACAAAGGCTGACTGAAATCTTCCAGGTTATATGGTAAGAGGACATTATACCCCAGGAATTCAAGGATACCTCCATTGTCCATCTCCATAAAAGAAAAAGGAAATAGGTGGTCCTTTGGCAAAGGGTGTGGGTCTCTTTCTTAGTCATTGTCAACTTCAAATATATGTTGTTTTCTGATACTTTCCCCATTACTCTGATCATTTTCTTTAGGGGATCTCCTCTTTAAGTGAACTCTCAATGTTAGTGCTACAATAAAAAAGCACTGGCTAATGGCTCCAGAATAGAAAGAAAGAAATACAGAGACAAAAGGATAGAGAGAGAAAGCAAAGATGGATAAAGAATGACAGTAACAGAGACTATGACAGAGAGACAAAGGAAAACATTTATTATTGCTTTACTTTTTCCCTTTCCTTCTCCCTTTCCAAAAGAAGGTAAATGTTGATGGATGAAAGCTGACTAGTTCACTTGGCGTTTAGGGCCTAGGTTTCTTTCTCAAAGATCAAACCTTACACCCAATTCACTCTGGAGCTCATAATTTAGGCAGCAACAGGTCCCTGCAACCCTGTGGGTCTTCCTCTCCAAATTCTATTTATTTTTTTAGTTGGCCCATCTTTTAACTCACTTCTTAGAGGCATTTTCACTGAATGAGTGTTACCTCACTCAAAGTAAGAATGTGAAAAGACCTTAGCTTAAAATGGGGACTGTTTCTCATTGCATCCTGGGCCATCTCCAGTCAACCTGATGACTATCTAGCTACTGAACCCAGGTATCTAACAAAGTTAGACTGGTGATATTGCAGAGCCTTTCCCCACTCAAATCGAAATCAATTGCAAGTCATGTCATCATCTCCCTGGTGTCATAGCTCTCTTCAAGAATGAAGGACATAGGACAAGTACAGCAACATTTTGCAAGTCACTATACTAAGGAACGGAAATACAAATGCAAAAAACTATGACAATTTCTGTCCTCAAGGGTCTTGCTTTCTAATGGAAGACAATGCATACTTAGAACCAATGTGACTTTGACAAAGTCATTGAGTCCTTCTTGACTCAGTTTCCTCATGCACAAAATGAAGTGATTGATATCTGAGGTCCTTTCCATATTTAGTTCTATGCTACTTTGATTTTAAGCGGTCATTTATTAAAATGAGATGAAAGTGGAGCACAAAGCCCTTTTAGACATGGAGTACCCTGGATACATTTGCATAAAAAAGGGTCAGAAATCTGTGCCTGAGGATTTACAGTCATAATGGACTTGGACCTGGAAGTTAATCCTCATACTCATTTAGGAGGCAACTGAGAGAGGTTAAGTCATTCAAGATGTAGAAGCCACTGAATAAGAGACGATGAGCAAAGGGCCAATTATGGAAGTAGCCCTTCTCTCTAGAGTTCATTCTGCCCCAGCCATTGGCAGTGGAAACCCATCATATCAGCCAGTGGATTGTACAGTCCCATCAGTCCCATTACAAAGCCAAATCTAGCTGTTGAGAATACCATCTGGTGCCTAAAACTTGGATGCTGCTTAGAACACAGCAGGCCCAAAGCCACAACTCCTTCTGGTCCTAGAGCATAGATTTAGTTCTTTTCCTAATGTTTACATATATGTGGCTTTATTTTGTGAGCAAAGATTAAGAAAAGTGAAGGCCGTGATCAATCATTAGAGTCATATGACTCATATCAGAGAAGGAGCAGGGAATCTAAAAGAATAACACCTAGAATGGCTCAACTTTCCACCCAGTGTAGGAATCTAGGCATCAATATCCCTGACAGATTAGCACCAAGTTTCTAAATTAATACTTCCAGTACCATGTAACTTATTATTCCACTACCTAGCCTCTTATTGCTTTAGACAGCTTTAATTGTTTAAGCACCCTGTGAGGGTGGAGAACAACTGTCTTTGCCTTTCTTCCCATGGACGATGCTAAATTCAGTGACTGACACATAGCAAAACATTGATAAATGCTCTGTCTCTGTGCTAAACAGAGAAATTGATATGTGCTAAAGCATTGAATAATGCTCTTTGTCTCTCTAACACCATCTCTCTGTCTCTGTCTCTCTTTGTGCTAAGCATACTTACTGACACACAGTAAAGCATTAATCAATAAATGTTCTGTCTCTCTGTCTTGCTGACTATCTCTGCATCTCTCCATCTCTGTGTCATTTTCTGTCTCTCTCCTTTTTTGTGTCTCTATAATAAACATAGTTACTGTCATATATTAAAGTATTAATGTTTTCTCTGACTGTCTGTTTCTCATATACTTTAATTTCTCTCTATCTCTATCTCATTGTCTCAGTGCTAAGCACAACGTCTAACGATACAAACTTAACTTCATGTTAAGTTAGTAAGGCTATTCTTTCAACAGTGTCATTTTCAATGTAATTTAAAGTAGTGCCAGAGTCCGGAGTCCAAAAGGGTCTTAGTAGGTGAACATTAGACTGAATTGGATGAGATGAAATCACAGTTAAATAAATAAAAAAAAATCTTGCACTTTGGTTCATAAAATCAATTCTCAAAGTAAAATCTGAAGACTATGGGTTACACATTAGTATGCCCCCAAAATGTGGAATCCTAGATCAATATGATTTGGAATAAGTAGATCATCCAAATTCCAATGACTATTTACCTTGAACTATAAAAAAACTATCAGGAAGGCACAGGAAATTTGAAAAATCACATTATATAAAATACAGTTTTTAGAAAGAATTGACAGGCAGTGAAGGCTGATTCCAATAGTCAAAAGGATTCTGAGGGTATTCTATAAATTACATTTATCCATAATCTTTGAGATTAAAAATGGAAAAATCCCTCATGTGGTTGTAACTCAGGAATTGAAGAGAACAAATTAATTTTAGACATTAGAGTTTGCCTCTGTGGTCCAATTGAATGATAAAAGATTACCACAAAAGGGCAAAGGAAACAGCATTACAAAGCACCTACTATGTGCCAGATACTATGTGTGCTAAGTGTTTTATGAATATTGTCTCATTGGATCCTTACAACCACCCTAGGAATTAGGTGCATTATCCCCATTCTACAATGGTAGAAAGTGAGGCAAAGAAAGTTAAATAATTTGCCCGAGGTCACATAGCTAGTGTCTGAGGCCAGATTCGAAATCAGTTCTTTCTGACTCAAGACCCAGTGTTTTATGCACTGTTGTAGTATATAACAGCCTCAGGAAATCCTATTTCACTGCTTACATATATGAATAATTAAACATAGAATGACCCAACAATACCAACACTATGTATCTCAAAAAAATCAGAGAAAAGGGGAAAGAACCTATTTGTACAAATATTTATAACAGCCTTTTCTGGTATCAAAGAATTGAAAACCAACATGATGCCTACCAACTGAGAAATAGCTGAACAAGTTGCGGTATATGATTGTTACGGATACTGTTGTACTAGACCAGGGGTATGAGAAGTAATGCCATGAGCCTCAGGCCTTTCTTCCTGAGATCTGCCCTTGGTCTCCACCTTGGGCTCTCCTCTTCACTCCCAAGGCACGACTATGGCCCCTAGCCACACTTTCCCTGCCAAAGATCTTGCTCCCTGCAGTCTCCTGGTGGCTCTCTGCCCTGGAACTGAATGCAAGAACTCTACTCTCCTACAAGTGCCCATGGCCAGCAGGGTCCCTGCCCCTCTGCTACTGCACTCACCAGGTGTGTATCAGCTCTTTTTATCCCCCAACCACAGCCGGGGTACTTCTGATCAACACAAGTGTTCTTGGAGAGCCTAGAGAGTTGGAGGGTCCTTCACCCTTCTCTTCCATATCAGACCCCACACTGCCCCAGAGAGGAAAGTTTCTAAGGCCAAGGCTGCCTCTCCCTACCAGTTGCCACCAGGGCTTGTTTCTGATTCCACAGAATTGGCCTGATGGTGTTTGCCCTTCACTAAGGCTGCACCTCTGCAGCTGGAGCTCATGGCTTTCCCCTGTTTTCTCAAGTTGTCTGAGGAGGGCAGCTGCTTTACCCTGATTTCTGTTTCTTGCTGCTGCTTTATGTCCCCTCTTAGGCAATATTCTGTCTTTTTCTGCGTAAGAAATTTGGAGAACCAAAAGTTTTCTGATCTACTCCACAATCTTCCCAGAATCCTCTCCAAGTTTTCTTTATTAGTCCACTCACAATGATAAATATCCCTGTCTGTAATGATGCTCATAACCAAAATGCAATAACTACGCTGCCCTCTTCCTCCTCTAACAGGCTATGGGATCACTTCAGAGATTAAGTTGCAAGGGATGAAATCACAATAATGGAGCAATTGTGATGCCATGGATCATCTACCAATCACCTCGCAGCTCAACTTGCCTTCCCCTAGTAGCTTACCTTGTATCGTTCATTCATTCAACACAGAATTATTATATCTTATTATATACCTGGGACTATCCTAAACATTGGAACTAGAAAGATACACACACAATACACACACACACACACACATACACAGACACTGTCTCAGTTTTCAATAAGTTTAAGTTCTACTGAGAGGGCACATGATGCATGGAGATGTCTACTCAGTATGAAGTAAACTTTCCCTCTCCCACCAGATGTTTGGATGTTAATAACTTGGAGAATAAGGAAAAGGTTCGGATCAGAGGTGGTGTGTGGGTTCATCCTCTGAACAAGTTCATCCCTGTGAAATATCAAGATGGAGGAGGGGGTGTGAATGTAAAACATGCCAGGTAAAGTGATGGTCTGTGTAAAATCATGAGCAAGGAAAAGCAAGGAACACAGTTTAACTGGATTGTAGAGAACATGGTAAGAAGTGAGGTCAAATCAGCCTGGAAATAGGGTTGTTTGGTTGGGTGTCAGGGTCCTCAGGGGGCACTAGTACCTTTGGTATGATGGCTGGTTTAGAGACAGAGTATAAAAGGGTCTTAAATGCCCCGAGTAGTAGAGATTTTCATTTTATTTTGGGCTAAATATCAAAAGGAACCACTGAATTTTCGTTATAAAGAATGTGACATGGTTTAATCTGTGTTTTAGCAATGTTTAGCAGTTTTATAGCTCTGTGGAAGAAGCATTGAAGGAACAGAGAGACAGGAGGCAAGGATACCAATCAGGAAATAAGTGTGATTGTGCTGGTGAGTATGATGAGGGCCTGAACTTGACTGTTCTCCATTTGAGTAAAGAAAAAGGGACTTAGGTGAGTTACTGAGAAGAGAGACTTAAGTCCTGGCAACTAATTAGATATGTGACATAGGGACATTGAAAAGTTAAAGATAAATCTGAATTCATGAGCCTTGGCGAATGATAAATTCTTTAAGTGTGGTAGCTTTGGGTAGAAAAGGGAAGGATAATGAGTTCTAATTTGCATATGTTGAACTTTCATCCCTAGTCAATATATGGATGGGAATGCCCACTGAGTAATTGCTTATATTTCTATGCAGTTCAAGGGAAACACCAAAACTAGGTGTCAACATCCCAGAAGCAAATGAGTTAGAGGTAATATCACATGGCAGGTGACAAAACCAGCAAAAGGAGGTTATAGGGATAAAAAGTATGACAAAATCAAATCAAATGGCATGCCCACTGTTACAGTGTGAGTCATAGATAATGAGGTAGCAGGGGAGACTAAGGAGTGGAGAGTCAGGTAGAAATGGAACCAGGAAAAGATCATTTCACAAAAACTGAGGGAGCAGAGAGTGCTCAGTTCATGAGAAACAATCATGAAACTGGGATGAAAACTTTATTTATAGCGATAGCCCATGTGAGAGAACCCTATATTTCAATGTATATTAGCATCTTCTTTTGAATGAAAGTTGTTTAGGGCATAAGTGACTTTCCTTGATTTGCAGAAGTAATGTACATCTGAGGTGAAACTTGAATACAGATCTTCATGATTCTGAGGTTAATTGTCCATTTATTACAAATTTATCATTCTTCCCCTCAAAAAGTGCATTAAATATGTCTTGCCCTCCTGTAATACTAATTTAAATGGAAAGATCTTTCTCCTTCATTAACAGGTCCATATTGCCTGCTTAAATCATCTGGATTTAATCCTACCACATGTGGACAGGCAACGTAAGGCTCCAGCTCATGAGCATTTGCTTGTGAGAAAGTCCTAGCACAGCGGGGAGGCTTGGAAATGCCTTTGACCCCTGCAGTGATCACGTTTATTGACTTCTTGGTCACCATGATGGATTTTGCTTTCTGTTTCTGGAATTTGGCTTTCTGGCATCTAAATAAATGTTTTTCTTCTGTCTTCTGTGTGGAGAGTCTGTTATACTTTGTGATTGAGAACTATGCCAGTGTATTCATACTCACCACCAGTGCTGTGAATATTGCCTTGGTGATACATCTCCTCACACAAGCACGTTGTTATAGCCAGGTTCGTTAAAATCTAGAGTGATGGAATCAAAAGCCCAAAGGCTGAGGAGTTTCGTGGATGGATTTCTCTGTACTTTGTTCTGCAAGCTGACATTCTGGAATCCTTTGACATACCCAAAATTTCAAGGTGACAAAAGTTCTTCCCTGGTAGGGAAGGCAGATAGATTTCCCCACATCAGCTTGTTTACTTAGGAAAGCTAGATAGATCAATGAGCCATGTGCATGCCTAGGTCAAGGTAGTGAGGTCATTTCAAGTGTATCAAGAATCATAGTATTTTTAGAATTGTAAGGTGGATGATCTGGGTGCATGCACAAACTCTAAAACTCTTATCTTGAAACATGGATGAGTCACTTATTTAAGCTCCCTAAAACCCAGGTTCCTGTTCTGTAGGGTAGGAATATGGGATTGTTGTGACAGTCAACTGAAATACTTTCTGTACAATCTTTTTCAAACTTAAATGTGCCTAAATGTCAACTATTATTGATGAGGATGATGGTGGTGGTGGTGGTGGTGATAAAGAAGAAGATGCTGCTTTATTTCATTTCTTAATGCCCCCAGCATGGGTCATATAGCCCCCTTTAATAAGAAGTGGTGATCTCTTGAATTTCCATGAACTTTCTTTTGTCACATGATGAGCTAAGTGTTTGGGTTCATCCTTTGTTGGCAAAGAAGACCATGCCATCATAGAAATGCATGACTTGCACTTGACTTTGTTTTGAGTAAGGGAGGGCTGTGCAGGTCACCAGCCTCACTTCTCCTCCAGAGCCATCTGAATCACTCCAGTGACCAGATATTCATCAGGATGACTGGAGATGATCCAGCATGAGGCAGTTGGGCTTAAGTGACTTGCCCAAGGTCACACAACTAGTGAGTATCAAGTATCTGAGGTGAGATTTTGAACTCAGGTCCTGCTGACTCCTACATTGGTGCTTTATCCACTGCACCACCTAGCTGCCCCATGAGTTGAGTAAAAGCATGATCACCAACTAGACTGACTGGATCAGTAAGCTGGCATGCAGTGATTATATCCTCTACTGAAATAATCTTTCTGACTGGTACACAATATTTAGCTGTGGTATTTCAATCTGGTACTGTTGTGATCTACCAGAGAAAAGGTTTCTGTTTATCACTGACGGACACTCAAATTTCAGCACAGACTAAAACAGATGGACTTAAGCATCTGCCAGGACAAATAGCATTTTGTAGCTCTTTTTAGGTGCCATAAATTATAATTGGATGAGTAAAATCTCCAACCTCTGAAAATATTTGATTTGTATACTTAAAGCGGAGTGACCAGAGAGGGATAGTCAGTCAGGGCTTGTCACTTTCAAATAATACTTGGACATTTATTGGCCAATCCTGAGGAAGGGATATGGAAAAATAAAAAGTGCATGTTTGATCTGCAGAGATCAGGTTTTCAATTCAGCTTGTCCATTCTACCTGAGTAACTGAGAAAGCAAAAAGTTATGGGAAAGCCAACTAAAAACTTGAGGAAAGTTGGGAGCAATAGCCTTAGGTCTCAAAAACCTTTGATCCGATATAATGAAACTCTTCTAGTGGATTTCTAATCATTAGTAGTAAATGCAAATGATAATGTAGAAGCACAGGGTTCTAAGTTAAAGGAAGGGGACACAGAGACCAATCTAAGAGAAGCAGTATATAATATGGTGGGAAAAGAGATTTAGAGAAAGGTCCTTGGTTCAAATGCTTTCTCTATTACTATGTGACTGAAAAATCTGAGTGATTTTACTATATATACATACACACATCTATCTATCTCTATACACACATATGTATGCATATATGGATACATGCATATGTGTGTGTATGTGTGTGTGGGTAGTGAAAAATACAGATTTCTAACAGCAGAAATGTTTCTCTTTTTGGCTTTCTGTCCCAAAACCTAATGTAATTCCTGACACATAATGAGATGAATAACTGACTGGTCAATTGTATCTGAACTAAAATTTACATCTGTATAATAAGAGGCCTGGGACAGATGATGTCTAAAATCCTCTCAGTCAAGTAGTCAACCAACCAGGCTTTCTTAAGATACCCACCAGGTTTTTGGCGTGCGTTTAAGTCTCTGGAAATACAAGGAGAAATGTAAATCAGTTCTTGCCTTTGAGGAGCTTACATTTCTCATTCCAGATCTTGATCTGTGATCTTATAAAGTGAATTTTATTATTGAAATTCAGGTCCTTTTCTTGAAAAATGATGGTTTAGCTAAATGAGTTCTATGCATCTTTCAACTTTGCAGCTCTTTGAACTTTCTCGCCATTCATGAGAAATCTGAAGCCCAGATTTAGAAAAGGACTTAGAAATACTTATTTTATATCCAGGGCTGGAATGACCCCCAAAAACAACTAGTGCAAATTCTTCATTCCACAGAATGAGGAAACCAAGGCCCAGGAAACCAATGGGGCACCGAAAGTCAACTAGGTAGTAAGTGACAGATAGAGGCTTGTACCTAGATCTTCTGATTACCAATTCAGAGCGTTCTTCTGGACATAATATGCAAACTCTCTGTACCTTTCTCAGAAGCCAGCATTGTGTCTCTGGGGCATAGCACAATTCTCTGTTCACAGTAGAAATTAAAGGATTTTGAACTGAATTGAATTTCCTTAGGAGGTTTCCTTTGATGTTACAGGCTTCATGAGGTGTTTCAGGAGGCACTATTTTGCTGAAATTTGGAATTAAGTGGAATTCAGAAGCAACCTTGATCTTAAAACATTTTACTGTGCCTAGAATACACAGTAGGAACTCAATAAAATATTTCACATATGGGTTTGATTTGGAATTCAAGGTGCTTGATTATTTATGAAATCTGGGTCATCCACTAATAATTCAGAGGGCAGCCAAGGGAATGCATGGTAAGCTTCATCTCATGACTTCCTACAGGCCTCAATGTACTGACCCAAACCAGCTGCCACAGCAGTGCCCATAGCAGGTGATTCAGGACAATCCAGCAGTGTTTAAAAACAGGTGCCAAGTAGCAACACACTAGGCAAGCAAATTTTTGGCTCCAGATTACAAACTTCCCTACTACCAGCCTTAATCCACACTGTTTCTCAGCATGTTTGTCATAGCCAAGCTTGTTTGCTCAACTGAGACCTGAGGATTAGATTGGATTCCTTTGTTGTTTCAAAAATCAGAACATTTTGTTAGGTGAAAGTTTGAATTACCCCACTATCTACTCCTGTTTGTACTGAGGCCTGGGCTTCTCTGAAGACCTGAAGTCAGGCATCATCATCCTCACTTCTGGGTGGTCATTGACCAAGAGTCTTAGAACCATCACTACGAACGTTAGCACTGACTTTTTAATTTCACAATTATTTATTGCAACAAATAGCCTTGGTAGAGTGAAAAAGATGGTATATTAGATAATCTAGGAGCCTAATTTCAATTTCCCCTTGTGCTATTTACTTTCCACTTAATCTTGGACAAGTCCTCTAATCTCAGAACTGCAGAATCACAGAATGGCAAAGAATCTCAAAAGATAAATTCCAATCAAATTGGAAGGAGAAGCTCATCTATAATATATCCTTAAAGTAAAGAATCTTCTAGTCTTTGCTTCAGTACTTACTAATAAAGGGAAAACCACCACTTACTAAGGCACTCATCTTTATGACTCTATGTAGGTGGTTTGTCTAGAGTTCTCATGGGGCACAAATAAAATAATTTATGCAAAGTGCTTGGTAAACCTTCCAAGAGGTATAGAAATACTAATTATTATTATTTGGTTTTATTTCTATTTATTTTCCCCAATTATATTAATGTTAAATCTACCTCCCTACAACCTCTAGCCATTTATTGCTGATACTGACTCTGGGAATAAAGAGAAAAAAAAACCAAACCAAAAGCCTAATCCCTACTGCACACATCAATCCTGCCAATGTTTGAATAGCTCTAGTGTTTTCCCTAAGTTTTCTTTTCTCCTGGTTAAAATGCTCACTTTCAATTGGTCTTTATTCAATTTCATCTTGTTAGTTTCATGCCCATTTTTACCTTGTCAAAACATCTTGCTTCTGCTATTTAGAGGTACGACCAATGAGAACATGGAGAAATTGTTGAGTAATTGAGGCAGCTAGAAATAATGCTGGGCTTGGAGTCAGGAAGACATGAGTTTGAATCCACCCTAGGACATTTACTAGGTGTGTGACTTTAGGCAAGTCCCTGAAAGACTTTTTGGTGCACATCTTTAATGGTAAAGTAAGAACAAGAATAGCCCCTCCATTTCCAGGTGGTGAGGAGCGAATGAAGCATTTATAAAGTGCTTAGCAAAGCAGCTGGCCCATAAAAGGTGATAAATAAATGGCAATGCTAATGCTACTCGTAGCATAATCAAATAATCATTATTTATTAACTGCCTGATATGTTCCGGCTATTATACTACTACTACTACTACTACTACTACTACTACTACTACTACTACCACTACTACTACTACTACTACTACTACTACTACTACTACTACTACTACTACTACTACAACTGCTAAAACCTGCACTTCAGTTTTCTGATTTGTACAAGGAGATGGCTAAAGAAAAACAAAGTAATTGGACTAGATAATCTCTTAGTGCCCTTCTTATATTTACTCCTATGATCACATGCATCATAGTATCCTCCTGTACCCCCAATTGATTGAAACTACACAAAGAGGCAATATAGTGTAGTTGAATGAGTCATGTCTCTAGAAACAGAAGACTTTTTACTATCCAGGAAAGCAAAATGGTTCAGAAGTCAAAGGTTCTTGGTTCAAATCCCCTCTTCAATGCACAAATAATTACATAAGCCAATTATAAATCCACCCAGGGTTTAACGCTATTAGCTTTTTAATAACAATGTTTAACGCTATGTAAAATGAGGGCAGTTTGATGAAATGGCCTTTGAGATACATTCAGACACTTAATCTGTATTATTGTCTGCGACCACTGTTCAAACGTTGTCTCTTCTGCTATATAAGTTTATGATTAGAGCCCTGGAAAAAATAAAGGACCTAAATTTAAATGCAGACTCTGATAGATAAAATCTAAGTATTGTTGAATTAGTGACAACCTCTCTGGGCCTCAGTTTCTTGATTTCAAATAGGAATGAGGTTAGATGACTTAACATTTCTTTGAACTCTAGTTCTATAACAGAATATTTATGGGGCAGCTTGGTAGCACAGTGGATAGATGTTGGACATAGAGTCAGGAAGACTCATGTTCCTGAGTTCAAATCTATATTTTAATATTTACTAGATGTGTGACCCTGGGTAAGTCACAGTTTCATCATCTGTAAAAGGAGCTCAAGAAAGAAATGGCAAATCATTCTACCATCTTTGCCAAGAAAACCCCAAAAGGGGTCAAAGAGTGTCCAACTCAACTGACCAACAGCTAAGATAATGTCCTTGTTCTCGATTTCCTCATATATACATTGAGGGATTTTGCTACAGATGATCTCTAAAGTAAAGAATCTTCTATATGTAAATGTGTTATCCTATGTCCATAATAATGTCCTTGTTCTCGATTTCCTCATATATACATTGAGGGATTTTGCTACAGATGATCTCTAAAGTAAAGAATCTTCTATATGTAAATGTATTATCCTATGTCCATATTTTATACTTACATGTTATCTCCTCTAGAATAAACAGTTGTTGCTCAAAAGTATATAATGCATTGAATTAAATCACTTGATCAACATCAGAGAAACAGGAATATATAATATGGTGAGAAAACACTCAAATCTTAGGTTGGCTGTGGTGTCCCAACCACAAAATAATATGTTTATTTTTCCACCACTTTTTTTCCTTTTATTGATAAAAACTACACAAAAGCTAACTGATAATCAATTAAAAGTAAACAAAACAGAATTCATGTTACACATTCTCCTTTGTTTAGGAGTGGGGTAGCCTTTGAGTTCTCAAGCAGTGCACACATGACAAATTTTCTCTTCAATCTACCGGATACAGGAAGGAGCAGATTTGCCAACTTTTGTCGGCATCAAGGTGCCTGGAGTTCTTTCTCAAGATAGTACTGGAAAATGGGACCTGTGTTGACAGCAAAGCATAACAGAGAAAAAATATACTCCAAGAATTTTCTCAGCTTACAGGAAACATCTTGAGTGAACATGCTTAAGATTTTTGTTTTCATTTGTGGTTTTATCCCCCTTTTAGCTTAGTCATCATCTATGTTCCTTTGAGTCCTGTGCCAATGCAAGCATCCTTTAGGTCCAGCACAAACCTTAATGCCCATAATCAGAATTGGAAATAGAAACACGACAAAAAAAAGAAAGGAAAAAAAGGAAACAAATATTTTTTAAGAAAAAATCAATTGAAATAAGGTTTTGATAGTAATAAACACTTAACAAAGAAACAATGTACTGAGTTTACCCTTATCCCACCCACCCACCCTTAATTTTGACTGTGGTTCACTAGCCAAGGAACCGTGCAGTGTAGAAAATCAGATATACAAACATCTCTTAATCCATTCTTTTATGTAGCTAGAGTGAAATCTATTTTAATAAGAACTTGACAATCTGTATTTATTATTTACATCCGAGAGTTTTGTCTTTTGAAGTTTTAAAGCGAAAGAAAAAAGTCCAGGAATTTTCCCTGCTGAACCATAGGTAATTCCTGCTGTACTATAGCAATTCCTCATCTTGAAGGTGGTATGGTTTCCATCTCTCTTCCTGGAATAATGTTTGTGGCAGGAATTGTATAGGTGGCTGTGATCTCAAACCCAGTTCTCTTTTAAGGTGGAAGCCCTCCCTCTCCCTCCCCCCAACACAGTCCCCTCTCCCATGAGAAATGGTCTTCAGCATTAATTGGGTATTCTTTCAATATAAATGGCTGGTGCCGCAGAGCGGGCAATAGTGGCAATGAAGCTGTGGTCTCGACTGAGCTCCAGGTTGGATGTCTCAACTTGCTCCCGGGACATGGTGTCATACCCCTTGTTGACATGGAGAGGCTTATGAGCTTGGCAGTACCCGATGACTGGCTGATCATAGCTGTAATAGGGCAGCGTCTTCATATGGTGCGGGACCTGAAGGGCAAAGGAGAAAGAGACAGAAAAGGTCAGAACCTACAATGCACACACCTGGAGCAGTGTGTTCTGAGGAGATAACAGATTGACTTAGTTTCTTTCATGTTGAGTTTACAATAATCAGTTCAGAACAAAACTGGTCAAACATGAAATAGAGATTTGTATTGTTGTTTTAACTTGGAAAACCATCTCTGGCCAGAGTATGTCATCAGTGGTTTGTTTATTTCTCATAGAAAGTCTCCTCTGGAGCATCACTTGTTAATTCTGGACAGGGGCATGAGAAGACAAATAGAAATCTACACTGCATCTGGCATTTCTCCTATTGCTCCCTGAAGTCAAATGCATTTATTAATATCTTTGTAATGGACTTGAAGGATGGCCCACACCAATCACTAGGGAAAGGCCACTTGCAAGTGTGTCTCTTAAAGGTAAATGTGATTCACCGTACAGCCTTATGCTGTCAACAAGTCTCTTTGCATCCATCTTGGCTGATTAACTTGAAAACTCTGTATTCACTGACTCATGTAGCACAATACAAGTTAAAGTACACGAGCTACAATTTATTTCAATATTGGAATAAAACCTGGTCTCCTTTCAGATTTACTCTCTGTTTTTGACTGTGCTTTATAATATGCAGCTCTCACAAGAGAATGAAAAGCAAAAAAACTATATTTTTCTTATTCACCACAGTGTGTTGCATGATGATAAGCTGGTAGTGGGAAACAACACGATTTTTTTGAGAAGGGAAGTTACAAAATCAGAGCACTATTTTTTGGATCAGATTTCTTTTTTCTTAACATAGCATGGTGTCTACTATATCTCAAAAGTCAGGAAAACCTGGGTTCAAGTCTCACTTTGGAAACAAACTGACTTTGTGATCCTGGTTAAGTCATTTAACCTCAAATGTTCTAGGAGTCTTTCTTGTTCTGTAGTCAACCTAAATTTGTGGAGGGAGTTTTCTCAACAGGACACATCTTATACCAATAAGATGTGGGGAGAAGGCAACAGACAACTCCAGGACAACAGGGAAAGGTATAATGATCGGGAGAATGAAACACTTCTCCCATAATCCCAGGACATAACCTAGGTGTCATCCTCAATTCCTCACTCTCAACCCCCCCACCCATATATCACATCTGTTGCTGAATTAAATTTATCATAAGAATCCTTTTATTTGTCCCCATTTTCTTGCCTGACACTGTGAGTACCATGGTAAAGTCTTTTATCAACTAACATCTGGACAATTGTAATAGCCTTCTGGTTGGTCTCCCTACATTAAATCTCTTTCCACTCCAGTCCACTTACCAATCATCTCTCAAATTCATCTTTCTTAAGGTTCAGTCTGACCATGTCACTAACTTAATAAACTTTGGATCCCTATTAATTCCATTATCAAATACAAAATCCCCTACTTTGCTGCTAAAGCTCTTCATAACCTTTCCCCTTCTTACCTCTCCATTCATCTCAAGTTTTACTCCCCCTTAAACATATTCTACCATCTAAAAACACTGGTTTTCTTGCTGCTCCATGAAAAAGACACTCCATTATCTCATCCCCCTGTACTTTCTCTCTGACTTCAACCATGCCTGAAATTCTTTCCCTACTATCTCCACCTCATAGCTTCATCGATTTCCCTCAAATCCCAGGTGAAATTCCACTTTCTACCATTTCTTTCCTAGTACAACCCTTTTTTAATGATACTGTTTTACTTCTGTTGGCTATTTCCAATTTGTCATGTCTATATTTTGGTCATACATAGTTATTTGCATATTATTTTCCCCATTAAACTTTGAACTACTTCAAAAAAATCTTTTTTTAATTGTGGTTAACAAACACTGGCTAATACACTCTATCTCTTGGTGCCTCCCTTTCCTCATCTTTAAAAGGGGGATAGTAATAGTACCTCCTGCATAAGTTTATTAGAAGCAGATGAAATGAGATAACATGTAATGCACTTTGTAAATCTCAAAGCACTGAATAAATTCTAATTGTTATTAACAGGGATACAAAAACAGAAATAAGTAAAGACATGAAAGGGACAGAGAGAATGCAGAAAGCCTAGATATTCAGGTTATTCTAATCTCAAGAGAGGAACAGAATCATAGCCTCATAGATGTAGCCAGAAGGGACCATCTCATCCATCTAGTTGTATCTCTTCATTTTAAAGTTAAGGAAATAGACTTGGAAAGGTGAACTTTTCTCCCCCAGGATTACACACAAAATGCTGTTTTCAGAAGCTTGATGGTGGGGTGGGGAGTTGGACAGTGACAATCAGATGAATGTTTACAAAGAGTATGAAATAGCCAGGAGATTGAAGTTGTACAAAAAGAAGACACAGGAGAAAGTGTAAAGTAGGTGAAGGTTACCAATAGTGTAGAATGTCTCAGGAGATTATCATCATAACTTGTAATCAGGATTTCTTCAGAAAACTTGGATAAAACAGCTGCAATGCAAGGGTGGAAGCAGGTGACAAATTGCAAAAGACCGAACAGTGTAGCTAACTAGTTGTCTGACAAATGAAAACAATAAACATTTATAAGTACCTATGTTGTGTAAGCCACAAATTAAAAAAAAAAAAAGAAAGATCCATAGTTCTTAAGAAGCAAAGCATTCTACTATGAGAATACAAGAGATCTGTAGGAGGCTTCAGTACTCATGGAATCCTACATATATTGAGAGCAATTTTGATGAGAGCATCCCATTGTTTGTTTGAATGCCTCAAGAGCTGGAAGGAGAGGGGAGTTCCGAGAGGAAATCATGCTGCCTTCCAAGGCAAACCACTTCACTTATTGGTAACTCATTTTTTATGGAATTTGTATTGACATTCAGCCTTGATTTCTCTTTTTGTACATTCGGCCTTTTGCTTCTAGGTCCCAAAAGAACTAGTTTAATTCTGCTTTCATATGGCATATGTTCCCTAAGACTTCTCTTCTACAGTCAAAATAAGACATATTCTTTCAACTATTAATCATATAATATGGAATAAAAAGGATCTTGATTACCCTCCACTGGGCACTCTATAACTTAGAAATTTCTTCTAAAGCTGTAACAGTTCAGTCAACTTTGTAGACATGTCTCATTCTTTGTTATCCCATGTTTGTCAAAGATACTAAAGTAGTTTGCCATTTCCTTCTCTAGCTTATTTTACAGATGAATAAACTGAGGCAAACATGATTAAATCACTTGCCCAGGATCATATAACTAGCAAGCATCTGAGGCCATATTTGAACTCAGAAACATCAGTCTTTCTGATCCCAGGGCCAGCACTCTATCCACTGTGCCACCTAACTGTAGTAACCATAGTTAAACATACATAGGTATTTTGTAATTGATGCCAAATCATTTTAAAGATGACTCCTTTGTAGTACAATTTGAAATCTGGTATTCATAGTCCCCACCACTCCCCTCTTTCCATCACTTAAAATAAGAAAAGCAGAAATTAAATGACTCTGATATTCTACCTCAAACCTATCAAATTGTTGAAGTTGACAAAAAAAAAATACCAAATGCAACATCTAATATGGGCAGAATGACAAAGGAGGATTTAGCATAGAGCAGTGGGAATGATTATAGTTTCCCTTCTCCAAAGGGAAAATGGATTTAGAGCTAGGAGGGACATTGGAGAACATCTAGTCTGCCACCACCACAACTCACCCCTGACCCGCCCCCCCTACCCCTTCCACCTTTCCCCCATGAACAATCTGAGGCTGTGAGAAAAAAGGGTACTTGCCCATGGTCATAGATCTAGTAAGTTTCAAAGGAAATTTTGAAAGTCAAGACTTTAATTCCATATCCCTGAATCTACCACAACATCACATTGTCATTTTTGTAGAATTCTTAGATATTCCAACAGGTTAAAATTTGGGACAAAACATTATCTTACTTAGAAGTTAAGTGGCAATAAATTAAGCATGAATATTCACAAACACTGAGGAGTTATCTGAAACTGATGACTCAGTTAAGTCTTAAAAAACTATTTTGCAGGATGCAAAACAATAAAGTTGTTTGGTTCTGGAGGACTCAAAGGTGAGAAACTTGTTTTTCACAGGGATAATAAATTGAACATTAGATTCCTGGGTCCAGTGAATGTCACTATGTCCTGTCCTCCAGGCAAAGGGAATACAATTTGCCTAACAAAATGGCCCTTACTAGGCTTTAACAGGATTTTCTTGTCATTCTTTCCCAGTGCTTTCCCAAATTGGCCCTAAATTCTGTCAATCCTTTGATCAATTTCGCTCTTTGGCTGATAATGATGGTTGGTTAAATATGGTCTTTTCTAAAAGCCTGGGAGCTCATTGGATTCACTGGGGGCTACAAATTACTTACAGGTAATGAGCATGGTATATAAAAGAGGAGTCATTTCATTTAGAAGAATGAATTGGACTGTTTAAAATAGAATATCCTTTATTGCTACCATGGGCTTAGACAAGGATATGAATGTTTGAAGCCTTGAACAAAAGAAAACAAAAACAAGCAATTTTTTCTCTACCATCAGTGTTTGATAACCACAAGTTAGGGAGCGAGGGTAGAATAGGAGGCGTTACCAATAGAATGGTGATAGAAGAACTCAGCCTTAGGTATCTATTGTCACTAAGACTTTCAGAACTGTCACTTCAGCTCACTGAAATATTCTTATTTATAACGGGCATAAGAGATCATCAATTTACCATGAAGCACTTAACATTTGAGGGAACAGAGGGAGCTAGATGCTGTCTTTCACAAAGCCACACAGTTAATCAGCAACAGAGACTAGAATTGAACTTGTCTTCATCACTCCAGTCCCAGCTAGGACAAGCCATCTGCCTCATGGAGGATCTACATGATGAGACGTGTACTTTAGGAAAATCGTTTTGGCAATCATGAGAGATGAAGTGATGCGAAACAATAACATAAATTACATAGATACAGATATATCAATTATATACACATATATGTATATGCACATATATGTAAAACATTAAGATAAAGATGTTGGCATAACCTTGTTTTTTTACTCCATTGCATCTTATAACACAGTCAGTTGTGTATGTATTTGTGTGTGTGTGTGTGTGCATATAGTCACATAACCAGGTGGCACAGTAGATAAAGTATAAGACTTGGTTTCAGGAAGACCTTAGTTCGAATCCAGTCCCAGACATTTACTTAGCTGTATGATCCTTTCTAAGTCCTTTACCCCATTTGTCTCAGTTATCTCATCAGTAAAATGAGCTAGAGAAAGACATGGCATCTTAGTATCTTTGCCAAGAAAACCCCAAAAGGGAACCATGAAGAGTTGGACATGACTGAAAATAATTAAACAACAAATTTTGATATAAATATATAAAAACATAATACATATACATATATGTGTTTGTATACACATCTGTACATCTATCTACATGTGTGTATATGTGTGTGTGTGTGAAATCTTCTAATAAAAGTAACAATCATGGCCCAACTCATATGGCAGTTTCCATGACAGAAGTCTTTAGACCTATTTTATTCTGAACTCAGGGAGAATGGAAAGGTCACATAAAATTTGTTTGTGATTGTATAAATCCTCTCTGAAAGAAAAACAGCTTGGAGTAGTGGCCTGTGCTCTTTCTTAGACGGAAGGATTAGCCTGAGTTCTGTCTGTGCTTTTCCTAGCTTTTCAACCTTGGCCAAGACACTTAGCCTTTCTGGTTTTTAATTTTCTCATCTGCATAATGAAGTTGCTGGATTAGATCATTTCTTCGTTCACTTTCACCTTTAAGAGATTTAGTCAAATCTCTCTCCCCCATCCCAATTTTTTTTATTTTAACAAAGAAAATATCAAAGTTTACTTCTATATCCTAGCTTCCCTACACTCCTTTGCATCTCTGTTCCCAAGATTGCATGTGAGCACTCCCTCTAACAATACATATTGAAATCTATCCATACCTGCTCATTTTGCACACACAAACTGAGTACACATTAAAACCTAAAATACACCATACTTTCACATCTGAACCAAAGATGTTATACAGTATTAAAGGGGTTGGGGGAATAGAAGAGGCTGTCTAGCCAAGCTATAGCTCAATTGATGGCTATAGGATAATGAAAGAGGCCACAAAGGTCTCTGGAATCTAGTTTAATGATAGAAAAAGTTTCTAATATTCTCAATGTATTAACATGAGGCACAAGTTGTTTAAAAGGCTGATTTCTCTCAAATTGCCTTAGACCTCCATTCATCTTCTTTATTAACGTTCCATGTGCATTGTTCACATTTCTGTCTTTGTACTGGAGAAATAAAAAAGCTAATATCCAATTTCCCGAATGCCATTTTGTCCCTCATTTTCCAAACCCCACTAGAATGTCTGGAAACAGAAATCATTTAAAAAGGAGCACACCACAATCCATAGATGAAGAATACAATACTTTTGAGTGGCTTAATGAAGATGGACAGTCATTTTCATAGATGGGAAAGAAGGATGTTGATTAGTAAAATGGGAGCTATGTGAATTTCCAAACTGCTCTTCTAGCAAATGTACACATTCTACTTCTACGTGACAAGAATAGTCAAGTGGAATATTTGCAATTGATCATTTGGTAGCACATTATGAAAAATGTTTAAGCCCAGATGTGGAAGTTCGCTCCCCTCTTCCTCTTCCTATGTCCATATACTCTGAGAGATAGAGAGAATATTTTAAAAAAATTATAGTTTTAGAAGCAGGAGGGCCCTGGTGCCCCACCCTTTTCACCTGACAAAGAAAATGAGGTCTTTATTGTTGAAGTGGTATCTCCAAGGTGAGTCACTCAATATATGATATTTTTTCTGACTTTAAGTCCAATACTGATAAGTTAATTTCACTTATAAAACAACCGTACATTTACAAGCAAAATGGACCTTAGGGATCATCTAGTTTTCTCATCCTAAAGGTAATACAATTTCTACTTGGAGAAGATAATAAACTTGTTTCAGCTCACACAACGTATTTCCTTTATTCAGGTGGCACTTCATATGATGCGATGTCTATTTTTTACAAAAAAAAGGAGAAAGAATCCACTAATAAAGTTCTAGGATTATGCAGTTAGAAGGGAGTTAAGACTTTGTCTTGTCAAATTTCACAGATGAAGAAAATGTGGATAAGAGAACTTAAGTGATTTGCTAGAATTTCAGGAAGGATGAAATGGCAGAGACCAGAAGCTAACTCATGTTTCAGACTACAAGTCTACGGTCCTTCCATTTCATTCCAATTTCTTAATCCATAAGCAATAATTAAGTTGTCTAACTATATCTATGATGAACCAGGTCAAACACCCGGGATATTTGGACAGAAAATAAACAGACCCTGCACTCAAGTACCTTCCATTATCTTTAGAGGAGATGGCATGATCATGTTAAAATACATTGAAAATATGGGCCAAATAAATATAGATTGAGTACTATATCAAAAGTCTCATTTAGCTGACCTGGAAAAAGTCAGTGGAATCATTCACAGTGACCAGAAAAAGATATGCAATGCTGCTGTAGCAGCTGTCTCTCCCTAAAGAAGATGACATTAGGAAACCCTAGTTGGCCAATTCCCTTTTGTTAATTCATTTTAACATGGGTGGGAGGGGAAGGTGGTGCAAATCAAGTCTATAGAGAGAAATTCAGAGGGAGAGGGAGAGGGAGAGGGAGAGGGAGAGGGAGAGGGGGAGAGAGAGAGAGAATTAGGCTGCCTACTAAACCAAAGGTCTACAAAGATGTTGTGCTGACCTCATTCTTGCATCCTTCTGAAACCTAGACAGTATTCCAGCACCATACCAGAAAACTGAATTGTTTCTATTTGAATTTTCTTAGCAATATTCTGAAGATTCCCTGGAAAAACAAGGTGCCAAGCACTAAAGTCTTTTTTCTAGCTGAACTACTGAACATTCAAACTCAACTGCAAAGAGTGCAATTCCATTTGCTAGCCACATTGTTCAAATGCTGAATATATATTTTCCTAAAAAGACTATTTTATGGAAAACTCATACAAGTGTTCACATGGAGGGCAGAAAAAGCAATACAAGGACACTCTCAGGGTCTCTCTGAAGAACTTTGGAATCCAATGTGAGACCTGGGAGGTACTGGCAAAGGACCATCCACATCAGAAAGTTGCTGTGTTCTATGAGCAAAGCAGAACTGCAGTAGCTCAAAGAAATATGAAATGTACATTAGAGACATTTCCATTCTAAATGTTCATATGTGCTATTTGTGCCCAACCTGTGGTAGATCCTTGTGAGCTCTTATTGGCCAGATCAGCCACAGTCAAACACTCTACCTTGGCCTCAATGTAATGCTGTCATTTTTGTTTGTTCTCTTTGAGAATGAAGGACAACAGTCAACTGCTCTGTTTTCCTAGACTAGTTACTTACCCTCTCTCTACACTGGAAAACTTTCTTAGGCTAGAAATGCCGATCAGTATTTTTCTCTAGGTTCTCACTTCACCAGTGACTGTTTGTTTGCTCACTTCTAAAAATCTGGACAGCATAAAGTGTTTATTTTTACTTTGTTTCCTTTTTTTTTTGAACTTAATGAAATGGAGCATTCCCATTCATCTTTATGGCTTCCCCATCAGGATATATACTGTATGTGAAGTGTTGCGGACAGTTGATTAAAGTAATAAATGAGGCACTGCCTGTTCTCTGAAGTAAGCTCTGACTCCATTAACTGAGAAGCTTATTACATTAACAGTACTTTCAGCATTCAGGGAGGTTTGGGGCTAATGGGCTGGATTAATTAGCTGGTATTAACTTCTAAAGACTCTACTTTTGTAGATCTACCCACTAAATGATAGAAACATTCAGGTCCTCTCTCTCAGTGGTACATGGGAAGTAAGCATCCTGTTGAAAGTGAGATTTACATAAACCTGCATTTCAAGATTTACTTTGAAGACTCAGAGGGTACTATTTTAGAATGCCCATCTTAGACGTGAAAAGGGAAATCAACACTGGAGAGTATAACGGCCTTGGTATAGGGAAATACCCTGAGGAATGGGACACAGTCCTATTTACCTGAGACCAAGGATCTTAAATCTCTCTTCAGATTTCACTCCCTTTTTTTCTTTTTTCTTTCTTTCTTTCTTCTTTCTTTCTTTTCTTTCTTTCTTTCTTTCTTTCTTTCTTTTTCTTTCTTTCTTTCTTTCTTCCTTCCTTCCTTCCTTCCTTCCTTCCTTCCTTCCTTTCTTTCTTTCTTTCTTTCTTTCTTTCTTTCTTTCTTTCTTTCTTTCTTTCTTTCTTCCTTTCTTCCTTTCTTTCTTGCTTCCTTTCTTCCTTCCTTCCTTCCTTCCTTCCTTCCTTTCTTTCTTTCTTTCTTTCTTTCTTTCTTTCTTTCTTTCTTTCTTTCTTCCTTTCTTCCTTTCTTCCTTTCTTTCTTGCTTCCTTCCTTCCTTCCTTCCTTCCTTCCTTCCTTCCTTTCTTTCTTTCTTTCTTTCTTCCTTTCTTAATTTCCCTTCCTTCCTTTCTCTTTCTTTTTCTTTCTTTCTTTCTTTCCCTTCCTTTCTCTTTTTCTTTCTTTCTTTCTCTTTCTTTCTTTCTTTCTTTCTTTCTTAATTTTCCTTCCTTCCTCTTTCTTTTTCTTTCTTTCTTTCTCTTCCTTCCCTTCTTTCTCTCTCCCTGTCTCTTTCTTTCTTTTTTCTTCCTTCCTTCATTCCTTTCTTTCTTTCTTCTCTTCCTCCTCCTCTTCTTCCTGTTGCTTTGCTTCTCCTCCTCCTCCTCCTCCCCCTTCATAAATTACTTAACCTGGAGCATGCAGTCAGAAAATATCTGAGGGAGGTTTTGAAACCAGTTTTTCCTGACTCTAAATCCATTGTTCCCTCTGTGCTACAACAGGCTTCTGCTTGTAATGGGTTAAATTGGTACCCTTCATATTGTCATTCAATTATTTCCATTTCTCCCCATTGTCTAAAGTTAGGTGAAATTCCGTTGGATGACTTTAACAATTCTCATTATCCAGATGTTTTCTTAAATGGCTCCTTATAGGTGAATTTACCTTACCTTGATGGCAAAGTGCCTATAAATGTTCAGTCAGCTGGATACTTACAGTGGCTAGGCATTTTCACAATCTAATTCTTTTGCTCTCCCCCCACCCCTTTTCTTTAAGTAATCTAATTCACTGGAATGGCAGTAATAACCCATTCTGCCCTGCACTTTGGGGAAGGAGGGACATTTTTATATACTTAAAAGCTAACAAAGAATCCCAGTGTTGAAAAACACATTAAAGCCTCCAGATTATTTGTACCAAACAATAAAAACTTAAAAAAAAGAAAGAAAAGACGAATATGTTTTCTTTCTTTTTTTTAACACAAAGCTGTATAGAAGGAGGTCAGAACAGAAAATGAGAAACAAAGAGAAATAAGAGACTTTGAAAGATCTCATTCATTTTTGCCTCATGAAAAGCCCACATACGATTAAACAGTAAAAATGTTTTGTCACCTTCCTAGTTACTACATTTCTAGATTTAGTCGCAGAATGGATTTTTGTTCACTTATTCATTCCTCGTAGCACTCCCCTGCTGACTCTTCTAGACGTGTTTCTCCACCACGACCCAGAAGTCTTCTCATCCTGGAAGATCCCTATGCCTTGGTGTCTGGTCATTTCCTCTCAGAATCCTCAATTTAAAGGAAGTATCTGGGCCTGCACTTTTCATTCCTTGTTGTATTTTTTGAGCTCTATTCCTGGCTCTCAGAATTTCTACAATATATTCTTATGTGGATACCTTCCTCTCCCCTTCAAACCCCCTTTTCAGCTTCGTTTTATAATCTTCAGGTCATTCTTAGACCATTATCTCTTCACTGGCTGTATTTGCATCACTTCCTATCTTTCCCTGCCAAGCCTCAGCTTTGGATGACTCCCATTATCTGCTGCCTTAATTCATCCTGATGTGAACAAAGTTGGTAAAACTCTAGAAACTAGGATGTCTGAGTCTAGTACAAAGTTGGTAAAACTCTAGAAATCATGCTGTCTGAGAAGAGTACAAATTTAGGTTCTATATTCTAAATTCTGTCCTCATTTTAGCAAGATAAACCTTTTATACCCCCTAATCAATTAATTATTCTTCTCACCACATCTTTTCTAAATCTTTTCATCCTTCCTCAATTTCCCAATGATTCCCTCTACCCCTGCAACTCTCTCTCTCTTTCAGGTGACGACTTGCCCCATATTTCACCACAATAAGAAGAAATTCATTTGTAGAAAGTCTCCTTTGTCTTCTCCTACTCAGCTCACATCAGATCTCCACTCTCACTTATCTTCAAAGCTTCCCTGTCTACTTTCAGTTTCCCCAACTGCCTACAGACATGTTAAGTTCCCCACATTTTCAGAAAATCCTTACTTGATTCATCTACCTCCCTTGCCCCAACACCTGCACCTCTTACACCATATTTCTCTTCTCTTGTGTGGTGAAACTAATTGGCAAAATCTTCCATATATAGAGATTCCACTTCTTCTCCACTCCTCTTTCATTCTTGACAGTCTGGTTTCCAATATCATCATTCAATGAAACATCATCATTCAATGGAGTTGTTTTCTACAAAGTTGCCAATGATCTCTTCATTGCCAAAGACAACAGCGTTTTCTCAGTCTTCATTCTTTTCGATGTCTCTTCACTTTTTAACGCTAGTCATCATCTGCTTTTGTCTGATGTTCCCTTCTCTCTAGGTTGGCATCGTGCTGCTTGCTTCCTCTTGATTCCCCTCCTATCTGTTAGACCATATCTTCACATTCTACTTTGATGGATCTTCATCCATATCATTCCCACTCACCATGGGGATTCAATAAAACTGTCTTGAGTTCTTGCTCCTTCTCTATACAATTTCACTTGAAGAGATCATCAGCATCCATGAATTGAATTATCATTTTTATTTTGATGATTCTTAAATCTACCTATACTTTTTGGACCTCTCTACTGAATTCCAATCTCAAATCGTTAACCAGCTTTCCTTTAGATATCTCAAAATGGATGTTCAATAGACATATTAAACTGAACATCTTCAATATTGAACTCATTCCCTTTCCCCTCCACATCTTTTCCTTTGTTCTTCAATTGTTTCAGTCATCATTGACTCTGTGATTCCACTTGTCTTTTTACTTGGTAAAGATACTTGAATGGTTTGCCATTTTCTTCTCCAGCTTATTTTACAGATGAGGAACTGAGGCCAAGTTAAGTGTCTTACACAGTGGCACGGAAAGTGTCTGAGGCTGGATTTGAACTTGGAAAGATAAATCTTCCTGACTTCAGGTCTGGTACTTTCTTCAGTGTGCCATCTAGCTGTCTCCTCATCCTCCTAGGTTTTTTATTACTATTTACAGCATAATCGGATTTGTAATTCTCTGGTAAACTAGATGTCTTCCTATACACTAGGCTTTCTATCACTGTCCACATCCAAACTGTTGTCAAATGCACTTCATAACATCTTTCCTCTATGTCCCCTTATTTACTCCAGCATATTCTCTAGTTAGACATCACAGAAATTTCCCAAATGTACAGGTCTGATCATTTCATGAGGCCCTCCTTTGTTCATTCAATAAATCCCTATAACTCCCTATTACCTCAAGGATCAAATATAAAATGCTCCATTTGGAGTTCAAAACCTTTCATAATTTATTCTTTACTCCATTTAAGTTTTTTTTTATTATCATAATTCCTTAATCACCTTCATGTACTCTGATCCAATATTAAAGACCTCTTCATTGAAAGCTCACAAAAGTCACTCCATGTGCATTATCCCTGAGGTCCTTGAGAACAAAGATTTTCTTTTTTTGCCTTTTCTTGTTTTCCTAGGACTTAGTATAATGCTTGGAAAATATGAATGTCTTAATAAATACTTGTTTCTTTCCACCATGAGGATTTCTATATTCTATGTTCTTATGGAATATCATTTAGTAATCTGTACATACATCACATATCTCTACCATTTTAATTGAGTTTGATAGGTACAGGATTTCAAGTTATCATACGAGGAAATGGATCATCATAAAATAGAACCCAGAGTTAGCAGAGAGAAATGGAAATAAGCTAGCTTTCATCAGCAGAATACAAGAAAGGGCACTTATGAAGGATGCATGCAGGTCAAATACACTCAAACCGGTAAGTATGGTAGATTTTCAAAAGTTTCCTATTTAGGTCAAAAAAGACCAAGTTTAGGAAAAACTGAGTGAATATCTTTAATCTGTTGTGAAAGTCAAGCATTGGGGATTGGTGATGAATCTTACTGGGGATATTATGGGTGTACATTGGGGCGCTGGTAGCTAATTGATATTCAGATTTCCTGTCTTTAGGAAAATGAGACTTTTAAGGGTGTTACTACAGGCTTTACTTTGACAGGGTGACTTATGACAATCAACGTCATTTTAGAGGTGACTTCATCTTATTGAAACTTTGCTCCAACAACAGCGCTAATAATAAAATATCCTATAAAGATCAGGGGATTTAAAAATCATTTTGGTATTTTTTTTTTCTTACACAGACCTTAGCATCCAGAGAGGATGGAGAAGGCTAACCTGAGAGCAGATAGGTGGGCTAGTGGGCATATTGAGTCTCAGGCAAGTATTCTCTCCTCCAGAAATGATTCCTTGCTTGGGTACCCTGAAATATTTGACATTGTCCTTTAATACAAATAAGAGTCATAATTAATTTTTTACTCTGAGCTCTTCTCCATATGTGGAATATTTCCTTCTGAATCTCTGCTTGGACCCCCATTGTTCCCTTATTCAATCAGCTTATGTGCCATAGTTTGCTTTCAGGCCTTTCATTCTTTGCCCCAGCCCTAGATGTTGATGCTTCCCTCAAATATACTGTATTTATAACTTTTCTATACATTCCCTTTGTACCTATTGTATAATATGGCATATGTTGTATTTAGATAGTATATATGTGGATATTTATCTGAGTCCATGATATTTCCCTTTCTCATAATTCTAAAAGTAGAATTTAGCTTCCTTGAGGGCAAGAGCCATTTTGTTTTGCATTGTATCTCCAGTGCCTACCACAGTGACTGGCACATAGCAGGCACTGATATGTTTTCAACTGAATTGTATAGTATAGAAGTATAGTATGAAAGTATAGAAGAAGTGAAGTGGAAAAAAAGCTTACACATCTATATCTTTGGATGTAATATATTTGCACATATAATATATGCATATCTATATATATTCTACCTTTCTATATGTATGTCCCTGACTCTATAGAGCTTGCATTCTACTACAAAAGTAATGGGAGATCACACATTTAAGGGAATGGGGACCAAGGTAAGATCTTATGGTTTGGAAAAAAAACAGGACATTAAATGTCTCCATAGAGGAGTTAATTGATACCCCCTTTCCAGTAATGATGATAGTTGTGACTTAAAGTCCCAGCACTGGATCACATGAGGAGGGAGAAGCCACTGATAAGAAGATGGATGGGATATAAAGTGAGTCGTGACTGAAGCCATGGATCTAATCAGCATCAAGTAGGTATACACCTATATATAATATTTGTATAGGACTATTTCTCTTATAGAATATAAGTGTTTCTTTAAGGGAGAGACACCTTTTTTTTTTCATATTCCCAGTACCTAGTAAAATACTATATATAGTATTTTACTAGGCATTGGAAATATATATATATATATATATATATATATATAATATATATATATGTAGACACACACATGCATATATATGTATATATACACACATATATACATGCATGTACACATATATACACATATATATACATATATACTTAGTAAATGCTAAATATATGTATTATTAACTGATCAACTGAATACAAATAAATGCAAAGATTTTAGTAAAAATTCACAATAGATCACTGTGAGCTTTGTACATCATGCCACACAATTCCACAATGAGCCTCATAATTTCCATGAGCAGGAAGAAATGTAGATGTCATTATCCCCATTTTACAGATGGAGAAAGAGAGAATTAAGGAGATTCAAATACATTCACAGGGGGATGATATTCAGAGGCTCTGACAACTGATATTTCTCAAACTTAGGATATGAACCCATCTTTTTTCTGACTCCAGGCTCAATATTTCCATCTCAGGAAGTACAAGAAGTTTCAGGTACTAACTATATTCAATGAATTACATTAGGTCCAAGAAATACAACCCAGTATGAAATAGTTCCAACACCCAAGAAGTTTTCATTCTACTACAGTACAACTTGGCAGTAGGCAGTGGCCAAAATTTAAACGGGTTAAACTTCTTTGGCCCACAGACAGGCTAACTTAGATACAGAGTAAACTGGAAACAGATTGATGATGATTGGTTGTTGAGTGTCACGTGACAAACAAGAGAGAGTGCACAGTAGCAGCCCTGAATTTTTCATGGAACACCTAAAATCCTTTAGTAAGCCTTCTGTTGTGCAGACCTCTGCTAGAGGTAGGGGCAACATCTATGCAAATAAGTGCATAGAATAGGTAAGGTCATAATATTATTTTACCGGCCTCTCTTTTACACAATTCCTGTCTGGCATGATTCAGGTTTATTTATCAGGATATTTTTAGAACATAATATCTCATAGATCAAGCGAATTCTGGTACGTGTTGCATATAAAGCTTATATACATTGATTATTATAGTATTCTTTGAAGGAATTCCCCTAGATATCAATATGAAATAGTGGAGCATTTTCATAAAATTTCCTGTTAATTGCTTTTGAAATATGCCATGTCTTCACCCAAATCAAGAGAACCTTGATTTTTGAGAATCATCACCATTGAAATAGAAAAAAACAAAAAGATAGACTCTCAGAGAAGTAAGTCAGAAAAAGGAAAACAAATCATATTCAAAAGTTGTAGCACTTTTCAGGATAAAAAAGTGAGAGAGGGTCACTAAAATGCATTTTTGATTCATTACTCAGGTGATGAGTTTGTTGTATTGAGGTCAAATGCAAGAATGATGTTTGATGAATCCAACCCCCCAAAAGCCTCTTGTGTATTTGTGTGTGTATGTGTGTTTGTGTTTGTGTGTGTGTGTGTGTAATTGACTTTTTTTCAAATGTGAAATTATCCTGGCTGTAGATGGTAGACTAATATCAGAGATCCACTTAAAACTTATATGACATTGGTCAAGTCATTTGCCCTCTCTCTGCTATGGTTCTCAGATTCTAAAATAAGTAGGCTGGATTAGTTGAATCTCCAAATTTCTTTCTAGAGCAGCATCAGTCATCCTCCAGTGGAATTTATTTCTATTCTAAAGCCTTTATTTCAAAATATGCTTCTAGTTTGGTTCTTTCTCTCCTTTCTCAGTGATTGCATACTCCTCCCTTTCAAGCCCTCACTCTTCCTATCAGTCAACTATCTGGTTGGGTGCTTACAGAAAGCCATTCATCTCTTGCCTCCATGCCTCTGCATGAGTTGTCTACTTCATACCTACATAGGACTCTATCCTTGCCTCTGCCTTTTGGAATCCAGTCAAAGGATTCTATTCAAGTGTAATCCCTTACATGAAATGATGACTCCAACTGCTGGTGAGCGCTCCAAATATAATGCTGAATTTAGTGTATATACAGTACCTGGCACATGGTAAACACTTAACAAATGCCATGCTTGCTAATTGACCCTTATATGACTGTGCTGGAGCCAGTCCTAACCAGTTTTGGATTACTTGGTGTTCAATTTTTAGTGGGAGACTTTACATCTTAGAAAATGTCAACGTCTACAAATTAGTGCTAGATTTAATGTTTTGCTTGCAAGTGTTAACAATATATGAAATTAAAATTGTGTTTGTGCATATGTTCTGCTTTCCAAAAAGAAAACAAAAGAAAAACTTATCAAACATCTACCAGCATACCTTTTAATGGTACTATTAACATTGCTTCAGCCCAGAAAGAATATAGGAAAAGACTCAAGGGAGGCTTGGCAGTTGGAGGCTAATAACAAAAATAATGACAATATTTTGTTATTATCATCACTATCATTTATATAGCACGTGAAGGTGTGCAAATTGCTTTACATTTATTATGTCATTTGAGCTTTACTATATCCCTGACCACATATATATGTGTGTATGTGTATATAGTGGTGAGCCAATCAGTCAGTACATATCAATTTATCAACACTTACCATGTTTCAGGCAGTATGCTAAGTGCTAGGAATATTAAAAGAGATAAAAGGCAATGCCTGTCCTCAAGTGGATTACAATCTAATGGGAGAAAACAAACATAGGTATGTACACACACACACACACATGCATTCTATATTAAAGGTATATTCAGGATAATTGAAACGTAAATGGGGGAAGGAATTAGAATTAAGAGCTATTGGGAAAGTATTCCTATAAAGTATGGAATTTTAGTTGAGATTTATAGGCTACCAGAGAAACTAACAGATGTAGATAAGGAGGGAGAGCATTCCAGGAAAGGACAGTCAAAGAAAATGTTGTGAAAGCCTGTCTTATTTGTGGGATAACAAGTGCTACTGTATCAAAGAGGATAAGGTAGGGAGTAATCTATAAGAAAAGTGAAAAGGGAGATGGTCTATTTTGTATCTGATTCTGGAGACAATAGGGAGTCATTGAAGTTTGTTGAGTGTGGCAGAACTGTGATATAGCCAAACTTGTGATTTATGAAAAGCACTTTTATGGCTGAATCAAGGATGGATTGAATGGAGTAAAAGGAGACTGGCTACTAAAACAGTCCATCCATGAAGTGATAAGGACTTGCATCAGAATGCTGACAATGTCAGCGGAGAAAGGAAACAAAAGCTGTTGCAAAGGTGAAATTACCACAGTGGCAACAAATTGGATATAGGTGGTGAACAATAGGGAGAAATTGAAGTTTACAATTAGATTGCAAGCCTGAGGGAGAGGGATTTTTCTGTTTTTTTTTACAGAAATAGGGAAGGTAAGAGGTAGGGAAGAATTAGGGGAAAATGATAACAAGTTCTGTTTTGTTGAGTATAATCTAGTTACTGGACATTCAGTTGGAGATTTCTGAAAGGCAGTCAGAGAGGCAAGGCTGGCAGTTGCAAAGAGGTTACAACAAGATAGGTAGACTGGAGAATTGTCAATATAATAAATTAAAACCATGGGAGTGGATGAGTCATCAAGTGAGGGGAAGGGGAAGTACTTATGCTTAGAGGGAGTGAGCTGAATGAGAATTAACAAAGGAGGAAGAAGAAAAGTGATCAAATAGGTAGAGAAGACCTAGGAGAGAGTGGTGTCTAAAAAGCAAAGGGAAAAGAAAGTCATGGAGGACAAGGTGATCAACATTTTCAAAGATTGCAGAAAATTTAAGGAGACCGAGGACTGAGAAAACGTCATTGGGTTTGGCAATTAAATCACTGCTAATTTTAGAGAGAGCAATTTCAATGGAATGATGTATAATCGGAAGCTGGATTGTAAGGTTGAGAGTGAGAGGAAAGAAAGTGGAGGCGCCTCTTTTAGAAGGTCTTTTCCAGTATTTTAGCCACAAATCAAAGAGTCATATGGCAATATTAGTGGAGATAGAAGGAACAGGTGAGGAGTTTTGAGAATGGGGAAAATACAAGCATACTTTAATGAGTAAGAAGCAACCAAAAGATAGACAGTGGTGGGCAATATGTAATAGAGTGGGGTAACAGAAGTAATCTGTTGAAGGAGAAAGGAGATGGGATTTCATGAACACAGAGAAAGGTCTGTCTCGGTAAGAAGTAAGGACATCAGATCATGTAAGACATAGGTGAATAATGGAGGGAATCATGGCAGAAGGCACATGAGGAACTCAGAAGGGAGAAGAGGGAGATATGACCTACTTGGTTTTGTAAAATATGAGTTGAGGTTCTCAACTGAAAGTGGGGTAATGGGGGATAAGCAGAATTTTAAGGGGGTTTGGGAGAGCAACTATGGAGAACAGGACAATACATTGATAAATGAAGTACAGTAGGATTAACTAGGAGTAGAGAGGGCCCAGGTGAAGTTTTATAAAGTAAATTTTCAGAGAATTTGCATGATTTTTTTCCACTTTTGGCTACATGTGTGTAGGAGCAAAAGTAGTGGATGATAGGAGTGATCTAAAAATGAAACTTGATAAACAGCAATCATGGAAATGATAATAGGGGCTAGGAACTAAAGAGTAGAGGCCAATGTAGAGTTGAATTGAATTACAAGTATGTAACAAGATGTAGAAAAGAAGAAAGAGTGACTATTGCAGAGGAAATGGCCTGGGAGTTAATTGAAAGGTCAAAGGATTGGAGTTCATCGTGTGAAAGAAGAGTTTTGATAATAGTTAGATAAATAGATTTATAGATTCATAATTTTGGATAGTCACTTGCTGTAAAAGATTTTATCTTTTTCCCTTACAATAGCATCAAGCACAGAGTAAGTGCTTCAAAAATGCTTATTGTATTTGATTGCTTGATTGACTCAATGATACTCTGCAATGGAAAGTTGGAGTTGTCATTTATACATACATACATATATATGTATAGATATAGATATAGATAGGCGTGTGTGTGTGTGTGTGTGTGTGTAGTTTCTTTTCTATCTTGGTCCAAAAGTGTTCTCATTTCCATGGGGTCATTTTTTAAAATCAAAATTAAAATTCTCACTCATGTAGCAGGTGTACAACCATCTGAGTTTAGAGTTTTACACATGGACTTGCATTGCAGGTGACATCGTCCTATGTTTTGCCATACTGAAATTCTTCTATCCAAGTCTTCCTGTAACAGATGGAAGTGACACTCAACTCTATTGTCCGTATCTGCATAGCACAATTTCCAGCAGTTCCTGCCATATGGAAAAAGCTCCAAGTAAGAATAAACCTTGCATCTGACTTTATCATCTGTACATCATAGAATGTCTAAGCAGGAAGTGACCATCTACTCCAACATATAACCAAAAAAAGATCTTGTCTACATCATACTCAATAAGTGGTCAGGTAAGGGATGTCTACCTCCTCTCAAGGCAGCCAAGAGCACTTTGGAAAAACTCTAAGTGTTAGAAGGCTTGCTTGCTTTCCCTCCATCAATATCATATCTCAATTTCTCTTTGTAGCTCCCATCCATTGCATTTACCTTCCTTTTCAAGGGCCAAAAAGAATGTGTTTCCTCATGCAGGACGCTACCAACCCACCAAATAGAAATGCTATGGGTTTCAGCCTGAGTGAATCATCATCCAAAAGAGATCCTACTAAGACAACAGTATATACATAAGTCTTTTTGGGAAAAGAGATTTTTTGTCATCATGAGTCATTTGAGCAGGGGAAAAAGACTACAAATAACAATGCCATTGTTATTCATATGAGAAATTTGACAATTTTTGAATATGATCAGTATAAGGTATTGTTGGCCCATTGATGCAGTGATAAGCCAATAACAGGTATTTTTAAAATAAATTTCATTAAATTTACAACCTGAAATACTAGATCTGTGACTTTGGACAAATTACTTAGTACTTTTTCTATATCTTCATCTATAAAACAAGAATCATAATTATGCCTCCTTGTATAGTTAACTATGCAGCTCAAAGGAAATGATTCATGAGAAAGGCTCTATAAACCTCAAAATGCAATATAAGCAATAGTACTCACTATTACTCCTACTATAGTTTGTATGTCTATTCCACTTGGACATTTTAAAGTACTTTATAAAGAGCATCTCACTTGATCTCTTACAATACTCTAAAGTAAGTACTAATATTATCGGTTTAGAGATAAGGAAACCGTCACTGATGTGAAATGAGTTAGTTCCCTGTGGTCAGTCATACAGCAATGGAAAATCTAAGGCAAGATTCTAACCTAGGTCTTTCTGACATGAAATAATGTATGCTAGCTACAATGCAACAATCAGTTCCTTACATTAACTCAGAAACTCTTTGCAAGTTGTCTAGGATTATCCAACTCCTATTGAAATCAACTCAATATTTATTCTAAACAGAATACTATTTTCTGGCAGAAAACTCAAAAACTTGTTTTTGGACTGGACTGATAATTTGCCATATTATTCTCCTTTTATGGTCTCTCCTTTTCTTTTTCCTGGTAACTATTCATATTTTAAATTGCTCCTTGACATACAGTAAGAACTTAATAAATGGTTGCCTAACTGTAGATGACTGGATGGCACAATTTCCAGTCAGATGTGTCCTTAAACTTGTAACTACTCTCCCTATCAATTTCCATCTGTTTTCATTCTATAAATGGAAAGAGCAGAAAAGCCTCTCTTCAAAATTAGCCTCAGACACATATTTACTGGATTACTCAGAGAAAGGCTCTTGAGCTTAGTCAAGACTGGAAATTCTCTAAGATTATACATTGCAAAGAAGATTTTGACCTCCATTGGTAAAGGACATTCCTCCTTGATCTTTCCATATCCCAGTGAAATCAGTGGTTCATTGTCTACATCTATCCCATATCTCTAATGGGAAATCACACCATTTATCATTATGTTTTGAATGCCCTAACCTACAAATAAAAACATTCATTGAAACAAAGCAAATCAGCTGTAATGAATGAAATTTTGTTTCTATTTTTTTTTACCATTTCTCTGACACAACTTTTCATAGGAAAAAAATGTTAAGAGATGCATTGCAAGGGTCAAACTCCAGAGCCAATCCCACCCCATCACTGGATGGGACAGTACCTAACCTAATCTACGGTGAACATTTTGCCCCTTATGGTAACTCCTTTTATTTTATGGAAGCAGAAATGTATTTTTTTTAAATAACATAATGATATTTTTAAAAGAAGTTATTATAGGTTTAAGATTCATAAAATATTCATTAGACCTATTCTAGGCACAGAATTATGCTAATGACAGTTTTGCCAAATGCCACCAGGCAATTTTGTAATATTTGGAGCCTGAGTGATAAACTGCTATTATTTATATTTTACCAAAAATATATGCCTCTTCCTGCAAAATGTATCTATTTGCCAAATGTATGATTATCTTCATCAATCTATCTATCTAGTTAGATATTTTTAAAGGATCCTTGCCCCACCTTTTCTCTTCCATTACAGAGTCACAAAATCCCAGGATTTCAGCTGTCTTGGCAGCCAGCCAATGTGAGCTTGGGCAAAAAAAAGGATCTCTTGCCACATACCAAATGAGGGACCGGTCACCTTTTTATCGAAAACCTCCAATGAGGGTAAACCCCACTACCTATAGATGCAATCTATTTCACTTATAAAGAGTTCTAAGTTTTGCAAATTTCTGCTGATAGCAAGAGTAAGTGAATTTCTTTACATGTTCTCTCCCCTCCTCTGATACTGTATTTTAGAGGTAATTCAGAAATATAGGATGCCACTTCCATTCGAGACTCCTCCAGTGACTCAAAGACAGTAAGCGTGACTCCTACAAGATAGCTGTCAAAACTGAATAACCCCAAGTCTCCAAATCTTTCTCTTTTGCAGTGGAATAGGAATTTCTGTCTTCCCTTTAGCACCATGGAGAAGTCACCATCCTGTGATCCAGCCCCCCAATTGATGAATGTTTGCCCAGAATATTCCAAAACTAAGGCAGCTACATGGAGCTGTGGATATAGCATCATATAGACCTAAGTTCAAACCTAGCCTCAGACCCTTACTCTCTGTGTGACCCAGGACAAGTCACTTTGCCCTCTTTGCCTCAGTTTCCTCCTCTGCAAAATTAGTTGGAGAAGAAAATGGCAAGCCTCTCCAGTGTTTGCCAAGGAAAGCCCAAACTGGGGTCATGAAAAGTCAAAGAGGACTGAAGAAATGACTAACTGATTCCAAAAGTATTTGTCCAGAATGACTTAGCAGTCAGTATTCTCTTCTACTGCTCTCCTGACTTCAGTCTTTGGCTTTCTTATTTTCTTCTGTGACAGATACTTCACCCCTTCCCACCATCATGTTATGTTTACCTGTTATGTCTTTTTTTCCTTCATTAAAAGGTAAGATTTCTCTTGTTTGCTTGTATTTGTATTCGTAGAGTTTATCACAGTATCTGGTACTAAGTACTTTCCTGTCTCTTTCTGTGTTTCTTTTCCTGCCTCTCTATCTCTGTTTCTGTTTCTTTCCCTATTTCCCTCTCTATTCGTCTATCTTTCTGGCTGAGTTTTATGAAAAAGGAATAATGGCCTATGCAATAATGGCCCATGCTTCATGGCCTGGGTGAAGATCCTTTTCATGCTGAAAAATTCTGTACAAGGATTCAGCATGAAAAGAATGATGGCAATCTGAAGATTGTTTTCTGTTTGTTTGGTTGGGTGTTCCTTTTTTATGTTCCAATCATGAAGACATGAGACTTCCTTCTATCATTCACAACCAATAAATCCAGTGCTTAATCTGAATATCTGACAGTAATGCTGCCATAGTGATAAATGAATATATGGGCACATGAGTGAAATAAATCTTTGTCTTGTGGAAAATATAAGCTTTTTCAGTAGGTCAGCACAGGATTTATAGCATGCAAGAGAATTGCTTAGGAATGGATGACTTCCTTAAAGAGTTTTAAATACTCATTTATAGGTGTACATGATTTCTCTACCTGAGGAAATAATTTATTTTCTCCAGCTGTGGCTGCACTGGACCAGTGTACAATAACTTTTCCCTGAACTTCCACAGAAAATTAACAAAACAAAAGAGAAAAAAATCATAGACTGCGACATATTGTGCCTTATGATTTGAAGTATGTCATCTGGGTGTGAATGATGTTTCTGCTACTTAGGATGTGTCAGGTTGAGTAAGATATTTCCTTTTCCTGAGGCCAAATGTTCTCATCTGCAAAATGACATGACTGGATTAGTTGACCTGTAAGGTCACCTCAGCATCATAATATGTGATTCTCAGGGCAGCTAGATGGTGAAGTAGATCAACCCCAGCCCTGGAGTCAATAGGACCTGAATTCAAATCCAACCTCAGACATTTGACACATATTAGATGTGTGACCCTGGGCATGTCATTTAACCTCAATTGGCTCATTCAAAAAAAAGTAATTTTAGAAGAATAAATAGAAAAGGAACTCTATTATATCTTACTGAACTGTGGTATTCCTAGTGTACCAAGTCCATGGATCAATAAAAATCTCCACCCTTCCATTCCTTTGTAGGTTACACAGAGCAAGTAATTTAAAGCACAGAGAACTCAAGTCATGTCAGTTGGGTTATATAGTGATATTAATATCAATGATTTTAATTAATTACTCATGAACGTGGCACAGGGGCAGTTAAGTGACACAAAGACTAGAGCTGTCTGGGCCTGAAATTTAGAAGACCTGAGTTCTAATCCAGGCTGAGACACTCACTAGCTTTGTGACCCTAGGCAATTCATTTTATTTCTGTTTGCTTATTTATTTCTGTTGCTTCAATGCTTAAGTGGAGAAAATAATAGCATTTATCTCCCAGGATAAGTAGTGAGGATGAAATGAGGCAATATTTGCAAAACACTTAGCACAGTGCCTGGCAAGTAGTGGGCACTTAATAAGTTATTGTTTTCTACCTCCCACATGAAAAACACTGCACAGAGGGCACAGACTTTCTCTCTCTGTCTCTATCTGTTTGTCTCTCTCTGTCTCTGTCTGTTTGTCTCTGTCTCTGTCTCTGTCTCGTTGTCTGTCTCTGTCTCTGTCTGTCTCTATCTGTCTCTGTCTCTGTCTCGCTGTCTATCTCTCTGTCTCTCTGTCTCTCTGTGTCTGTTTGTCTCTCTCTGTCTCTCTCTGTCTCTGTCTCTCTCTGTCTCGCTGTCTGTCTCTCTATCTCTGTCTCTGTTTGTCTCTCTCTGTGTCTCTCTCTGTCTCTCTGTCTCTCTCTGTCTCTGTCTTGCTGTCTGTCTCTCTCTGTCTCTGTCTCTCTCTGTTTGTCTCTCTCTGTCTCTCTGTCTTGCTGTCTGTGTCTCTATCTCTCTCTGTCTCTGTCTCTCTCTGTCTCTGTCTTGCTGTCTGTCTCTCTCTGTCTCTCTATCTCTCTCTGTCTGTTTGCCTCTCTCTGTCTCTCTCTCTCTCTGTCTCGCTGTCTGTCTCTCCCTGTCTCTCTCTCTTTCTCCAAGGAGTATAATTCATGCATTTAATAAATGTTAAAACAAGTGTAGATTGTTATACACTTCACTCTCTAATGGAATCATCTCATCCTCTCAATCCCTTGGAGAGCTTTTCTGGCACAACTAAGTACACTTTGTGTATTCTGAGGGTCAAAAAGTCTGTGTTTTGTTTTCTTTTGTTTTGTTTTTTCTTTGACATGCTCACTGGAAAGGTGGGTTTGTTCTCCTTGCCTACCCTCCCTCCTGATTAATCAAGTTTCAGGTACCAGTTCAGGTTTCCTGAGGCTGTCAGGAACTCTACCTGCCAGATGTTATTATGTCACTTGAAATTCTACCTTGGAAAAAGGTTGCAGGGGGAAGAATATGAAGGAGAGGGTCGAAGGTTGGATAGAGATTTGTCCCAGAAAGCCTCTCCTCCTGCGCATATGCATATAACTCCACCCAACTGAAGTAATATGGGACATCAGCAACTTTACATGCATATAGCATGGCTTTCCAATGGGATACTATCGAATAATTTCATTGATTAAAGTAGCCTTAGGGCATGTGTTGTAATTTGAAGGAATCTTAGAACAAAGTGTGGTTGAGCGAGAAGAGGCCTTCGAATATAGAATTTTAGAGCTTGAACACAGATTTCAGTGCTAGAAGAGACCTCAAATAGAGAATGTAAGTTTGGGGATGGACATTGTTTGTCAATTCTTTGTTCCTAGAACATAAAATTTTCAGAGCTGGGGAAGTCTCAAGGATTGAAAGTTCCAGAGCTTGGCAGCAAGATAGAACATTATGTGAGAAATTTGAAGGCCTCCAAAATCTCAAAGATGGAAGTAGCCTTGCAATATAAGGCAAAATGCAGAATGAATAAACAGTAGAAAATGTTAGAGATCATCTGGTTAACAACCCTCTAATTTGACAGACAAGGAATTGAGGTAAGATTATATGAGTATTATAAAATATTCAAATGGGGTAGTCAAAAATGTGTTTGGAACAGTTGGAAGGAACCACATTTCCAACAATTCTGGAATATGGCTTTAAAATGCTGAGGATTATTTGTAGGTTCTTTTGTTGGATTATTAAAATATATGAATAGGGCCAGTGGGTATAAGCAAGATAGTATGTTACTTTCATTCAAGGTATAGAATGAGGGACCTTATCTAAATTACGGACAATCAGGGAACACAGTGGTTCTAGCATGTAGATAGGAATGATAGGCAACATCAGGACAGCCTCCACAATAAATACTTGGCACTCTTAATATTCAAATGAATAAAAGAAAGGATTAGAGGATGGGATAAATCTTCCATGGAAGAAAAGTGAAAATAGAACATTTACATCTACATGCATTTATTGAATGAAACTATATATCAGGTTTTAAGAATACAAAGCAAAACAAAGAACTGCCTTCAAGGAACTTAAAGAAATGAAACATTACCAAATAATTTCAAGAGATGTAGAACGTTAGAAACTTGGAGATACGAGATTTTCTTGTGGTCATGGAAGTAACTAAATTTGCTTTAGAAGAAGTAGCAATTTTTGGAGTTAGAAGTGAAGAGGAAATGTATTCACAGAATGGTTGGGGGCAATCTATACTTAGCTACAGAGGAAGGCAGTGGAATTTCATCTACAAGGAGACAAACTGAAAGAAAAAAAGATGATGTAGGACTGGAAAGGTAGGTGGTAGTAATTCTGTCTAATGTAATGAATAGATCTCTGGGTTTAGAATCAGAGATACTCATCATTCTGAGTTCAAATCCAGCCTCAGACACGTACTAGTCTGTGTGAAACTGGGCAAAATATTTAATTTGTTTGCCTCAGTTTCTTCATCTATAAAATGAGTTGGAGAAGGTAATGGCAAACTACTCCTGTATTTTTGCCAAGAAAACTCTAAATGAGGTCAGAAAAGTCAAATACAACTGAAATGACACAAGAAAAGCAACGCTTTATAGGACTTAAAATCACAGGCTATTTTATTATAGGGACAACAGGGAACCATAGCAACTTTTTGAGTGATCTGGTCCGATTTCTATTTAAGGACTATCTACATACTTGACAGCTGTGTGGAGGATACATTAGAAAGGACAAGAATGAAAATAAAAAAGGGAAACCAATTAGCATACTCTTGCAATAATCTAAAAAAATAATTGTCACATGGGATAAGAAAGAGAAGGGTCAAAAGCGGTATGAGTGGAATCAGTCTCCACACTTATGAAATCATGAAACACACAAAGTAGAAAGGAAAGAAAACAAAATATATATATATATATATATACACACACACAAACACACACATAAAAACTCACATATAAAAAATGGAAATATGTAACTAGCCAATATTAGAAAACTAATAACAAGAAGAAAAACAAAGCAGAAACCTTCTTTGTACAGAATTTAGGCTAGTTGTTTCTAGGTGGCATTTTTCATATTTGAGAATAAATACATGAAAAACTATATTCATTTTCAGTTTACAATGCACAATTCTAACTATTTCACAAAGGTAGCTGGGAAGTATCTGGGGATACTCATGGATATGAGTGATCATGATATGCCTGTGTGGACTTTCTGAGACACACACGGCCACATGTGAGGCATCATCAGTGAGCAAAACATATTTCTGGCAATATAACACACACAGATTTAAAGAACTAATTTTATTTGAACTTTGCCATGTTTTGCTAATGAATGTAAGCAGAATTACCATGGGATCACAGAATTTAAGACTCTCTCATAGCACAGAGTCTTTTCCTACAGTTTTAGAAGATCATACATTTGAATTGATTTCAATTACAGCTTTGGGGAGTTATGGCACGATGATAGTTTGTACTCAAAAGATCTCAGGGTTTTGATGAAATGCAAATTCAGTATTAAATGCCAGCCAAATGTACTTATGTGATCTTGGAATGCATTAAGATAATATGATCAGTTTATCTTTCATAGATTTAGAGCTGGGAGGAAGTTTCATGGTAGAGACCCTTTATTTTAAAGAGGAAAATGAATACAAGAGGATAAGAGAGGTGTGGCTTCTGGGAATAAGGAAGCAATTGTTTTACCACACCCTTAGCATCTATCTCAATGGTCATGAGGTGCCTTCTCATTCTAAATCTATGATTCTATAATAATTCTCATAAATGTAGTAATTCAATTAAAAAAAGCACAGCATATAAAATTATACCACATTTATCTATTTACTTTATCAACTTTATATTTGGCATTTTGAGAGAGAGAGAGAGAGAAAGGGAGAGAAAGAGAGAGAGGGAGAGAGAGAGAGAGAGAGAGAGAGAGAGAGAGAGAGAGAGTGCACGCAGTAGAAGCAGTGGCATTTTCTTTGGTTTGCCTTTGTTTTTGCTTTGAAGTTCTCAATTAAACTCATCTAAGCGCATCAAAACTACTTCTTGAGTCTTATTGTTTGACTTAGAGCAAATAACTTAGTGAGGTTCCTTCATCTGTAAAATGGGATTAAACGATTTTTCCTTTATACTTATCTCCCAGGAGTATTGAGCATATTCGATGGAATTTTCATATTTGCAAGTACTATTATCTCGAACAGAAACCTTTCTTTGTGAAAGAAGAGATTGTTTTTCTCCTCTTGTGGAAAGGATCTTTATCCACTTCATGTCTTCCTCCATGCTGTGAATGAAGACAGGATTCTTTGCAATTATTTTTTTCTCCTAAAAATGTAATTGGTTAGTGAACATGAAAATCATTTAAGGAATTCTGAATACTCTTTCATATTTCAACTGCAATCTCATGCTGGTGTAATTTTCACTTCAACTAAATTTCAGTTTAAGAAATATGATATGGTTTGGGCAAATACAAATGCTACTTATTCACAACTTTTTTTTTTTTGGGGGGGGGGATGAGTTAAAAAGCTCCCTGACTTCTCACCCTCTCTTATTTTTATCTAAAATCTTTTTAGGGCAGGGACTTTCTTTGTATTCTCAGCATTGACCATTTAGTTCCTGGCACATAGTAAATTCTTAATAAGTATTTATTGACTTGGCTTGACGTATTCCATGTCATTTAGATAATGCAACTATTTCTACCAAGACTGAAAAGTTTCATAGTGTAACACCACATGACATCACCCAAAGAAAACTTTTATTAAAAATATACTCTTTTGTTTCCAAAAGAAACTTGGAGGATTAAAATAGCCATTTAGTTAACAAGGACAAGATAGGCTGAGATATTTCCCTATCCATTCATGGACCCATTTCATTTTCCATTCTCTGTACCAATTCAAGATACATGTGTTGATTCACCAGCTCAATTGGTTGTGCAACTGTCCTAATATCTTAATTATTAAATTAGACTAACCTGGGTCATGTTGGATTCTACCCTTGGCCCTATCCTGTATCCTGCCCTTATTTCCTCTAACATCAAGCTCTGCAGATCTCTTTCTTTTTTAATTCCAAAGACCCAACATTATAGAATATTCCATCGGTGGCCATGCTGATGTCTAGAGCCCTTGTCTATGCTTCCAAGGTCTCCAAAATCCCTTACTTTTTTCTTCAGCTTATTAATACAGTATTTATTTATCTTCCCTCTGTCAAACCCTGAGTCTATGGCTTTCCCCAAGGCTACCTGGTAAGATGGAGGGGAGGTATACATAGACTGGAAGAAACAAGGAAGAAACAGAAGGATGAGGAGGAGTATTCAGAAACATCGGGGGATAGAAATGGTTCCATCGCATGGTGAAGGGGATGACGAAGGCCACTATCAGGTAAAAGACTTCCATGTCCTCAGACAGGGCAAAGCCCAGGATGGTGTAGGAAAAGAACTGCTGCTTCAGGGAGGGGTTCCTGGCATAACCAATGAGGAGACTTCCAAACACAGTCCCAATACCAACTCCAGAGCCAGCCACTCCCACAGTGGCAGCCTCAGTCCTAATTAACTTGACTGCTGTGTCAGTGTCCCTTGATATGGTACTAGTTTAGAATCCACATCTGGGGACAAGTGAGGTCAAGGGACCTGATGCTGTCAAAATGCTGAGGTTCTCATCTGTCTGAAACTCTGGCCATTTTAGCACCACTGTAGGTAATGGTCTACTCATCAATTGAGAGCTGCTCCTCACAAGGGCAAGGGTAGAGATGAACTTAGTTTAGGTATATATTCTCAAGGGGTGAAGGGCAAAGCTGAAGAGCTGCTAAGAGAGATGAGGAGAAAGAGAGGGGGAAAGTGAATCCCTTACTTTTCTATAGAAAGATGTGAAACCCTCCCCTAGAATAAATATTGCATTATGTCAGTCTGTTAAAAAACAGCAACACCAATTCTACACTCACATGTAGAATGCCCACACAACTCATTGATGGACACTGCCCCAGTAAGATTCTCCACTTTAGGGATAAGAAAAAGGATTAGACTTCTGACTTCACTGACATAGGGAACTTCCTGGATGATGACATTATGTCTATCAATGTGTATCTTCAACTTTTCGGAGATGTATTAGCTTAAATAGTTGCATGAAGAACTGAGGGGATAAGTGACTTGACCAGGATCACACAGCCAGAAATTAAGGTCTCCTTGGCTGAGCCCAACTATACCATATACTTTGCTCTTTTGCTCTACTTTTAAGTTGTCTTAAAACTATAAAACCTCTTACAAAATAAATTTTAAAAATATATAAAAAAGGAAAGAATCTGAATCTGAATCCATAGTCTTCCTTGTAACAACACATAGGCAAAAAAAATCAATATGGATAAAAAAGAGTCCAGCCAATAACATGCTTGTATTTGTGTCCCTTCTACTCTGTTTCCTCCCACCCAGGATTTCCTGTAAATTATAACTTACCCCAGTCTTTCTTATTATTTCCCTCTCTTCACTCCCTTCCCTTTTTCTCCCTCCGTCCCTCTCTTCCTTCCTTCCCTCCTTCCTTCCTTCCTCTCTCTCTTTCTTTAGGTCTTTTTCAAATAATATCAAGACATAAATATAATTTGTTTCTGTTGATTTATCCCTGTATAACTATAGGTATTAAATATTCCATTGAATCATTCATGCATATCATTTTCTTTATACCATATTCTATTCTATTAATATATTAAAATTTATTCAGTCATTTCCCAATTGCTGAAAAATGTGATTATTTCTATATTTTCTTTCCATTTAAATAGACTTTGGAATGTATTTGTAAATGTGGGCCCCATTCTGTGCTTATAAAATGATGAGGATAATGTGTTACTTAAGCATCACCGGGTCTGAAGCTGTGATCACCTTTGTGACTCATTAAGTGTTGTCCTACTCTGAGGATGTTCTTTCCTGATTGCAGAACTCACCAACCTGTGCCTGGCATGGTGTTTGCTTTCCCATATGCCTCTTCCAACATTGATTAGATTCCATCATTGTTTTTAAATTTACTCTTGATGCTGCATTTGATGCTACTGTTGCTGCTTGCTTTTCTAGGACAATTTTAGTAAAGTAGCGTCTCAATGTTATCCTCCTTCACCTGTTTCTGGTTATTAGTGGATTTCAAGAACTTTCCTGGCACATAGTAACCAATTAATAATTTTTTGTTAAATTGTTGAGATATAATTTTTTCATTCCTTTAAAAAAACAATATATTTGGCTGGTTGTTTCTTAAAGGTTTAATTGTGACAAGATAAAGCTGTTTATAAATTTTAAAACTATGCAGATTTTTCAACTTTTTTTTAATGTGTTTTTCATTCCCCTATGTTTTTTACATATAGCTTTTTATTCTTTTACAATCATCAGGTTCTACTTCTGCGTTGCCTTTAGCATTTCATTGATATATCATTGCTTTTTTTTCAGCTTTAGAGGATTTTCCTATATGTGCCTACATACACATACAAACATACATATACGTATATTTACACATATGTGTGTATGTGTGTGTATTTATAGTAAGACAGTTCAAATTCTGATTATAATCTCCTGTTTGTCAGTTGTCTTATATTTCCTTCTTGCCTTATTGATATTCTGGTTTGTCTACTATTGCATATGAAATGTTTTCAAATATTTTTAAACCACAAGAAAGCAATTGACATCATGGCCTGGCAGAAAGCTGGCCTCAGAATCAGGAAGACCTGTGTTCAGATCTGACCTTTAGCAAGGAGTGATTGTGAGATACTGGAATTTGGGGAAAGTATTACTAAATTTACTTGTATTTTACCTCTCCATGAACATCAGTGCTGGGGGGATTTTTAGGTGTGTGTTTAGTCCCATTAAAATAATTCTGCTTTTGCATTTGCATAACTCTAACATACTGATGTTATTTAGTACATTTGTATTTATGTATATGCACACATTTTTGTAAATGAGTGTATGTATGTGTATGAGTATATGTGTGTGTATGTTGTGTTTTTGAGTTTTGTCTGACTTTATGACCCTACTTGGGGTTTTCTGGTGAAGATACTGGAGTGATTTTCCACTTCCTTCTCCAGCTTGTTTTACAGATGAGTAACTGAGGCAAATGGAGTCAAGTGACTTGCCCAGGGTCACATCACCAGTAAATGTCTGAGGCAAGATATGAATTCAAGAAGATGAGCCTTTCTGACTTCAGTCTTGGTACTCTATCCACTGTACCATCTAGCTACATATACACACAATATGCGGTGTTGTTCTTTGTGTATGTGTGTGTATTTGGGTATACATATACATATATGTGTGTGTACACACACAGAAAGAGAATATATGTGCAAATTTGTGTGTATATATGTTTGTTTATGTGTATGCATAAATATATACATGCACACACCATAAACCCATGCTGGTGTTATTACATTGGGATGTGTGAACTCGTGTTATTGTTTTTACTTTGATAACTTTATTTCAATATAATTGGTCTCTTTGGTATTTTTTAATACCAATTTTACTTTGGTAAAAATATTTTGCATTTTATTTTATGCATTTAAAAACATTATGCTTAGAAAGAAAGCATAGAGTTCATCAGACAATGTAGGTTCCAGGACACAGGAAACCTTTACCACCTGCTTTAAAGGCTGCTTCTATTCATACCATGTTCTCCTAATACTTGTTCCTAGAAATGAATATAATTTTCTGGGTTTATTTTTTATGCTGTTGCCTTTATAAAAAGATCAGTTATCTATTCCATTTATATTTTTTTTCTACCATGGTTTTTCCAGTTGTATAATCATGTTATCTGCACACAGATATTTTAACTTCTTTAATGACAATGCTTAGTCCCTTAATTTATTTATCCATACCTTATTGACTTTTGTTAAAATCTCTAAAACCACATTTTTAAAAAAATAATGAAAATCAATGTCAGTGCTGAAAGCATGATATTGCCATGAATATCTGAATATTTCTCCACTGTACATTGCATTAGTTCATGACTTGAAGTGTCTAATTTTTACCACATTATGGAAATATTTTAATCAGTTCCCAAGAGTTCAATTATCTTCCCTATATAGATGACTCACATATCTGCATAGTCTTCATTTTTTTTTCTAACCTCTATTCCACATCACTCAACTCCTGCTGATAATCTCAAACTCCATGTCCTATATGGTTTTCCAATCCATTGTGTACAAAATAGAACTTTAACCCCCTGCATATATGTGCGTATGCATACATGCACATGTGTATGCATGAATATCTGTATGCAAACATATAAATGTGTCTATGCACACATATGTACACATACGTATATCTATATACGTATGTATCCGTAAACTGCAGACACCTAAATGGTATAGTAGATAGAATCTCAGGCCTAGAACTAGTAAGGCTCATCTCCAAGAGTTCAAATCTGGTCTTAGGTATTACATATATCACCCTGGACAAGTCACTTAAGCCTATTGTCTTCAGCTTTCTCATCTGAAAAATGAACTGGAGAAGGAAATAGCAAACTACTCAAGTATCTACAAAGAGTTGAATGTTACTGAAAAGCAACTGAACATTAAAATTTCTTTAGATTAAATTTCCAGACTTCCACTCACTAAATTTGACCAACTTGGTGTCATCCTTGACTCTTTTCTCACTTGCCCCCACAAACGCTTAAATACATTAAAGTTTTTCTTTGCTCCAACATTCACTCCACTCACTCATACAATCTTCATCACTTCAAGGCTGGCTAAATCATTTCCTATTTAGTTTCCTTTTCTCAAGTCACTCTACTATACAGTCTACCCTCTACAAAGCTGACAATCTGATCGCCTTAAAGCACCAGTCCAACCATGCCATCTCCCTGTTTAAGAAATCTCAGTGACTACTTACAATCCATCCAATAAAATATGAATATCCATTTGGAGTTTAAACTTTTCAAAAACTGGTTCTAGCCTACGTGTTCAGAACTGATTTTTCATTATTCCTTTTACAAGCCAGTCAAGTTGACCTACAAACCTGTCCCCACACTTACTGTTACTGCTTTGCTTTTGCACAGACTATCCGCTCTCTCTGGAATATTGTCTCTTTTCATGCTTGCCTCTTGAAATTTCTAGCTGCCTGAAAGACTTACGTGGTGCCCACTCTTCCATGGAGTTTTATTGTCTCTTATTCTCCCCACCCAAGTAATTAGTATGCATCATCTAACACACTTTGCATAGACTTTTTATACACTTACTTCTATGTGTCATATTCTCTCATTGGAATGTAATCTCCTTGAGGGAAACATCTCTTTTATCCTAAGTATTTTTTTTCCCTCTAATCTCCAGCAACTAGCACAGTGTCTATTGAATTACAGCATGGATAAATGATTTCCAAAATTAATTGAATTGATGCTTTGATTACTATAAACATTTTTATATTTTAATATACAAGAGTATTCTATTTCATATGACTTCTCTTTTGACCAAATGATATGATAATACAATCTTGATTTTTCTTATTTTGATAAGATTTACTGTATTGATTATTTCCTGGTGGGAAACCACAATTTTTCTACCTCTGAATCCTGCTATCACCATGATAAATAATTTTTAGATGTACTGTGGTATTCTCTTTGTGAATATTATATTTAACATGTTTGCATTGGTATTCATTAACAGTATCGATCCATAGTTTTCTTTCCTAGATTCATTTTGCTTAGATTAGGGATCAACGGCAGCTTTTTCTTATAGAGGGAGGAGAAATTAGAATATTTCACCATCTTTTAAAAATATTGATATATTATAAGTGACCTACTTAAGGGGATAACACAGTGAGAGGTTCAGAATTCTATGAGTTTAAGTGCTCTGACACACCTGGACTGTATGACTCTAGGTTAAGTCAGTTAACCTGGATATTTTCTCTAAGATTATAGTTCCAAGAAGTTATTGTGTTCCTTTGATAGAGGGAGTTTCCTCATCAGGAATTTCCAGATACCAATAAAATAAAAAATACAGACAAAACTTATGCTATGTTTCTTTGTGTATACATATACACAGAGGTATGCATATACATGCACACATATGTGTGTGTACATATATATATATATAATTTGTAAAACATATTCTATTTTGTTATTTTTCAGTCAATTTAGTCATGTCTGACTTCATGAAACCATTTGAGATTTTCTTGGCAAAGATTCTAGAATGGTTTGCCATTACCTTCTCCGTCTCATTTTACAGATGAAGAATCTGAGTCAAACAGGGTGAAGTGACTTGCTCAGGGTTACAAAGCTAGTCAATGTGTGTGGCCAGATTTGAACTCAGGAAGGTGAGTTTTCCTGACTTGAGGGCTGCACTCTACTCAATGCGTCAACTGTGCTTATTTGAAAGCAGGGTCATGGCAACCATTATAACTCAATGAGAAGTATATCTACTTTGCTACAGGATTAAAATACTCTTCCACTAAAATTGATGAGTGATCTTCAGCAAATCATTTTGCTATGTTGAGCCCTAATTGGCTTATTTGCAAAATGTGAGGATTTGACTTTTTTCCCAAGCTTATTTCCATCCAAGAACGTTGTAGGATTCTAAGAAATAATTACCCTAACTTACTTTACACTAACACAGGAAAGTTCTCCAAAATGGCTCCAAAGCACCTTTGGGAATGTAGCTTTCAGAATGAAGTGGTCAGGAAAGATTTCGTTGACCTAGAAACCTATATTTAATGTACTTTTAAAAGAAATAGAAACCTGAAAAGACTGTTAGTAATGAAATGGAGTATTGCTGCACCATTGGAGCATTCATTTCATAGCTCCTTGAGGGCTAAAAAAATTGTGGTATTCCCTGCACTTGGCACAGGATTTGGACACAGAAAAGAAACTGAAAGTTTGTGGACTGATCCACTTCAAGTATTTCATTTCATATTTCAAGATTCCAGATTGTTACTGTTACTGTTAATTGTTGTGAAGTACAAGGCAATTATTAGGTAATTTGAGGATAATTCTAGCAAATGGGGTCAAGAAATACCTCATGTAGCCGGTGTGCTAACCCTGAATCATGAAGCAACTGGGTGGCTCTCTAGCGGAGAGAGTGCTGAGTCTGAAGGCAGAAGTCCGGAATTCAAATTAGCTTTGGACCCTTACTAGTAGTGTGACCTGAGCAAGTCATTGAACCTCTGTTTGCCTCCCCTTCCTTCAAGGGGAATAATAATAGGACCTACTGCCCAGGGTTGTTTTAAGTACCAAATGAGACCATATTTGCAAAAGCACTTGGCCCAGTGCCTCAAATAGTTGGTGCTAGAGAAATGCTTTTCACCTTCACAAGAAGGTGGAAAGGACTTTAAGAAATAAAGGTGTGGAAGAAAAGCTCTTCACAGTACCATTTCTTTGTACTATTTATCTGTTTATTTGTTGTATACTCATGTGAACACTGAGCTCTTTGATGTGGAAGAGCTTTCATTTTTATCTCTGTATCTCAAGGACCAAGCGAAGTGTTAGATATAAGCAGTTAATCAACACTAGCCAAATTGCATTTAATTTTGAATACAGATTCTGGAAAAATATCAGTGCATATATATCTACATAAATATGCGTATATGTGTGTGTATATATACATATATGTAAATATTTTATATATATATATATATATATATATATATATATATAGAGAGAGAGAGAGAGAGAGAGAGAGAGAGAGAGAGAGAGAGAGAGAGAATAAAATATTTGGAGTTATGCATGACTTAAGACATCAAGCTCCCTCTGTTTCCTGAAGAGAAAATTGAGGACTACAAAAGTGAAATTCCTGTGTTTTGCACACACTACTCACATCTTTTAGTAAATCAGTGTTGCAAACTTTTGAGTGAGAAAATTCACATTACATTGTTGGATCAGATAACTTGCTAGAATTTTTTTAGTAGGTAATATTTTGCAAAGTTCTTTATGTCTGCTATTTCATTTGTTGTTCAAATCAACCCTGGGTATTGGATGTAATTTTTATTTCTACATTAGTGATGAGAAAAATTGAACCTGAGAAAGTGACCTATCCAGGATCCTTTGGCTATTAACTCCAAGTTATTCAATAAATATGCATCCATTAAGTACCAAGGACTGTGCTAAATTTGGAATTTGCAAAGAAAGACAAAAAGTGCCTGATCTTAAGTAGCTTGGTCTAATAGTGAAGACAGAGCAGATGCAAATAATTATATCTATAGCTATATAGCTAACTAAACTCTCTTTAACTTTATCTATCTATAACTAAATATGTACATACAGGATAAATTCTAAATAATGAACAGAGGGAAAACCATAAAATGAATAGGGATTATGAGGAAATCATTTAATTAATATGGATTTAATGGCTGGGAATTGAAACAAGCCAGGGTAGTCAGTATGTGGATATGAGGGAGAACAATCCAGAAAATGGAGGACAGAGAAGGTAACCATAGTCTGAAGATTCCATGTCTTAAAAGAAAACCTTAAAAGAACAGAAAGGAGGCAAGTATCACTGGACAACAACACATGGTGGAGTGCAAGGTATCAGAAGACTTGAAAAATGGGAGAAAGCAGGCTCTGAAGGGCTTTGAAAATCAAAAGGAGGATATGGAGCATTTTATCTCCTATTACTACTTAGGTATAACTTAAAGTCTTTGGGATTTACCTGGGGCACTGAGGTCTTTAATGACTTTCCTCACATCACTAGTCGAGAATGTGTTAGAGGCAAGATTTGAAGCCAGCACTTTCTGATCCAGCATATGTATGGATAATGTACATATACACACATTTAAATATGATACATGTGTTCATATGCATATATACATATACTATACACACAATAGTTTGTTTATACACAGATATTATCATCCTATGCATATATAGTATATAGCATACATGTATCATGTGTATATGCATATATTTACATGCATATATGCTATATTTCTGTGTAGATACTATATATTCATGTGTGTATTTTTACATACAGAAATAGAAAAATAGATAGATAAGTAGAGACAGTCAATTCAATAGAGCACAATTTCTTTGTCCATAGGTGATCATTTTGATAATTAAAGCAGTTATTTTTCACAAAACACCATCTGCCCCAACAGGGATTCCCAATAACTAAGATGGCAAATAGCCTTCTACACTGCAGGGAAGCCATTTAGTCGTGTGATTTGGCTTAAAAAGATAACTTTGGCCCAAATTGATATTCCAAAAGCGCAGATCTGACTATGTAAATTCCAGGATAGAAACTCTAGGGGCTGCCTCTGGGGTAAAATCAAATATTTCTAATTGGCTTTTAAAATTCTTCATGATTCAGTCTCAGGCTGCTTTTCTGACTATTAAACATTCTTTTTATTCATAAACTCTAAATGTGGCCAAATTGTTTATTTGCCATTTTCTTTTCATGAAATTCTCTCTACTCCATGCATTTGAACTGACTTTCTACCATGTCTTCAATGTTTTCCCTCCTCATTCCCTTTTTGGAATCTTTAATTTTGTCAAGGTCAGCTCAAATTCTTTGTCTACATGAGGTTTTCCCTGATATCCATTGCTACTGTCAACCTCTAAACACTTTTTTAAATATAGAGGCTATTTATTTTTTCTAAGTATCTTAGTTTTTCCTTCCGGTACAATTCAACATCTTGAAAGACATGAATTATTTCATTTTTTTCCTCTATCCCTAGCATATAGCACAGTGCCTGACCCATTGTGACAAAGCCTTTATTTAGTGAATCCAAGAATATAGACATGGGTAGCCAAGTTCTCACCACACTGCCTCTGTTCTGGACAGCGGCCCCATGTCCCTGCTTGGGGTGTGTCCCTATGATACCCAAGGATGATTCTCAGGAAATGAGACATAGAATATAATTTGGAGGAAATCTGAATAGCAAGAGTGAGTAGAAATATGTCTATATTGGGATGAAGAGATTTATCCAATCTTCTCCCGCTGTACTTTGGCCAACTCATTTCATCCAACACAGTCTTATGGAAAGGAAGAATTAGCTAGCTGATCTCTAATATACTTTTCAGTTCTAAAACAATAATCCTATGTTTTTGTACATACTTGATCAGAATCTCATGTCAGATCATTCATCCCTTTTTCATTGATAAAAACTGCCCATTGATAGAAAGCCTTGAGCTATGGAGAGAAACAAAATAGAGGTCCATTTTCAAAGCTTTAAGTCACAAATGACTTTTTTGACCCTCTTTTCATATTTATGTGACTGAGATGGCATAAAGACTTAGTGGAGAGTAAGATCAACTTCAACACCCGAGAAACATTACAAATCTTTAGTGGAGCTGTTCCTTTGGCTCTTATCCATTATTGTTTCCAACTTCATTAGCAGTGATAGGTATTAAAAGAGAAAAAAATAGATAAGGGGAAGTCACTGAGTGTCCCAAAAAAGAAAAATCATATCCCAAGAGTCAAACAACATAGACTAGATGAGCTGTTGTTGTATACATCTCCAATAAACGTCCATCAAAGCCAGTTTGCCTGACTGATTTCAGAACCACATTCACATTACTAGCCTGGAATACTGCTACACCAGCCTTGTTAATATGTCTTCAGTTCAGAAGAAATAATCTTTCCAAATTCCTTGCCAAGTGATCTGTCTCTGCATGTGCAGTTCCCACCTCAAGTCCAACTTTCTCTGGGAAGCCTGCCATGATTGACTGGAAAAAACTCTATTTTAACCTATTCAGAAAACAATGAAATCCATTAAATTGCAGAAAACTGCCCCTTATTGCTTAAAAAAATGAATAAAAGCAAGGAAAAAGAAAAATATCATGTGTGTTTGATGTATTCACATATCAGGACGAGTACTTTTAGAAAGGAAGCTCATTTTTGTTTTGCACATTACAAAGAGGTAAATTTTGACTTGATGTCAATAAAAACAACAAATTAGCTGTTAGACCCAGGTTTCCCCTCATTTAACATCATAGATCATAGGTTCATAAATTTATTTCTGGAAGGGACTTTCTTTCTTTTTTTTTATTTAACTTTTTACATTCATTTTCACAAAATTTTGGGTTCCAAATTTACTCCCCTTTTATCCCCTCCCCCCACCCCAATACCCCAAGCAATCTAATTTTCCCTATCTCCAATCTGCCCTCTCTTCTGTCATCCCTGCCTTCTCTTGTCTCCATTGTCTCTTTTCTCCTGTAGGGCCAGATGACTTTCTATTCCTCATTAACTGTATGTCTTCTTTCCTAGTAGCAACAGCAATACTCAACAGTTGTTCCTATAACTTTGAGTTCCAAATTCTCCCCATCCCTCCCTCCCCACCCATTCCCTTTGGGAAGGCAGGCAATTCAATATAGGCCATATCTGTGTAATTTTGCAAATGACTTCCCTGATAGTCGTGTTGCATAAGACTAACTGAATTACCCTCCATCCTACCCTGCCCCTCATTGTTTCTCTTCTGTCTTTTGATCCTGTCCCTCCCCAAGTGTTGACTTCAAATTGCTCCCTCCTCCCTTTGACCTCCCTACCATCATCCCCTCCCTTGCTTATCTCCTTCTCCCCCACTTTCCTGTACTGTAAGATAGGTTTTCATACCAAAATGAGTGTGCCTTTTATTCCTTCCTTTAGTCAAATGTGATGAGAGTAAACTTCTTGTTTTTTTTTCTCAGCTCTCCTCTTTTTCCCTCCACTAAAAAGTCTCCTACTTGCCTCTTAAATGACATATAATTACCCCATTCCATTTCACCCTCTTTCCTCCCACTACATTTCTCTCTCACCATTTACCTTAATTTCTTTTCAGATATGGTCCCATCCTATTCAATACAAGCTGTGCTCTCTGTCTCTGTATGTGTGTGCATGTGTGTATGTGTGTGTGCGTGCATGCATGTACATGTGTGTGTGTGTGTGGTCCCACCAACTACCCAGATACTGAAAAGTTTTAAGAGTTACAAATATTGTCTTTCCATGTAGAAACGTAAACAGTTCACTTCTGGTAAGTCCCTTAAGACTTCTCTTTGTTTTTTACTTTTTCATGCTTCTTCTCATTCTTGTGTTTGAAAGTCAAATTTTCTTTTCAGCTCTGGTCTTTTCATCAAGAATGATTGAAAGTCCTCTGTTTCATTGAAAGACCATATTTTCCCCTGAAGTATTATACTCAGTTTAGCTGGGTAGGTGATTCTTGGTTTGAGTCCTAGTTCCCTTGACTTGTGGAATATCCTATTCCACACCCTTTGATCCCTTAATGTAGAAGCTGCTAGATCTTGAGTTATCCTGATTTTATTTCCACAATACTGGAATTGTTTCTTTCTAGCTGCTTGTAAGATTTTCTCCTGGACCTGGGAGTTCTGGAATTTGGCCACAATGTTCCTAGGAGTTTCTCTTTTTGGATCTCTTTCAGGTGGTGATCGTTGGATTCTTTCAATGCTTATTTTGCCCTCTGGTTGTAGAATGTCAGGGCAGTTTTCCTCGATAATTTCATGGAAGATGATGTCTAGGCTCTTTTTTTGATCATGAGTTTCAGGTAGTGCCATAATTTTTAAATTGTCTCTCCTGGATCTATTTTCCAGGTCAGTTGTTTTTCCCATGAGATAGTTCACATTCTCTTCCATTTTTTCATTCTTTTGGTTTTGTTTGGTGATTTCTTGGTTTCTCGTAAAGTCATTAGACTCCATCTGTTCCATTCTAATTTTCAGAGAACTATTAAATTCAGTGAGCTTTTGAACCTCTTTTTCCATTTGGCTCATTCTGCTTTTGAAAGCAATCTTCTCCTCATTGGCTTTTTGAACCTCTTTTGCCAATTGAGTGAGCCTATTCTTCAAGGTGTTATTTTCTTCAGCATTTTTTGGGGTCTCCTTTACCAAGGTATTGACCCGTTTTTCATACTTTTCTTGCATCTCTCTCATTTCTCTTCCCAGTTTTTCCTCCACCTGTCTAACTTGCTTTTCAAAATCCTTTTTGAGCTCTTCCAAGGCCTGAGCCCACCCAACATCCCCCTGGGATGTCTGGGGTACTGAGGCCCCGCCCACCATGTCTTTCCCTGATGGCAAGAATATGTCCTCGTCAGATCTGAAAGTTGGGATCATTTGCATCTGTTCGAAAAAACTCTCTATAGTCTTATTTTTCTTCCCTTTTCTAGGCATTTTCCCAGCCAATTACTTGACTTCTGAGATTCCTGTCCACCCCTGCCTAGATCTGCCCAGCTAGTGCTTGGGGTCTGAGATTCAAATGGGTTTTCCGGCCCCCCGGCTGCTAATCAATGTGAGCTTTAGTTCTGGTGCTGGGGTGGGGGCAGGGCCACCTCCCAGGCTCAGCTCCCTCAGGGGCTTTATGCAGAGACCTTCAGAAATGGAGCAGGGTGGGACAGGGCCGTCTCCCAGGCTCAGCTCCCTCAGGTTGTTTATGCAGAGACTTTCAGTAATGAAGATCCTGCCTGCTTCTGGGGGAGTCCCGGGTCGCCCCCGCCTCTGCCGCCGCTGCTTCCGCCCGAGGGGGCCCAAGTCACGGAGACACCCCGCTCCCCTCGGCCAGCCAGCCGTCTCTCTCACTGACCTGTAGCTTCTGTGGGCGGAGGGACTTTCCCGGATGCCGGAGCGTCCGTCTCTGAAGCCTGCTCGGATCAGCTTTTCTGGGGTCCGTGGCCAGGGCAGCGTTCGGGTGGGGTCCGCTTTCTGGGGCGCGATGGACCCTGGGGATGGCTCTCCAGGGCTCTCTGGAATGGAAATCTCTTCCACTCTGTTTCTGCACACCTTTCAGTGGTCCAGAATTTATGGGGATCTCTTTTTACATTAATTCTATGGGCTGTGGGGTTCGGAGCTCGTAAACGTGCGTCTTGACTCCACCCCCCTGGAAGGGACTTTCAAGGTAACTAAGTTTAGCATCCTAATTTCACATGGGCACACATGGCACAGCTAAGTGGCACAATGAATAAGTTATATAATGTCTTCAATATCTTTCATTGTTATCTGAAGAGTACAAAACATAGATCCCTCTTTGATTCACAAGACCACATTATCTAGAGTTGGAAGTCAAGTCAGGAAGACTCATCTTTCTGAGTTCAAATCTAGTCTCAGAAACTTGCCAGCTACATGACCCTGGGTATATCACTTAACATTTATTCAGTTTCCTTATCTGTACAATGAATTGGAGAAGGAAGTGGCAAACCACTCCAGTATCTTAGATAAGAAAAACCTAAACAGATCACTAAGACTTTGATATTACTGAATTATAACAACCTAATTCCACAAATGAGGAAAGTGAACTAGAGTATACCAAAATAACTTACCTAGGGCAACACAGTTTATGTTTTTGAGATTGGATTCCAATTCTAGTCTTCTCCACTCAAAATCCAACATTATTAATACCATACTGCCTCTAAAAGATGACCATCACTCAGGAGTGTTATAGAGACTTCTGTTTAACTATGGGTTGGAATTATCGGTCTCTTAAATCTCTTCCAACTCTAGATAATGTAATCTTGTGAATATAAGAAGGGGTTATGTTTTCCAACCATCAGATCACAATGAGAGATATTGAAGGCATTATATGTGTACTGATATAGAAGGTATTGAAGTTGAAGCACTATCTAATTCATGAGTTGAATGTAGTAGCTTTGCCTTGAGTAATATACTAGAATATCAGAAAAATTAAATGTATTCTCTGAAAATGTACTTAGAAGAAAAGTATAACATCTCTGTAAAGAAAAAAACAAGCAATAAAAAAAGAGTAGCCTCACCTTAAGAGGTCTCTCTGAACTTTAGCTCTTCTATTCCCATTTCCTCAAATATCACAGTAGTCTTCATAATAGAAAGAGAGAATTTTAAAAAAATGAATGAGGCAAACACGAGAGAAGAACATATCAGAGTATTTCCAAGAAAAGCCTGATGATTGGAATCTAACACATGTAAATCAGATGCCTTTAATTGTCTTTTTTTAATGGTTTTATTTTGTGTCATAGTTCACAATAGCTTATTGCTAACCATACTATGCCTAAAAGGTAGGCATCAACCACTGCCTGACTGGCTTTTCCTCTGACTTTGTTCCATTCTATTATTTCAGCTATCCCTCTCTCCAGTCTCTGTTAGGTTGTTGAAGTTTAAAGTATTCCTCAAAGCAAGTCTGCTGAATTCTTAGTGAGCATAACCTTAGCATTCTCTTATGATTTTTTTAAAATTCCATTCCCAGCCAAATTCAAATTTCTTCAAAGATAGTGGCATTTCTGAGAAAAGTATAGAAGAATGCCCAGGGAAAATCCACACCCTCACATCTGAATGGATTTTAAAGGAGAATGGGACAAGAGAGAATTATTGAGATGTAAAAGGCATTCATGGGCAAGAATGAATAATGCAAACAAGGTATCAAAAAGAGTAACAGGAAATGAGCTGTTTGGTCAGAATGATGGATTTAAAGTCATTTAAACCTGGGTTCAAATTCAGTTTTCAACTTATAATAGCTTTCTAACTGAGCAAGTTACTTAATTTTTTTATTATCTTTTTTTATTTCTTTTTTTAATATAAATTTATTTATTTAACTTTTTAGATTCATTTTCACAAAATTTTGGGTTCCAAATTTTCTACCCATTCATCCCCTCCCCCCACCCCAATACACTGAGCATTCTAATTTTCCCTATCACCAATCTGCCCACTCTTCTATCATCCCTCCCTTCTCTTGTCTCCATCTTCTCTTTTGTCCTGTAGGGTCAGATGACTTTCTATTCCCCATTACCTGTATTTCTTATTTCCTAGTAACAAGAACAATACTCAACAGTTGTTCCTAAAACTTTGAGTTCCAAATTCCCCCCATTCCTCCCTCCCCACCCATTCCCTTTGGGAAGGCAGACAATTCAATATAGGCCATATCTGTGTAGTTGTGCAAATGACTTCGATAATAGTCGTGTTGTGTAAGACTAACTGTATTTCCCTCCATCCTATTCTGCCCCCCATTGTTTCTATTCTGTCTTTTGATCCTGTCCCTCCCCAAGTGTTGACTTCAAATTGTTTCCTCCTCCCATTGCCCTCCCTTCCATCATCCCTCCCTCCCTGCTTATCTCCTTCTCGCCCACTTTCCTGTATTGTGAGATAGGCTTTCATACCAAAATTAGTGTGCATTTTGTTCCTTCCTTTAGTCGAATGTGATGAGGGTAAACTTCATGTTTTTTTCTCAGCTCTCCTCTTTTTCCCTCCACTTAAAAGTCTCCTGCTTGCCTCTTGAATGAGATATAATTTACCCCATTCAATTTCACCTTCTCTCCTCCCACTACATTTCTCACCATTTACCTTAATTTCTTTTAAGATACGGTCCCATCCTATTGAATTCACTCTGTGCTCTCTGTCTCTGTGTGTGCGTACATGTGTGTGTGCGCACGCATGCACGCATGTACATGTGTGTGTGTATGTGTGTGTACATCTGTGTGTGGTCCCACCAACTACCCAGATCCTGAAACTTTTTAAGAGTTACAAATATTGTCTTTCCATGTACGAATGTAAACAGTTCACTTTTGGTAAGTCCCTTATGACTTCTCTTTGCTGTTTACTTTTTCATGCTTCTTCTCATTCTTGTGTTTGAAAGTCAAATTTTCTTTTCAGCTCTGGTCTTTTCATCAAGAATGATTGAAAGTCCTCTGTTTCATTGAAAGACCATATATTCCCCTGAAGAATTATACTCAGTTTTGCTGGGTAGGTGATTCTTGTCCTGTGATTTGAGTCCTAGTTCCTTTGACTTCTGGAATATCCTATTCCACTCCCTTTGATCCCTTAATGTAGAAGCTGCTAGATCTTGAGTTATCCTGATTTTATTTCCACAATACTGGAATTGTTTCCTTCTAGCTGCTTGCAATATTTTCTCCTTGACCTGGGAATTCTGGAATTAGGCCACAATGTTACTAGGAGTTTCTCTTTTTGGATCTCTTTCAGGCAATGATCGATGGATTCTTTCAATACTTATTTTGCCCTCTGGTTCTAGAATGTCAGGGAAGTTTTCCTTGATAGTTTCATGAAAAATGATGTCTAGGCTCTTTTTTTGATCATGGCTTTCAGGTAGTGCCATAATTTTTAAATTGTCTCTCCTGCATCTATTTTCCAGGTCAGTTGTTTTTCCAATGAGATATTTCCCATTTTCTTCCATTTTTTCACTCTTTTGGCTTTGTTTTGTGATTTCTTGGTTTCTCAGAAATTCATTAGTCTCCTTCTGTTCCATTCTAATTTTGAGAGAACTATTTTCTTCAGTGAGTTTTTGAACCTGTTTTTCTATTTGGCTAATTCTGTTTTGAAAGCATTCTTCTCCTCATTGGCTTTTTTGAACCTCTTTTGCCAATTGAGTGAGCCTATTTTTCAAAGTGTTATTTTCTTCAGCATTTTTTTTTGGCTCTCCTTTACCAAGGTATTGACCCATTTTTCATGCTTTTCTTGCATCTCTCATTTCTCTTTCCAGTTTTTCCTCCACCTGTCTAACTTGATTTTGAAAATCCTTTTTGAGCTCTTCCAAGGCCTGAGCCCACCCGACATCCACCTCAGATATCTGGGATACAGAGGCCCCGACCTCCATGTCTTTCCCTGATGGCAGGAATATGTCCTTGTCATCAGACTTGAAAGGCGGGAACATCTGTGCCCCATCAAAGTAGCTTTCTATAGTCTTATTTTTCTTCCCTTTTCTGGGCATTTTCCCAGCCAGTTACTTGACTTCTGACATTCCTCTGCACCCCCGCCTAGATCTGCCCAGCTAGTGCTTGGGGTCTGAGATTCAAATGCTGCTTCCCAGCCTCAGGGCTTTCCATGGTGGGAGAGTCTGCTAATCAATGTGAGCTTAAATTCTGGTGCTCAGGTGGGGGCAGGGCTGCCTCCCAGACTCAGTTCCCTCAGAAGCTTTATGCAGAGACCTTCAGTAATGGCCTTCAGTTCCTGTCTGCTTGTGGAGTCCCAGGCTGCTGCTGCCTCTACTGCTCCCTCTGCTGCTGTCTCCTGAGGGGGCCTGAGTTATGGAGACACCCTGCTCCCCTCTCGGCCAGCCCAGACGTCTCTCTCACTGACCTGTAGTGCCTGTGGGTGGAGGGTCCTTCGCGGCCACCAGAGATTCCGTCCCTGAAGCCTGCTCGGATCTGCTCCTCTGGGACCGTGTGGCCAGGGCAGCGAAGGTGTGGGTTCCACTGTCCGGAGCACCAACAACCTTTGGGGTCGGTTTTTCAGGGCTCTCTGGAATGGAAATCTCTTCCACTGTGTTTCTGCGTGGGTTCCACTGCTCCAGAATTTGTGGGGAGTTCTTTTTCAGGAAATATATGGGCTGTGGGTTTGGAGCTAGCATACGTGAGTCTTTCTACTCTGCCATCTTGGTCCTCCCTGCCAAGTTACTTAATCTTTCCATTTCTCAATTTCCTTGTCTTATAAATTGAGTATCGAACTGAATCAACTCTGAGTTCCCTTCCCAGTCCAATCTATGTTCCTACAGTCACATGGGATTTGAGAAACAGTGTTGTTCAATTGGGAAAAGTTGAAGAACAAAGAAAAGTTAACTTGGAGAAGGGGCAGGACAAAATAGCGGTCTTTAAGTAGTTGAAGGTCCTTCATGTGTGAGAGAGATCATCCTCCAAAACTCTGGTTGTCTCTTCCTTGAAGGCCTACAAGATGAGCCAATATGTCATCTCATAAGGTATGATGGAGCAGGCATTCATTTTGTGTTTTTGTTGGATTAGAAGGTCACTGAAGTTGTTGCCACTCTTAGGTTCTGAGACTATTATTGCATTTAAAGATTTGACTTTCCTGATTTATCCAATTTATTTAAGGTAATTATCATTGTTAGTTATGAGGACTTCTTCCTTGGTCACATCCTTTCTTTGTTTCTCTTTTCTACTCCCTTACTTTTAATGTGAGACTGCCTCTCCATAGTTGCCACCCACTTCTCCATCACCTTTTAATTTATCAGGAACTTTAGTCATTTGGACATGACGGTGTTCTATAACCTGCAACCACATCAAAATATAGCACTATTTGGATTTATAATATGCAGTACCAATGTTTATGCTTCAATAGCATAAATTGTGCAAAGTGCTTCCTTACTCCAAACCTTTTGAAGTGGGAAGTACAAAGAAGGAAATAATCATTTACTAAGAAATTGAGGCACACAGTACTTTACATAGATTATCTAAGTTTATCCTCACAAACAACCCTGGGCAAATAGTTGCTATGATTATTCCTATTTCAAAATTACAGAGACTGAGGCAGATGAAAATTAGGTGACATTTATAATCACACATCTGATAAGTTTCTTAGTCTGACTTTGAACTGTGATCTTCCTGATTCCATGACAGGACTTTATCTGTTGTGCTGACTTAGTTGCCTCCAGCTAACCCTAATGTTTAAGTAGTGCAAGTATTGTCACCTCTCTTTTACAGAGGAAGGAGTGAAGGCTCTGATAGTACAAACAACTGGGCCATCATCTTATTCCCAGTAAGTGACAGGCAGGATTAAAAAATCATGAGGTTCTGGACCACTGAAAGGGGTACAGAAACGGAGTGGAAGAGATTTCCATGCCAGAGAGCCCTGGAGACCCGTCCCCAGGGTCTGTCGCCCCCGGAAAGTGGACCCCACCACAGCGCTGCCCTGGCCATGGCCCCAGAGAAGCTGACCCGAGCAGGTTTCAGGGACGGAAGCTCCGGCAGCTGGGAAAGTCCCTCCGCCCACAGAAGCTACAGGTCAGTGAGAGAGACGACTGGCTGGCCGAGGGGAGTGGGGTGTCTCCGTGACTCGGGCCCCCTTGGGAGGAAGCGGCGGTGGCAGAGGTGTGGGCGGCAGCAGAGGCAGCAGCAGCTGCAGCCGCGGCCCGGACTCCCCCAGCAGCAGGCAGGATCTTCATTACTGAAAGTCTCTGCATAAACAACCTGAGGGAGCTGAGCCTGGGAGATGGCCCTGCCCCACCCTGCTCCACTACTGAAGGCCTCTGCATAAAGCCCCTGAGGGAACTGAGCCTGGGAGGTGCCCCCCCAACCCGCTCCGTTCCTGAAGGTCTCTGCATAAAGCCCCTGTGGAAGCCGAGCCTGGGAGGTGGCCCTGCCCCCACCACAGCACCAGAACTAAAGGTCACATTGATTAGCAGGAGGGCAGCGTGGAAAGCACATTTGAATTTCACCCCAAGCGCTAGCTGGGCAGATCTAGGCGGGGGTGGACAGGAATCTCAGAAGTTAAGTAACTGGCTGGGAAAATGCCTAGAAAAGGGAAGAAAAATAAGACTATAGAGAGTTTTTTCCAACAAATGCAAATGATCCCAACATTCAGATCTGATGAAGAGGACGTATTCTTGCCATCAGGGAAAGACGTGGAGGGCAGGGCCTCAGTACCCCAGACACCCCAGGGGGATGTCAGGTGGGCTCAGGCCTTGGAAGAGCTCAAAAAGATTTTGAAAAGCAAGTTAGACAGGTGGAGGAAAAACTGGGAAGAGAAATGAGAGAGATGCAAGAAAAGTATGAAAAACGAGTCAATACCTTGGTTAAGGAGACCCAAAAAAATGCTGAAGAAAATAACACCTTGAAGAATAGGCTCACTCAATTGGCAAAAGAGGTTCAAAAAGCCAATGAGGAGAAGATTGCTTTCAAAAGCAGAATGAGCCAAAAAGAGGTTCAAAAGCTCACTGAATTTAATAGTTCTCTGAAAATTAGAATGGAACAGATGGAGTCTAATGACTTTACGAGAAGAACCAAGAAATCACCAAACAAAAACCAAAAGAATGAAAAAATGGAAGAGAATGTGAAATATCTCATGGGAAAAAAACAACTGACCTGGAAAATAGATCCAGGAGAGACAATTTAAAAAATTATGGGACTACCTGAAACTCATGATCAAAAAAAGAGCCTAGACATCATCTTCCATGAAATTATCGAGGAAAAACTGTCCTGACATTCTAGAACCAGAGGGCAAAATAAGTATTGAAAGAATCCATCGATCAGTGCCTGAAAGAGATCCAAAAAGAGAAACTCCTAGGAACATTGTGGCCAAATTCCAGAACTCCCAGCTCAAGGAGAAAATCTTGCAAGCAGCTAGAAAGAAACAATTCCAGTACTGTGGAAATACAATGAGGATAACTCAAGATCTAGCAGCTTCTACATTAAGGGATCGAAGGGCGTTGAATAGGATATTCCAGAAGTCAAAGGAACTAGGACTCAAACCAAGAATCACCTACCCAGCTAAACTGAATATAATACTTCAGGGGAAAATATGGTCTTTCAATGAAACAGAGGACTTTCAATCATTCTTGATGAAAAGACCAGAGCTGAAAAGAAAATTTGACTTCCAAACACAAAAATGAGAAGAAGCATAAAAAAGTAAACAGCAAAGAGAAGTGTTAAGGGATTTACCAGTAGTGAACTGTTTACATTTCTACATGGAAAGACAATATTTGTAACTCTTAAAACTTTTCAGCATCTGGGTAGTTGGTGTGACCACACACACACATGTACATGCATGCACGCACACACACATACACACATGAATACACATACAGAGACAGAGAGCACAGATTGAATTGAATAGGATGGGACCATAGCTGAAAAGAAATTAAGGTAAATGGTGAGAGAGAAATGTAGTCGGAGGAAAGAGGGTGAAATGGAATGGGGTAATTTTTATGTCATTTAAGAGGCAAGTAGGAGACTTTTTAGTGGAGGGAAAAAGAGGAGAGCTGAGAAAAAAAAACAAGAAGTTTACTCTCATCACATTTGACTAAAGGAAGGAATAAAAGGCACACTCATTTTGGTATGAAAACCTATCTTACAGTACAGGAAAGTGGGGGAGAAGGAGATAAGCGGGGGGGGGGGATGATGGTAGGGAGGGCAAAGAGAGGAGGGAGCAATTTGAAGTCAACACTTGGGCAGGGACAGGATCAAAAGACAGAAGAGAAACAATGAGGGGCAGGGTAGGATGGAGGGTAATTCAGTTAGTCTTATGCAACACAACTATCAGGGAAGTCATTTGCAAAATTACACAGATATGGCCTATATTGAATTGCCTGCCTTCCCAAAGGGAATGGGTGGGGTGGGAGGGATGGGGAGAATTTGGAACTCAAAGTTATAGGAACAACGTGTTGAGTATTGCTGTTGCTACTAGGAAAGAAGACATACAGTTAATGAGGAATAGAAAGTCATCTGGCCCTACAGGAGAAAAGAGAAGATGGAGACAAGAGAAGGGAGGGATGACAGAAGAGAGGGCAGATTGGAGATAGGGAAAATTAGACGCTTGGGGTATTGGGGTGGGGGGAGGGGATAAAAGGGGAGAAAATTTGGAACCTAAAATTTTGTGAAAATGAATGTAAAAAGTTAAATAAACAAACAAATAAATAAATAAATGAATGAATGAATGAATAAATGGATAAATAAAGAAAGAAATGAATGAATGAATGAATGAATAAAATCATGAGGTTTATTTTGGGAGGTTGTTTTTTTTTGATAAGTCAGTGCTTTGTCAACTATACTTTTCTCAGCACCTCAGATATTCAAGGTCTTCCTTGATTACCCATTTCTTAGTCTACAAAGATCCTTCTGTGATGGTGATGCTTATTTGTTGCTTCAGCATTTTTTTAATCATATAGCCTAATAACTGTATAAAATCTCAGAAGCTCCTGGAGATTGGGAAATATCTTTTAATCTCTTGGTGTCTAACATAGATTCCATTATGTTTATACATATAGTAGATAGTTAATATTTACTTGACTGAAGCAAATCAATTGAGAGAACTCAGCTCTCAAAAAATATTTGAGAAATGTGGGAAGAAATCAAACACATTTTCTTTTTCCTTTGGTACCTTGATAAATTATTAAATTTATTTACCATATATTAAACAGAGAACAAAGGGGTGAAATGAATCAGAATTCTCAGAGCTGTCTTTCAACAAACAAGAAATTAAGTCAGGTTATGTCATAATCTGCATAAGGATCCAAGGAACCATTTGATGTTCTACAAAGGGCAGCAAGTTTGAGTTGTTTTCTCTTTACCATAGACTAACCAATAGAGACTCAAGACAGAAAGAAGGAAACATGCATTTACTCGGCACCTAATGTGTGGAAAATACATTTTAAAATCTTTCATTCAATCCTCACTATGTCTGCTTTGTAGCTGCTATTATTTCCCCATTTTAAAATTGAGAAAACTGAAAGAGAGAGAGACGATTTGCCTTGCATATCTAGGAAATGTACAAGGCTGGATAGGAACTCAGTCCCAGTGATGTATGCATTAGTCTATGTAAATTGCGCATATGCTAAGTAGGCTGTATATATTCTTAAAAACTGACATTCTTGTTAATGACATCCTCATTAAAAATAGTAAAAAAAATAAATATGCCAAAAAAAGTATGATTAGATGACAGAGGTTGTGTGAGAGAGAAACAAGAGACAAAAAGCCCTGAGGGTTGCTTTGTTATTCAACCTGTTTTAAAATTTGAGAAAAAATTCTCTAGACATCCAGGATAAAATGAAACTGTATGGAAAGATTATATTTAAGGATGTGTGGTAAGATAGCCACTCAACTGAAAACAAGAAGGAAAAGAAAAATAGTGATTTTATTATACTTTCAGTAAATATTTTATATTTTATGAAATCAAAATCAACAAAATAAAAAGTAATTTAAACTAAGTATTTATTAAAAGAATCACAAAGTCTAGAATTTAAAAAAAAAGATTAGTATTTCCTGTATTACACCCTGGCCAAACCACAGCTTTGACCTTTGAGTGTCATTCTGAGATTTATATTTAGGGAAGACATTGCCAAGAAATCCCCATCCCCCATTCAATGTCCATCAGTTCAAGAAATCAATAATGTTTAGCCAGGAGAAGAAGAAACCAGAGATGGTAATTGTCTCCAAGTATTAAGAAGATGGAATAAATTATATTAGGTAACCAAGAACTGATCTAGAAAGAAAATATTGAATTTTTGAACAGAAAAATTTAATCAAGACATAAGAAAAGATACTCTTAGATGCATCATAGTTGAATATACTCTGTGTGCCACTGCTTCCTACCTTGGAGATAATCAAGCAGAGGCAGATGTCTACTTGGCAGGCCTTTTGGAGAAGATATTCTTGTATCTATATACTTGTATCTATATACTTGTATCTATATACTTGTATCTATATACTTAGATCAGATGACCTCTGATTTTCCTTCAAACTATGATAGTCTGTGAGTAAATTATGGATCATCTCTTTCAGTTTATTTCTTAGTATGACCTAATAATTCAGTCTTATCACTATCTACTTCATGACACAAGGAAGAAATTCTAAAGTTCTGATCAGGTGCTTGGAAACAATTTGAAAACTCTAAGGACCTAAGCCAAAAGAAGAAACTCTTCTTGTGACTATGTGTCCAACACTGCAATAATATTGTGAGGGTATGCAATAGCAGTCATTCCCTATGATGTCAGACACAGGAATAACTAAAGTTTAGAACATCAGAGCTGAAAGGACCCTAGAACAGAGAAGGTAGAAATGAGAGGGACTTTAGAAAATAGAATATCAATGGAGGGGGAAAGATTGCAGAGTAGAAGGACAACCTGTAGAAGTTCTTCCCCCACAGCCTGTAAAATATCTGTAAAAATGACTCTAAACAAGCTCTAGAGCACCAGAAGCCACAAAACAGCAAAGTGAAAGCGATTTCCTGCCCAAGGCAGCCAGGAAGGCCAACAGGAAAGATCTATTCCATCAGGCGCAGAGCAGACTGCAGCCCTCAGAGCCCACAAAGCGCAGTCCAGCCTTGACCTTCCTGCATGACAGGCTTCAGGGCACCACCAACAACACCACCAGCTCCCAGATTCCTCAACTCACAAACACCAAAGACAACTTCAAAGGTCAGTGAGAAAGTACTTTCACCTGAGTAAGAAGGGAGCAGGTTCCTCACCTAGCCCTGGCCCCAGGCAGCAACAGCAGTAGTGTCCATTTTTGGAGACCTCTCTAAAGACCCTGGGGGAATTGAGCAACCAGTCAGGATCTTGGCCCTGAAGGGCAGTCCAGGGATGAGGAGGAGCACTGATTGATGGAGCTGGTGGAGGCTCTGGAGAGGGAATTCTACTTGCAGATCCTGGGCAGAAAACTTGTGGTAACTCCTAGACCAGAGCACAGGCCAAGAGAGGAGTAAACTCCTCTTCCTTTGATTGTGGCACCTTAGAGAAACTAAGAACTTACAAGTCCCTAGAGTATACCTTCCTTTTGACAAAGGATTCAAAAGTCAAACAACTAGCTGGGAAAATGCTCAAAAAAGGGGAAAAAATAAGACTATAGAAGGTTTCTTTCTTGGTGAACAGGTATTTTCTTCCATCCTTTCTGATGAAGAAGAACAAGGCATACCATCAGAAGAAGACATAAAAGTCAAGGCTTCTGCATCCAAAATCTCCAAAATAAATATGCAATCGTCTCAGGGTATGGAAGAGCTTAAAAAGAACTTTGAAAATCAAATAAGAGATGTGGAGGAAAAATTGGGAAGAGAAATGAGAGCAATGAAAGAAAATTATGAAAAGTGAGTCAATAGCTTACTAAAGGAGACTCAAAAAATGCTGAAGAAAATAACACTTTTAAAAGTAGCTTAACTCAAATGGCAAAATAGGCCCAAAAGCCAAGGAGATGAATGCTTTAAAAAGCAGAATTAGCCAAATGGAAAGGAAGATTCAAAAATTCACTGAAGAACATAGTTCTTTAAAAATTAGAATGGAGTAGATGGAAGCTAATGACTTTATGAGAAACCAAGAAATTACAAAACAAAATCAAAAGAATGAAAAAAATAGAAGGCAAAGTGAAATATATCATCAAATAAAAATACTGACCTGGAAAATAAATCCAGGAGAGACAACTTAAAAATTATGGGACTAACCGAAAGCCATGATCAGAAAAAGAGCTAGACAGCATCTTTCATGATATTATCAAGGAAAATTGCCCTGATATTCCAGAACCAGAGGGTAAAATAAATATTGAAGGAATCCACCAATCACCTCCTAAAAGAGATCCAAAAGGAAAAACTCCTAGGAATATTGTAGTCAAATTTCAGAGTTCCTGGTGGAAGGAGAAAATATTGCAAGCAATGACAAAGTAACAATTCAAGTATTGTGGAAATACAATCAGGATAGCATAAGATCTAGCAGCTTCTACACTAAGGGATCTAAGGGCTTGTAATATGATATTCTAGAAGTCAAAGTAATTGGGATTAAAACCAAGAATCAAAACTTAGTATAATACTTCGGGGGGGGGGGGGGAGAAATGGCTATTCAATGAAAAATAGAGGACTTTCAGTCATTCTTGATGAAGAGACTGGAGTTGAATAGAAAATGTGACTTTCAAATACAAGAATCAATAGAAGCATGAAAAAGTTAACAGGAAAGAGAAATCTTAAGGGATTTACTAAAATTGAACTGTTTATATTCCTACATGGAAAGATAACATTTGTAACTCGAGACTTTTCTCAGTATTTGTGTAGTTGGAGGGATTATACATCCATCCATACATACATACACACACACATATTGTGTGTGTGTGTATGTGTGTGTATGCACAGAGGGTACAAGGTGAGTTGAATAGGAAGGGGTGATATTAAAAAAGTAAAATTAAGGGGTGAGAGAGAGGAATATAGTGGAAGGAGAAAGGGAGAAATGAAATGGGACAAATTATCTCTCATAAAAGAGGCAAGAAAAAGCTTTTTCAATGGAAGGGAAAAGGATAGAATGACAGGCAAACTCAATTTGGTATTAAACTCTAACATACTACAGGAAAGTAGGGGAGAAGGTGATAAGTGGGGTGGGGGGATGATAGAAGGAAGGGCAAATGGGAGGAGGGAGTAATTAGAAGTAATTAGAAACACTTTTGGGGAGGGACAAGGTCTAAAGAGAGCATGGAATAAATGGGGGGGCAGGAAAGGATGGAGGGAAATATAGGTAGTCTTACACAACATGACTTTTATGGAAGTCTTTTGCATAACTACACATATATAGCCTATATTGAATTGCTTGCCTTCTCAGTGGGTATGGGTGGGGAGGGAGGAAGGGAGAGAATTTGGAACTCAAAGTTTAAGGATTGAATGTTGAGAAATGTTTTTGCATGTAACTGGGAAATAGGAAATACAGGTAATGGGGTATAGAAATCTATCTTGCCCTACAAGAAAAGAGAGAAGATGAAGTTAAGGGAAGGGAAGGATGTGATAGAAGGGAGGGCAGATTGGGGGATGGGGGTAATCAGAATGCATGGTATTTTGGGGTGGGGGGGAGGGTAGAGATGGGGAGAAAATTTGGAAGTCGAAATCTTGTGGATATGAATGTTGAAAACTAAAAATAAATATATAAATTAAAAAAAAAGAATATCAACCAGGGACAGATTCTGAACTATAGACTATAAACTTTCAGATCTGGCTCAGTGTGTCCATTTGCTTCACCAGAGTGGTAATGGAAACAATGACATTGAAAAAGGTAAAAAACTCTCAATCTATCCCACTAGGTACAATTTATGGAGAGACAGATTGAAGATGTAAAAGGAGAAATGACATTTCCAACTTCTTATAGAATATGGGTCGGCTAGGTGGCAAAGTGGATAGAGGACCAGGCTTGGAATGAGGAAAACAAGTTCAAATCCAGTCTCAGACACTTACTAGCTATGTGACTTTAGCCGATCACTTAACCCTTTTTGCCTCAGTTTCCTCATCCATAAAATGAGCTGGAGAAAGAAATGGAAAGCTACTCCAGTATCTTTGCTAAGAAAACCCTAAATGTGGTCATCAAGAGTAGGACATGACTGAAATGATTCAAGAAAAACAACTTGGATGAATATAGAAAAGCTATAGTATGGTTCTTAATCTCAAGAAATTCCATAATTAGTTGTATTATGCAAAGCTCCAACCATGAAACAATATACTTTACTTCTTCCTATGTGGAAAAAAAATGTCCTTTTTTAAGTCAGTGAATTCACACACACACACACACACACACACACACACACACCACACCACACCACACAAAGGTATGGTGATGAACTCATGGAGAAAAATAGTTAACTCTAATATAGCTCATTTCTCTTAATGACTGTACTATTCCCCAAAGTAAGCTAGGTAAACAGCATTCTCTCATGTCTACCTTCATTACATTTGAGACCCTGTTCCAATATATTTTAAAATTTGTCGTGGGGATTGCTGTTCAGGCTAATGCATCCATAAGAGTTCCTATCTCATGAGTAGGAGGTTACTTGAAGTTTACTGGGTTAAACTTATAAAATTAATGATTCAGCCAAGAATACTCTCTAGTATATCAATCCTTAGTGATATGATGAAAGTGGTCAAGGATGCCTTCAGGAATCTTCTCTGCCTTTTGAAGGATATTTTCTGCCTTTCATCATCCCCATTTCCCTCCCCTCCCCAGCACCTCTAGTAGATCTGCTCTCTCCTGAGGCAACATGGTATCTCCAAAGAAATATCAGCCTGACCTGAATTCAAATCCTAGCAGGCACCTATAAATTGCAGCAAAAACTTTATCTCTCTGGGTTTTTGCTTCCTCCTCTAAGATTCACTTGAGTCTACTTGGTAAATATCATGTATATACTTCTATAAGGATGGAGATATCTAATGCCCACAGCAATTAACAAAAAAATACATTACTCCCATTTAGAATCACTCAATCTGTGAATAAGATGTTTAATCTGGGGTGCTAAAAAGCCCTTAACCAATTTGGGAGGTATTACACACTATCATCAATGGATGAAGGGAGCTAATACTACACAGGAGACATTCTGTGACTGGCTGAAAGATCAAGTCATGTCTTTGGGTTTACATGTAAATAAAACAAACAAACAAACCAGCAAGCTAGTTCAAATACAGGCAGCCCATCAGCAAAGCAATCAATCTTTGGAATCTTCCAGATTCAATAATGTTTTGAAGAAGCAGCCGCTTCTGCCTGTGCCAGAAGGCACAGGGGGAAGAGATTGAGAGTGAGCCCAGAGGAAGTGTTACAACATCCCTCCTCTGCTAACCATGGAGTTTATATTTACTCATGTGCAAGCATCTTTATCTGAAAGTGTTTATCTAGGCAGTGGTTTATATGGGTCTTTTTTGAATGATTGTAAAGGGGAACTTTTGGAAATGTCTTCATAATACTGTTAAAATTAAGATCACACAATCTATTGGCTTTCACATATTTTGGACCTAAGAGGGAGAAATAAAAACAGAACCTCCTCCCCCAAAAAGAATCCTTTCTACTCTTCCTAAACCCATGCCTAAATGTGTTCCCTGCTCAACTCAGGTTCTTAGATATAGTTAACTCCACCCAAGTCTCAGTTAGCAAGTCAATTCCCAAAGGTCTGTTGAGATGACTCACTCCTCCAAGCATGAAATGTCTCTTTCTGTCCTGGGCTTGCACTTTTTCCTTCCTTCCTTCCTTCCTTCCTTCCTTCCTTCCTTCCTTCCTTCCTTCCTTCTTCCTTCCTCTCCTTCCTTCCTTCCTTCCTTCCTTCCTTCCTTCCTTCCATCTCCTTCCTTCCTTCTCTTCCTTCCTTCCTTCCTTCCTTCCTTCCTTCCTTCCTTCCTTCCTTCCTTCCTTCCTTCCTTCCTCCTTCCTTCCTTCCTTCCTTCCTCTTCCTTCCATTTTAATTTAAGTATCTTTGTGCCCTTTAGGTGGGGCAGTTTGGAATTGGATAGAGAACTGGCCAAAGACTTAGAAAGAACTAAATTCAAGTTATACTTCTGACATATGCTGAATAGTTGAGCATTTAGCATTACATTGTACTAGTAACTTTAAGTCCAGAAGAGACAAACAAGATATTTATCTGCATTGGTAGAGGAAGTTCCATACTGAGATCTCCATACATGATGTAATCACAAGTCCAGGGGGACAAAAGAATAAATGTAATATGTACATATGCTACTTCTACCCAATAAACTCCTTCTGGGGATGATTTAATTGTGGTTTTACATCTCCAACATTCAAGGCATTGTATCTTACTTAGTTCATGGACAACTGTTGCTCAAATATTAAGAATTCCTGAATTCAATCCAGGATATTTTGATACACCCTGGATGAGTGAATCTCCTAACTTTTCAATACTTCAAGCAGCTCTCAAAGACCACAATTTGCAGAAAGTTGTCTGATCTACAAGAAGAAATTCAACTTCCTCACCAAAACTTCCCTATACTAATGAAATCACAGCTTCCATCTTAAAAAAAAAAAAAACAAAAAACAAAAAACAAAAACATCCCAACACCTAGCACAGTGCCTAGCCCCTGTTAGCATGAATTGTCATGAAACAGCAAAGACCAGAGATGCTATTGGAAGGAGAGTTTTCATTTAATTCATATATACAAGTCTTCTTTTGGTTCCCTGTCAGTTTGGTTGGCCACAGTACCCCCCAAAAAGAATAAATATAGTTGTAATGAAGTGTAAATTGATCAGAGTTTTGGAGGGAGAGATGTTACAATGTTTTTGCTACTTTTAAAAATATATTTATTTTGAACATTCCTTTTCTTGTATTTCTTGAGTTCCAAATTATGTCCCTCCCCTGACGCACTACTTCTGATGGGGCACACTTGGGCACCTGGTTTGAACACCACTTCCAAGATCACATTTCTCCCTAGCCTCACAACACTACTCTTAACAGTTTTCTCCCCAGTCCAGGATCACTATGTCTAGTAATAACTCATGAGCAGGACCCAGTAAGAAAAACTATCTTTCCCTGTTACAAGAACAAGCCAACTTCTGTATAATTTCCTTTGCATGAACAGATCTATTTTGTATTGATTCCCTTAGTTATTGTATACAACCTAGAGGTCAAGCTGTAGACATCAACTCTCCAAACTATCTTGTTACAGACATAACAGACCTAAAATACACAACTCCCCAAGTTGCCAGTAGTGAATGATGCCTGTGAACAAGGTTGTATGTTATCACTCAATTAGCATATCTACCGTATAATCCACTACTTTTCCTGTGTAAGATTTAGCATCATTCCTGTTAAGTGGCAAACTCCCTAAGGATCTCTGACTGCTGTATTAGGGTTACAATAAACCTTTGCCGACTTAAAGTATGCTTGAGTCTGTGAATTCATTCCAGACAACCGTGTCATGTACTTCAGTCCTTGAGAGATCTCTGAACTTCTCAAAGTGCATCATTCCCACCCCCCAAAAAATATATCAATTATGCATGGGAAATCATTAGCCATATTGAAAAAAAGCAATAAAAATAAAGTGAGAAAATTATGCTTCAATTTGCCCTTGGCATTCATCATTTCTCTCTCCTTGGAGGTGGGCAGAATTTTTCCATCATGAATCCTTTGAAATCATCTTGGATCTTTGTATTGAATAGGGTATTCAAGTCTTAAAGAGTTGATCACCATTACAACATTGCTATTACTGTGCACAGTAATGTCCTGGTTCTTTTACATTACTTTGCATCAATTCATCTAGTTTTTGCCATGTTTTGTTTTCTCTGAAACCACTTCTCTGGTCATTTCTTATAACATTTTATCCCAGTCATGTGCCAAAACTTGAACAGCTGTTCTTCAACTGAAGAAAAACCCCTCAATTTCACACATACGCACATAAATATATACATATAGCATATACACTATATATATGTATATGTATGTATGCATGTATATATGTGCATGTGTATATATGCATACATGTATGTATTGTGTGTATATGTACATACATACACACACACACACACTCTTCCTTCTTTAAACCAATTCTGCTGAGACTGAGATTCAAGCATTACCTGTCACCCCCTCCCATTTTCTCCTCCATGGTAAAACTCTTTATTATATGCAACTTTTATGTGAGAAAAGTTCCCCCTTCTGCCTCTCCCTTCTTCTCCCAGTGTATGTCCTTTTGGAGAACATCCTTTTTTAGACTATCCCAACATAATCGACTTACTCCCTCTTTTTATGTAGACACTTTCTAAATATCCTGATAAATATAAGATTCTTAGGAGTTACATTATCTTTCTATATAGGAATCCTTTGTTTTCTGGATTTGGGCTATTATATTTCTAGGAGTTTGCACTTTGAGATCTCAGGATATGATCAGATAATTTTCTCAATTCATATACTATACCCTTTATCTAAGATACCAGAGAAGTTTTCCTTGATAATTTTTTGAAATATGATATCTAGGATCTTTTTTTTCTTTAATAATGGCCTTCAGTTAATTCAATAATTCTTAAATTATCCCCAGTCAATTTTACAAGTCAGTTGTTTTTTTTTCCATGAGATAGTTCAAATTTTCTTTCATGTTTTTATTCTTTTGACTTCATTTTTTTGATATTTTATAAAGTTATTAGCACACAATTCCCAATTTTAATTTTAAGTAATCGTTTTCCTCAGTGAGCTTCTGTATCTCTTTTTCTATTTGATCAATTTTGCTTTTTAAGCAACTGTTTTCTACAGTGAATTTTAGTAACTCCTTTTCCATTTGAACTATTCTGTTTTCTGAAGAGTTCTATCCAGTGACTTTTTTATACTTCTTTTATCACTAGGCCAATTTTGTTTTTTTAAGGTATATATTCTTCAGGAATTTTGTCTCTCTTTTACCAAGCTGTTAATTGTACTTTTTTTTATTATTTTCTTGCATCATTTTCATTTTTCCCCTAATTTTCCCTCTACCATTCTTATTCCTTTATTTAACTGTGCCCCCCAAAATTGTTGGACTCTTGTCCAATTAACTTTTTTCTTTCAAGGTTTATTTGTACATCTTTCCATACTGTTATCTTCTTCTGAGTATATATATATATATCTTTCTCTTCCTTGCCACTATCATAGCTTTTTATGATCAAGTTCTTTATTCATAATTTTTTTCTTCTATTTCTAGCTTATTTCTTTACTTCGAAGTTTCAATCAAAGCTGGGCTTTGCTAACATGAGAGTTGGGGGCAGGATACTGAAAACATTTAGCACAAAAAGCTCTTAATAAATTTGTAGATGGAGAACAAGAAGGTACTAGAGAAATCATTAGTCTTCACACTCCACCCCTTGGTGTTTGAAGGCAGGGAGTAAACTGAATCAGTCAATCTATCACCATATACCATTTAAATTAATAATTGATGTTCTCCTTTCTTGATACCATTATCAGTTAAAAACAGCGGAATCTATTAAGTTAAAAGTATCTGATCAGTTTGGAAGGAGTGAATTTTGCCTTTCTAATATTTATTGTATATGCTCTTTTTACTCTGACACCACCACCTCTCTAATGCAGACCCCCATAACCTCATTCCTGCATTATTAAACTAGCCTGCTGGTGAGTCTGCCTTCCCGAAGTCTCTCTGCACTCCAATCCATCCTTCATTTGGACACTAACATGATTTTCCCAAAGTGAAGATCCAACCACATCAACCCACTACTCAATTAAATCCAGTGTCTTCCTTTTGACTCCAGGATCGAAGGAAACAGAAGTAGTAGTAGTAGTGGTAGTAGTAGTAGTAGTAGAAGTAGTAGTAGTAAGAGAAGCAGCAACAATTCATAGTTGTGTTGATGGCAATGGTGGTATTGGTGGTAGGTGTGATGGTTTCTGTGTTTTCATATGAATTAGAATGAACCATATCATAACATAGACACAGCATGCACATACATGGGCTAGCATAATAATACAATTAATCACAGGTGCAAAAAATAAAAGCAGATACTCCTACTTCTGCTGTAGTTTTTATAGCAAATGAGGACATTTGATATTGATGGTGGGATGATGCTTATTTCTAGATCTTGCACAGTCTATCCTATCACCACATTTCCTATCCCTATATTGGCAGGGTTCAGTTCATATATAGACATGTATGAAGGTGCACCAGAATGATGAAGACTAGTCAGTATATACTCTGTGCTTTGTGACCTGATAGGATTGGACCTGCCATTTTGGATGGTTTAGAAAGTTTGTGAACAGTTAAGTTCCCCATTATAGTGCTAATCTGCCCATACTCCCTTACTCAGTGTCTTAGGGAACTGCCTAGAGCATTGAACCTTTAGGGACCTTGCTTCCAAACACATAGATGCTATTTGTCAGAAGTAGAACTTGAATTCAGTTCTTTCTGGCTCTGAAACTGGCTCTCTAGCCATTAAGCTATATTGTTTCTCTCTTCATCTGAAGTGCAGGGTTTATTTTCACAGTCATTTGTCACAGGAAATCACGTCAAAATGCTGTAATAAGCTAGTTGCAACGATGAAATAGACTTTTATGCCCAGGAGGATTCTTTAGGGAAAAGCAAAAAACAACAGGGAAAAAGCTCCTTAACCAGCTTAGCCTATCGCCCACTCATGTTGCTATATCAGATCTAGGTCATAAATTTCATTACTTTTCAGTTTTCTGTATTGTTTGGTTCCATTTCAGTGAGAAAGTCAACTCTTGTTTATCTAAGTGTTCAAAATGAGGAACCAAACAGAATGAATGCCCTTTTTTAAAAATATTCTTTCTTGGAGGATTTGTTTTTATTTCCCCATGCTCTGCCTCTTTCTCTTTCTGTCTCTCTCTTCCAAAAAAAACGTATAGGATAAAAGATGACCACACAGGTGATTTGCAGTCAAACCTTCCAATTTCAATTTAAAAGACAAAACAAAGCAATAAAATAAACAAAAACAATGATATGAAAAATGAGAGCCATAGTGGGACAGTTTTGGCAAACCAAGTACCCAGGAAGCTATTGAATGCCAATTTTCACATCAAATAGAGTCTGAGTGGACAAAGGAAGTTTTTAATTGGGCCATGACCCCTAAAGTAAATCGGTATGCAGAAACTGATAGATCACCTCATGCCATTCAAAATCTGCAGATAATGTTATATAAAAGAAAATGTGGGCTACGTGTACGCTTCAACCTACTCCCACACTGTCTGCTTCGTAACTTCATTCAGTTGTCACTTAATTTAATTACGTGCAATAAACATCTACTCTGTATAGAGCAGTGTGTGTGGCAGTGAAATAATTGTAAAGATTAGCTATGATATGATGCCTTCACTCAACGAAGGTATTATTCTTCCATTTATATTCTTATAGGTTTGCCTGGGACACTGAAAGGTTCTTACATGCAGAGCCAAGATTCTAACTCAGATCTTCTGACTACAATCCATATCTGAACTATAGAGCAAAACAATTCAGGTAAATCCAGAAAAGTAGGTTCATGCCTGCTTGTACAGTGCCTTGGATACGAGGATAGGTAGAAAGATATTATACAGCAGCAATGGATACAGGTGGGTTATTTCTGTGAAATCCATTGGCGAATTTAAAGGCATTCAAAAAATGGCATGAACAACAGATAAAGAGATAGTAAAACAGAAATTTGTGTATGTGGGCCAGGGTGACAGAGTACATTGGACAATCATAAGAACATCTATTGAAAAAGTAGAAGGTACCATAAAGGCCATACAATGGAACATTAACTCATTTTAGATAGCAACTAGTATATCTCTGAGGTATGATTCGAACTCAGGTATGCTGACTCCAAAATGATATTGCTAACCATTGAGGCAGCACTGATGACTATAATATTTGAAATATCTATGATGTCTTTGTTTTTGGTACACTAAACACACACACAGATTATAAGACATGTGAAACTTGACCAATCATTTGTGAAAGTTACTATCACTAAAATATACCCCATAATGTACACAACCCAATGAAAATGCTTTCTGAATAATGATGTGTGGTGAGGTCTCATTAAACTCTTATTTTTTTATTCTAATTATGTATTTCTTTATTAATCTGTTATATATCAGTTATTGGTTCATAGAATACATGTCAATCGTTATGACACTGAATAGGATACTGCAGATCTACACAAAATGCAACTTAAGTACTGGGAGATGTAGTGAAAGGGTATTTTCATATCTAGAAGGTAAAGACTGTCTGACTGATGGAAAAAGGTCATGTGGAGGCCATTTGAAAGACATGAAAGGTGTTTAATCTGAAGAACTGAAGAAATAAGGGTAGTTTATGAGAGCTGCTATCAGGATTTGAAGGACTGCTGTATGAAAGAGTGATTTGAATTGTCCAATCCGGTTTGATCCAGAGGATGATAGGTCAAAACAACAGAGGTGAAGTTAGATTTTATTAATAATTAGAATGGCCTAATTATAGAAAAGGTACCTTAGAAAGTATGGAATCTCCTTTCATCATAGCTCTCTGCACAATGTCTTGTTGGCTAATGCTCTGAGGTGTCATAGGAGAGATTATTTGATCAGGTTTTGGATGGGGTTGATTGTCTCTGATGTAATTTCAGTCTCTGAGATTAAATATTTTGTGGCAGTGGATCAAGAAAAGACTTTTGGAGGAATTTGTCTGGGACATTATGGATGGGTAGAATGTTCTGCATTTGGAGTGTAGAAGAGCCAATATTTTAGTTGCAGAAAATGGCATGAGCAAAAGGTAAAGAGACAGGAAAACAAAAATCTGTGTACAATTTTGGGGTGACAAAAGATATTGAATAATCATAGGAACATCTATTCAGAAGTAGAAGGTACTATAAAGGCCATATAATGAAACATTAACTCATTTTAGATAGGAGGAAATTGAGACCTGTAGATATTGAGTTACCACAGTCATACACTTAGAAAATGGCAGAGCTAAGATTCTAACTCAGATCTTCTGACTACAATCCATATCTGAACCATAGAGTACATGATGCAAAACAATTCAGGCAAATCCAGAAAAGTAAGTTCATGCCTGCCTATACAGTGCTTTAGATGCCATGATAGTAGATGTGAAGCTTATTCAGTAGGCAGGGGAACATTAATCTGAATGCCTTTAAATCCCCCAATGGATTTCACAAAAAATAACCCACCTGTATCCATTGCTGGTGTAGAATATCATTCATTTCTTATATAACCACCCAGCATGTATGACAAGGATTGCACTCATTCTAGATTTTTTTTCTCTATAGTTATTAAGGAAAGTTTCAAAGAAAATTGTCAAATTTCAGTTTCTCTTGAAGTTTCAAGGAGAAATCGGTTGTTTTTTTTTGGGGTGGGGGGGATTAATTTAAAAATTATCAAATGTAGAGGGAGCACTGTTCAAAATTCTCAAAATCCATCAATCAATGAGTATCAATTGAGTGTTCACCTTTGGAAGTCTTATTAAAGCATGATCATCTACAAGAAGCCCTTCCTGTTGACTCCAGTCATGAAGAGTTTCTTCTACCAGCAGTGACAGTATATATTTTGTAATGAATATATGTTTACTATATTTGTATTTTTATTACATGTATAATTAATGGATTTTGTATTTATCTAATTTTTTTCATTTATCTAATAATTTTATATTTATGTATGTATAGATGCTTTCTGATGATCTTCCCCACCAATACAAGCTCCTTGATAACAGGATGTGCTTTTCAACTGTGCCCTTGTATCCCTAGGGCTTCACATAGACTGGATCATAGTAGGTGATCAGGATATGCTTATTAAATTGAACTGAATTGAATCCTATGCACCAAGAAAGAACTCTAATGGATAAACTACTTCAGATTTTACATGCTTCTTTCTTCTGAACACTCCTAAAAGGAAGAAAGCACCAGGGTAATCTTCCTCATTTGGACCGGAGTCTCAGATGGTTGAGGAAGCTCAAATAGGGGAAGTAATCTACATGCCAGAACAGATTGTATAACTTTAAATAAGGTGGTTCTTTCCCACACCATAGGGATCCTCAGCTTTAATGAACAACTGTGCTCTCAACACACTGATCACCTTATAGGAGGGTGACCAGTCAACATGTGAAATGGACAAGGACACATAATGGCTGCCCAAATTGGTCCTAACTGTCACAATGTCAGAAGTAGCAGTAGCAACAAAGTACAACCACCACCAGCTATACTACTTCCACCCTCAGCAGCAGTAGCAGCAGCAAAATCAGCCAATGTCACAAAATATTTTCATGACTGTATTGAGTTCCAGTTGGGGGAATTGGATCTGCCAGAGCTAACTGGTTTCCTGAACCATTGTGGGGTTAATCTCTTTGGGTTTTAGTCTTCTCTATAAAATAAACCAATTGCACAAGATTCCTAATAATGTCTTCTCCGCCTTTAAGTCTTCATTAGTGTTGATGTTACTATTTTATTATGAATCATTGTAATAACAATAATGAATATTATGTGGAGTTTTACAGTTGCCCTTTACAAACTGGCTCTAATCTTTCTTTCCAGATAATCTTACATTACGTTTCCTCATTTGCTCCCTTTCACCTTAATTTAACCTCTTTCTGTTCTTTTAAATTGGAATTCTTCCCCTCCCCACCTCTATGCATTTGTAAAGTGGTTCCTGGATGCTTTTAATATTTTGTTTTCTCTCCTTAATCTTCCTATACTCTCAGGGTATCAGTTTCCCAGTATGTAAAATAAAAGGCTTTTATTCTATTACAAGGTTCTCTAATGTTTAATGACTCAATTCATTTCTATAAGACTTAAATATTCCTCTTAAAACAAAACAATTCAAAATGAAAAGAAACATAGTGCATTCCACTCCAGAAAACTGTTCTAACTGTTATTGTTTTCAGAACCACCAAAAACCAACAACCTACAGCAATAATGAGCTATGGGATACATAGTACTTTAGATAATTTACTTAATTTGATTATCAAAACAACCCTGCAGGGTAATTTCTAGAATTAACCCAATATTGCAGATGTAAAAACTGAGGCTCCAAGAGATTCAGTGCCTTGTTCAGTGACACCCAGGTAGCAAGTGTTGGGATTTTGTGTTCCAGGTTCAAAGTTGTGTTTTTGTCAGCTCTCTTTCCATAAAGTTGGCTCACTGCTACAATCTTATCTACTATAAACAACCCCTCTGAAAAAGCTCTCTTAGCAGAGCAGAGGATGTCCATGCCAAAGCCTCCTGGCCGTCACTGTGCATCTGTGCACTTTCTTGACAGGCAGCTCGTTCATAAGGAGTTGTTGGAATGCCAGAAGAACATCTGTGTGAAGACTGAGGGCAGCCCAGGAGCTAGGCAGCTTCTTACATTCTCAAGGAGAAAAATAATGTGAAATATCTCTTTTCTACCACCTAGAGATGGGAAAATTAATGACCCACAGAAAGTCTCATTAGGAGAAATAACAGTGACTGCAATCAGAACAAATGCTCCATTGCAAGTCAAGATTGGAGTATGATAGAGCAAGAAGGGATATTAGAGACCATACAGTCTAAATTTCTTATTTTTCAAAGGAGGAAAATGAGAACAAGACCCAAGAAGTGACTCATTTAATATAGATTGTCACTATTTTAGTTGAGATTTGATCTCAGATCCTCTGAAAACCTTGTGTTGTATCTTTGTCAATCAACAATCTATAAGCCTTTATTAAGCATTTGTCATATGCTGAGCACTGCACTAACAGTTAAGAATGAAAGTGAAACAGAAAAAGAAAAATCAGGCCCCAACCAGAGGGAACACATCATTTAAAAAGGAGAGACAAGATATAGAGATATATGACAAATAAATCTAAGATAGATAGACAGACAGATAGATGGTAAAGATCAATAGATGGTAGATAGGTGATAGATGATACATAAGATAGGTAGGTAGATAGATAGATAGATAGATAGATAGATAGATAGATAGATAGATAGATAGATAGATAGATAGATAGGTAGGTAGGTAGATAGATAGATAGATAGATAGATAGATAGATAGATAGATAGATAGATAGATAGATAGGTAGGTAGGTAAGTAGGTAGATAGATAGATAGATAGATAGATAGATAGATAGATAGATAGATAGATAGATAGATAGATAGATAGATAGGTAAGTAGGTAGATAGATAGATAGATAGATAGATAGATAGATAGATAGATAGATAGATAGATAGATAGATAGATAGGCAGGTAGACAGATGTAGAAAGAACATTTATTAAGCGATTACTGACACTGAGGTTCTCTCTTGAATTGAACTGCTAAGTATTCAAACTCTGCTATAGAAATAGCAGCTCCAATGGACTGGCCACATACTCCAAATGTTTACCTGAAAGACTATTTTATGGAAAACTAGCACACGGAAAGAGCTCTGGTGCAGGTCAGAAGAAGGTATAATGACACTCTCAAGGTCTCTCTGAAGAACTTCAGTATCAATTGTGAGAGACATGTGAGCTGCTGACACAGGACCACCTAGCATGGTGTGCCCACATCAAAGCAGACCCTATGGTCTATGAGCAAAGCAGAATTGTAGTAGTACAAAGGAAATGTGAGATGTGCAGATTTGGAGACATTTCCATCTCAAATGTCCAAATTTACTATTTATACCTAACCTGTGGCAGTCTTTCAAGATTCTATTGGTCTGATGAGTCACAGTTGAACACATTATATCTTCACCTCAGTATGGTCATATCATTGATCCTTGTCCAGTAGGAAAGAGGGAGGGCGACAGCTACGTATAGGGCCTTGTACTAAACTTTGTATTCAATCAAAAGCAAGCAAGAGGGCCCCTGGGAGAGGGAGTTTATATTCTAGTGGAGGAAGGGAAGATAAAAAGCAGAGTTAGAAGCCAGAGTAATGGCACCCATGAGGTGTCATCACTTGGGCTATGGCAAAATAAAGCCTTACCTGAGCTGAGGCAACTTAGGGTGCACAGGAGAAGCTGCAAGTAGAGGATCGTAGATATAAATGTGGATATTTTAGGAAATATGCATATATTTATGTGAACTATATAAAGGTAAAATAATACAGAGTACAGAGAGTGTAATCTTGCTTCTGTCCAGTCCCTAGTACTACTTTTGTGACTTTGAGTAAGGTCCTTTAGCCCCTGGAGCCTTAGTTTTATCCCATGTAAAATGAGGAGGTACACTGGCTGGATCTTTTATGAGGTTCCTTCCAGTGCTAGATCTAAGATCTAGGATAAATCTGTGACTCATAAGCCATGTCACTTCAATCAAGTCACTTATTTTTTATATGGCAATAGTGAATTCCCCAGTTCTAGAGAAGGAAAAGAGGTAAAAGAGAATGAAATAAGCATTTATATAGCGCCTACAGTGTTCCAGGTACTGAGTTATTAAGCATAATTATATCATTTCATCCTCAGAATAACCCTGTGTGGGATTTGCTATCATTATCTTCATTTTAAACTTGAAGATACTGAGTGAAACAGAGGTTTGGCTTGCTCAGGGTCACAAAGTCAACTCATACATGAGACAGATTTAAGTTGGGTTTTCCTGCCTTCTAGGCTAATCCACAACAGATTATCCACTGTACTAGCAGGTTCTAGAGTCAGGAAAATCTGAGTACAAATTCAACCTCAAACATTAGCTAGCTGAGACACCCTGCACAATTCATTTCGCCTCTATAATAACAGATCCTTGCACATTCTTTGCAAACCTTAAAGTACCATATAAATGCTAACTTTTAATTTGGACCCAGTTTCATAACTCGTAAAATTGAAAGCTGGACTTTGAATGTTTGCTAAAACTGAAATTATATAATTTGCCATTGGAGACTTGTAAATGATATAAAATGAACCAGATTTTAACTCATGAGGAGTTAATGTTTTCATGAAAAACAAATTCAAACCACTGATTTAGAGTCAGAGCATCATCATTATAAGGAGCTGTTGGTATATCCAAACATTGCTGACGTTTGATACTGTCCTCAGGTTAATTACTGCTTTTAATACTTTTATTTTTTGGCTCTCAAATAAAGATACTTCCTTCCAACACCCTAATACAATTAACTAAACAAGTCTTTAGCAATGCCAGTAGAAAAAGAAATTCTAATTTGTTCACTATTTAGAGACATAGCCAAAGCCAGGGCATAAACACCATCTTGAACATGTTGTGTACAATACCAAGCATTTTCACTTGAAGCATAAGCCCCTCATTTTAATGACATCTGTCCATATGTATTGTTCCTGATATTTTAGGAAGTCTTTTTCAGTAATGAACTCATTTTATATACATGCATACATACATACACATATATATACATATTATATATGTATATATATATATACATATATATATATATACACATCTAACAGAGAAAATGTGACAGTTATTATAACCTCCATTCAATATCAGAGAAAATGAAGACTAGAAGTGACAAAGCCAGTGGGTAACAGTGAAGACTGCAACCTAGATTTTTTGACTCAGACTCACACAGTGGAAATTGCTGGCTCCCAGTCATCATGGGCTTTGAGACATTTGCTTAATCTTTGATAGTGAAACTATGATGATATTTTTTTTCTTTATTTTATTTTCAGTCAATTATTTCTAGCCTGAACTTTCCAAGGAATTAGTCAGTGATCCTAATTGGACTTTAAATTGCAAAATTAATCAGAAAGAAATAATTTTAATTGTAAACATTACTAGAAAATTGGCACCACCCTAGGCTTGAAAAGTGGGTTTGGTCAATATCCCTGAAGAAAAAAAAAAGAAATTGGTAATTCAATTTATCTGCCTTTGTCCCAATGCAGCAATGCATTAATAAACAGCATTTCATTAAAAAAATAAAGTAAATAATAGTAAAATAAATGGTAAGATAAAGATATATAACTATGTGCCATTAGGACTTAAAAAATGAGGAATGCCTAGCTCAGCCTAGGTAAGAGTGATTGTTTGGAAATGGAATAAAAGTGCGATATCACTGCATGGAAGCATGTTGTTTGTGTGTATGTGTGCATGTGTGTGTGTGTTGGTGTGTATGTTGCTCAGTAATTTTTCAGATGTGACCAACTCTCCATGACCCTATTTCAAATTCTTTTGGGAAAGATACTGGAGTAGTTTGCCATTTGCCTGTCTGACTCATTTTACAGATGAAGAACAAACAGGTTTAAGTGACTTGCCCAAGGTCAAACATCTAGTAAGTTGCTGAGGTCAGATTTGAGCTCAGGAAGAGGAGTCTTTCTGACTCCAGACCCATCACTCTATCCCCTGCACCACCCAACTGCCCTGTGTGGTTGTGGAAGACACACAGATACATACATATATGCACATGTACACATGTATATTATAGATGAATGCATGCTACATATACATTGTTAAAACACGTAATATATATGAATATATTATAACTTAATATGCATATAGTATATATATACAACTCTAATGACATGTTATATAAAATATGGTAATAGATTAACATATACATAACCTGATATGTATATTGTATATATACAACTCTATTGTTACGTATTATATATAATATGGTAATATATTAACATATATTTATTTGTAGGCAATTGCTTAAATCCTAAACTTTTCAAGGTATTAATCAGTGATCCAAATTGTTGGAGGAGGGAGCAGAAGGAATAGTGATGGAGGGAGCATGTTATGGGGAATCCTGGACAGTATCTCCACAGGATGGTTTGGCAAGGCTAAGTTATAAGCTGTTTCACTGAAAGACATATCTCCATTGAATCTCATATCAATTTTTTTTTTATGTTTCTCTCCATGCATTTGTCTATTTGCTTCTTTATGTGTTTCTTTTTGCCTCTCCTGCTTTTTGCTATATCAGGTACCTAAGGAAAAATATTGGGGGAGGGGAGTAAATTGAATTGAATCCAGCTAGTCTCAAATAGCCCTTTTCTAGTGTCTAGTATTTAACTTGTTCACAGAATTGTGTAATGCCACAGGGGGAAAAACACTGCTTATATTTTAGGGTACAGGTATTTTTTTTCATATGTAGCCACAAGCCAATTCAAGGAGAAACTCTGTCAAATAGTGAAATCTCTTTGGGAAAAGTGGACATCTGAAAATGGGCCATTTTCTATGGTTATTTATAACATATAGAACAAGATGTCACACTGGGTTCACAACCAGTCAGTTTCTGGCAGCAGAAGCAGTTTAGTGTAACAGGGGAGAAAAAAGAAAATTCCTCATCTATTCCTCCATCATTAGCCTCAGGGTCCTAAACAGGGTAGACTTTGTCTCAGCTTTTATCTAACCTTTGATAAGATATAAGCTAGAGGACAAGCAAGATGTAGGGCATTCGATATGATTTGCCATTCATAGGGAAATGGAGAAATATTCTAAAAATGTCAAGACTCCTTTCAAGAGAGGAACACCTCACTCCATGAGAGAACTGCAGCTCTCCTAATGTCATTATGTTTGGGACTGTGGTTGCCCCCATCCTGCTTTCTCGTTCACTGCCTTCTCTGGTCACTATCCTTCTATATCTGTTGATAGTTTATATTAGAAGGACAGAAACTCTCTCATTCTCTCGGTTATTCTCTTTCCTTATCACTCAGCCTCTTTTTTTTTTCCTTTGCCTCTATCTCTATGTTTCCTTGTCTGTTGTCTGCTTCGATCTATTTCTCCCTCAGTCTCTGTCCCTCTGTCTCTGTCTTTGTGTTCTTTCTTTCATCTGGCTGTCACTTGCCTATTTGATAGCTGCCTATCTCTCTTTTGTCTCTGTCTCTGTCTCTCTCTGTCTTTTTGTTTTTATCTCTCCATCTCTCTTTGTCTATTTCTCTCCATTTCTGTCTCTTTGTTTCTGTCTCCCCCCACACACAACTAGCACAGTATTTAAGAAACGTTTTGAAACAATTTCCACTCATTCATTTTAAATTTTCACTGTTACATTCCTGAAATACCAAATTGTTAGAGCTGTTCCAAAGGTATGAGGGGTTTTCCCAGATGGTGATGAGCTCCTGCTGATTGAAGGGCTTCAGAGAGAGTCTCAGTAAGTATTTGTTGGGTATTTTAAAGAGGGGATTCTTGTTCAGGTATCCATTGTACTGCACACCCTCTGACATCTTTTCCAACTCTGTAATTGCATGAGTATCCTGAAGAAGCAATAGGGGTCCATTCATCTTTGTCTTATTTTAATATTCCAGCTTCTTCTGGAGTATAACAATTTTAAGATTTTAAAGTTTTATTTTCATAGTCATAATTGTGCTCTACAAAATTTTAGCATTTAAAAGCACTCACAGTTGATTTTTCTTTTGGTTTTGAATTTACCAAAAAAATACTCCCTTGACTCCACTTCTTCTCTGATTTAAACATTTTTGTTGCTTATTGCATCTTTTTGACTGCTTTCCCTCTCTTTTCATTACTCTTTCTTTTTGCACCTTTTTTGTTTTAGTCAAAGGTAAATGCCTTGAGGATAGGGACTCTTGATTATTCTCTTGGTATTAATGGGGTCCAGTTCACATCAGGCATGTCAAACATGTGTGTTCAAGTGAATATTGTATATACATATATATGGGTGTATGTATGTATATACACATATGTGTATATATTTGTGTGTGCATGTGATGTATACACACATACATGTATGCATACACTTATACACACACGTACACACAAAATACAAATTGATTCCCTGGGCACTTCCTTCTAGTGTAAAGTTTTTCTGTCAGAGTTAGAATGGGAAGAGACATCCTATGTACACAATCTTTGCAGAATGCATGCTTTCTTCCAGGGGGGCTGATTGCACTTTTGTTGAGCTTGTAATCATAGAAAACATGTGTCCAACCTAAATGTCACTCATGTGACTGCTTCAGACAATCTACTTTGCATTCCATAACCTTAGGATACTTATTAAAACACACCATGTCTGAACTGACAGAACCAAACTGAAGCTCTCAGGAGGAAAAAGAAAGAGCTCAGGCATTCTACTAAGTAATATTCTAGCATCATGCAAAGCAGAAAGGGGATAGTGACCATAAAGTATCTAAAATCAGAAGATAATGGTTCTATTGCTAACAAACAATGTTTGACCTCAGGTAATCCACTTGAGTGATATGGATGTCAGTTTCCTCATGTTTAAAATTGGAATAATAATTCTAGGTGTCCATGAGAAAACAGATATTTATTAAGCACATATTATGTGTCAGGCACTGTGGTAAACATTAGAGATATGAAGAAAGGCAAAAGATGGTACCTTCTCCAAAGAAACGCCTAGTCTGATGGAGGAGACAGAATGTGAACAACTAAGAATGAATAAATATATAGAGAGAAAAAATAAAAATACTCAAGGGAGAGAATGCATTAAAACTAAATAGGATGGAGAAAAGCTTCTTGCAGAAAGTAGGAATTTAAATAAGAATTTAAGTAACCAAGGAAAATGACAACAACCCCACAATAACAGTGTCATCACCTCCACCACAACTGCAGAACTTACAATAACCCAGTTTAAAAAGTTGTTGTGAGGTTCAAGTGATGATGCATGTAAGAGAGAAGGACTGGACATGATATTTTATTGTTTTATAGAATTCTATGAGAAGAAAATATTTATCAGTGAAAGCTGGTATCTACTTTGCATTACATGGATTATAGAACTTGCCTCGATACCTAAAAAGTTAAATGTCTTATGTAGGGTAAAACATTTCTTATGTATCTGAGGTAGGACTAAACCTCTGGTCTTGATGTCATTTTATTTGATGTTATATTGCTTCTAATACATGTAAGATAGTGCTGGTAGCATATGCTGCACTAAAAGCAAATGTTTTGCTTTAAAGAGACCTTAGATGTTGAAAGGCACTGTGTCATCTTCATGCCCTTTTATCTGGAAAGAATTCTCATGTTATGGGATTCCATAAAAAGCAAATAATGAATTATAAGAAGAAAGTAAAATATGAGGGAGATCTCAGATAATCATGTATTAATCATGTGGAAATTAATTAATATAGCTACTAAATTCTTTAAGTATTCAATGGAATTACGAATAAGTTTAGCCAAATAATATCACTATAATGATTATGGCCACTAGTCCAGAGAAAGTCGTTCCCCTTTTTGGACTCTCAGTTTGTTAACTGCAGACAAGAATATTTCCTCATATCACAGGGTTGTTGTGTAGACCTTAAGAAATAAACACAAACAATGAATATGTGAATAGGTGTTGCTGTGGTTGATTATGTCAAAATGCAACTGACAGATAATGGGAATCTAGGCAACTGAAATCAGTTGTATGTAGCTCATTTGGGTTGGCTTTGGCCCAGCCATTTTGGAGCTTTGTGGACAGTTGGGTTTTCTGCAAGCAACAGGTTTATATTCCATGGATCCCTCTATGTCATCATGAACTCTTCTCCATCAAATCCTCTCAGAAAACATTTTCTTTCCTCCTGAGCCCCCATTATAGCTACATTAGACTGTACTCCTTAAGACACTGAAAGTTACTGAAGGCCAAAGTTCATGCATTTCTGTATCCCTACCATCAGGCAGAGCTGGTGTATTTCACATTGATGGAAATGAAGAAATAAGTGTTTGCTCAATAAATGAATGGATGAGATTATGGACTTCAGTGTCACGGCCAACAAAATTAGGTCTTCATGACAGTATCCCTATCCTTAGCACAGTGCCTGGAACATGTTAGACAATAAATGATGATTGACTGATTACTAACACTATAACAGATCAATGCTTATTAAATAGCCATGTGTGCGTATGTTTATTCATTTAAAGATTGCAAATCACTTTATATGTAATCATTGCATTATTATGACTTTGTAGATAAAGAGACGGGTTTAGGTTCTGGAGGGAAATAAAAGAGGTTCAAGCAAGTCTTGTCTTTGAAATACAGTGTGAAACTTAAGAAGGCTAAATTACTTCACTGCTGAGACCCGTAGACACCTCTCTAAAACCATAAATTGAAGAACAGGTAGATATCTGCATTGGTAAAGGGAGTTTCTTTCCTGGGAGTTCCCTAAATGTATGAAATCAAAAGTATAATTTTTTTTAATGTATTCGTACACCTGGTCTCCCTGCCTGGTAAGCAGAAATTTTATTATTTCACTTTATTCTTGGGGAAATGAAATGTCAGAGACATATTGAGTCTTGGAAAGGGTGACACCATTAGTGAGGCTTGGAGACGAGATACAGTTCCAGCTTTTCCTGCTCTTAGAACATGTGTATCCAACTCGACTGGTTCCTACCAATGAGTAGCTCATCCTTCCAATAATATCACCATTACAGCATACTATGATGAGCACAAGAACTCTACTGAAGGGGGAATGCTGGCTCAAAGGCAATCATCAGACTCTTGTTTCATTGGTTAGGCTGGAAGTCATCAGGTTTGGGAGAAAGTAACTGACAGGATCTCCATTAGAAATACCTCACTAGGGGGAGCTGGCAACAGTTAAATGTATTCAGTTGGCATCATTAAAATGTATCTATTCTGATCATGCCTTAATTTGAAATGTAGACAGCTCTGTTGGTTTTATCTGAGTGAAAAGAGAATGCTTGTTGATTAGGAATAAAAACCATGGAGGCTGAAAGGCACCATCATTTTGCAAAAGATCAGAGTTAGGTTTTAGGATTGTAAGAGCGACACATGTACAAAGGAGACATTGCATTTTAAGAGGGACAGAAAAGGAAAGAGTCCTATCAGTGTCCATCATCATCATCCCTCCTAACATTTATATAGCACCTACTTTGTACTAAATTTTTCACAATTATTATCTCATTTGGTCCTAACAACAACTCTGGGAGATAGGTGTTACTATTATCCACAATTTACAGATCTGGAAATTGAGACAAATAGAGGACATAGCTAGTGAATGTCTGAGGCTGGATTTGAACTCAGGATTTCCTGATTCCAGACTAAACATTCTTTGTCCTGAGCCATTTGTCTCACAGATTTGTGAAATTTTGAAAAAAAAAAAGTGGGATAGGTGCTCATTCTGATAGTTTAGTTTTGTAACAAGAATTTAAATCTCTGCTCTCTCAGATGAGATATTTTTAAGAAAATGAAAATCTCAAAATCAGTAACTTCTCTTGGTTAGTTGAAGGAGAGAACTAGATAATATAGTTTTAGCTAGACCAAAGCATAAAGTGCTCCTGGGAAGTCTTTGGATTCTTCCCCATCTACCCATACACTATGGACCAAGCACGGGTAATGGGATAAAGAGGGACTCATAAGATCATGGTTTGATACTCAGCTCTACATCTTACTTTCTGTGTATATGTTTACATATTGGGTCCCCCAAACACTACAAGCTGTTGAAAGGCAAGACTGCGCTATGTATGTCATTGTATCGTCACATGTAATAAGACTCTGATCCAAAGCAGGTGTTAAATAAACTCATGCTGGGTGTTAGGTGGTTGGTTGTTGGTGATTTTGTACAAAGATCTCTTGGCAAAGAGAAGAATGATGGTCAACCCTCTATCAGATATTGGAACAAAGAGGAGTATACAGGGGATAGGAAAAGTATTGTCGTAACGGAGATTAGTAGAGAATAGACAATGGGGAATATTGCTTTCTTTCCTTTTCTCCTTTAGGGGAAAAAGAATAAAAGACTCAAGTCTTCCTTTGCATTCCTTTGATTCGGTTCATATTCATTTTGTTCCTTTTAAATGTTAGTTTCCACAACAAGTTTATACAATTAACCATCTTCCACTGGGTTAAAGGCTTAGAGAAGGAGGAGTCCTTAGAGATATCAGTATAATCTAATCATTTTGGAAATCCTGTGACTGAGGTCCAAAGATGAGAAGTGACTTGCCTGAGATCTCATAGTTAAGCATCAGAGGCAATGTATGTGCCAATTAGTTTTGAGTAACTCATGACTCAAAGCCTCTTAATCTAGACCCCTGTGTTTCCTGCTACCATGATCACTTTTGCTATTCTGACAGTCATGGCTGGATTTTAGCATCCTGTCAAGAAAGTTTTGAATGTCATATCAGAGGAGAGCAATTTTAATTCTAGCTGTTCCTGGTTGTGGGTCCTTGTGATAAGGCCCAAATCCACCATATCTCAGTTTCTTCATTTATCAAATGAAGACAATATATACAATTCTTGCCTTAAGGGAAGGGGTTTTTGTTTTTGCATTTGTGAATATTTATTTAATGAAAAGCATTCCACAACACCTGCATTATAATTATGGATAAGAATAGAGAGACATGGAGAAGGCATGGGGCATAGTGGATAGGGAGCTGTTCGCAGGTAGTAAGACCTCTGGTCAGGTCCCATTTTGACACTAACTGCATGACCCTCAGGAAACTACTTAGCCTTTCACTTCCCTTATAAATCTTTAAGAAGAAAAGTCACAAAACTACTGCTGATCTGCATTAGTAGAGAGAGTTTCCCCACTGGGAAATCCTTATATTAATGAAATCATAGGCACAATTTAAAAAAAAATAGATGTAGCAGTACCTCTATGGTACGAGTTCAGGTAGCATAGTGGCTAGAGCATTGAGCCTGGAGTCAGAAAGACCCAAGTTCAAATCAAGACACTCCCTAACTTTGGGACCATAGGCATGTCACTTGTCTGCTCTTTGTGTTATTTTCCTCCACTGTAAAATGAGGATAGTGTGGCACCTACCTTGTAGGGGTGTTATGAAGATCCAGTAAGATATTAGTAAAGTACTTAGCACGGTCTCTGGTACATAGTAGGAGCTACATAAATGATCATTTCCTTCTCCCCAGCTTTTGCTCCCTAAATAATAGTGCGCGCACACATATATATATACACACATATAACCCATACATGCATATACTATATGGATATGTGTATATGCACATACACATGTGCACATGCACACATGTCCATATTGTGTATGAATGTGTACTGTAAATGCATATAGCTATATACAAATACACATGCATATATATGGGCAGCTAGGTGGTGCAGCGGATAAAACACCAATGCAGGAGTCAGGAGGACAAGAGTTCAAATCTCACCTCGGACACTAGACACTCACTAGCTGTGTGACCTTGGGCAAGTCACTTAACCCCAATTACCTCATCCTTGGTCATCTCCAGTCAACCAGATGAATAGCTGGTCACTGGTTTCAGATGGCTCTGGAGGAGAAGTGAGGCAGGTGACCTCACTCACTCAACACAAAGTCAAGTGCGAGTCATGTCATCATTTCTCTGATAGCATGGTATTCTTTGGCAATGAAGGACGAGCGCACGTATATATACATGTGTATATTTTCATGTATATATACATGTGTGGTTGTTACTTTATAGAAACACCAAGGCATATATGATTATATATACATGTTTATACATTATGATCTTTAATATCATATTTTCCATGAAGAATATGATAGTTCCAATTGCTCTGGCTAAATCAGACCCCATCTGAAGTGCTGAGTTCTGCTCTGGTCTACTCATTTTAAGAACATTCATAAATGGGTGGCACTCAGAGAAAGCAACCAGTATTGCCAGGGCTTCAAACTTATATACTGTGATTCTCACTTAAAAAAGTAGAAGACATGAATTTGCATTTCTAGAACCCAGTGTCTCCTCAGTGGTTTTCTCTTCAATACTCAGGCCAAGGTTCAAGTCCATTAATCTGTGGCTAAATAACTTAACCCATTTCTCCCAAATTAGTTTTTATCAAAGGAAAAGTAAATTCAAAGAAAAAAATATTGCTATTAAAACATTGGTGTCACTTTTGCTTTTTTGGTATTTTTCCTTCACCTTCATATCTACCATTTGCAGTAGCTGAGTGTTTTCAACACCCGCCATCCACCTGCCTAGAATAATGTTCATGTATCTGAAAGGAGAGCCAGGCCAGATATTAGCCAGGTAGATGGGATATGATACTAACTGTAACAATAATAATAGTGTACATTTCTAGAGTGCTTCATTTTAGAGTTAGACACAGGGAGACTTTATTTGGATATATGTGTGTATGTATTTGTACGTGTGTGTAGTTATTTATATATAAATGTACATAGCCAATCAGCTTCAAGTCTTATTTTTGGCATTACAAAAATGCCTCTTATTTTCCCCATCATATCCCACAGCTAGTAAGTGTATAGTAAGTGTCAGACTTGAACTCATGCATTCCTGACTATGAGCCAAACACTCTACTCAGAGAGCCATCTAGCTGTCTCCTAGGCAAACAGAGGTTAATTGACTGGCTCAAGGTGACACCTAGTAATTGTCTGAAGCCAGATATGTACTCAGGTCTTCCTGATTTCAAGTCCAACACCTAAGCTGCCTCAATTAATTACTACTAATAGCTAATTACTTACTAATACGTACAATCTTTTTATTTGTGTACACTATGTTTTCTACTGCCATGATGGAAAGCAATTGAGGAAAGAGATTAGATTCTATCACCTTCAACTCTGTTCCTACCATCTAGCACACTACCTGCCACATGCTAGGCACTCAGCACATTCTTGTTGAATTCATTTATATTGAAGGTAGTGGTAAAGGTCTCAGCATCTGGAGAATGCCCATGGCAAAGTTCTGCTGGTGAATTTGGCCCTGAAACACTTGCATCAGAAGCACATCCCCCTATACTCATTTTTAAGACTTTGATTTGCTTCTGAGGAGCATAGATTGCTGCTAGTCATGGATTGCACTGAAGATAGCTAGATGGCACAGTGAAAGATGCATTGCACCTGAAATTATGAGGACCTGAGTTCAAATTCTGTCTCAGATACTCACTAGCTGCATAGCCCTGGGCAAGTCTCTTAGAGTCTCCGCCACATTTTTCTCATCAGTAAATTTGCAATAACAAAAGCACCTCCCACCCAGGATCATTGTGAGGACCAAGTGTGCTCATATATGAAAAGTGGTCTGCAAACTTTTGAGAACTATATTAATAAGATAAATTATTCTTCATATCAGTTGGCTAGTCTCTGGCTAATCTCTGGTCTGGCAGTGCTCCGGGATATCTGAGCATTATTCTGAGCAGGCAGGAGAAGGGTGTTTGACACATTTATTTCTGGGCTCTTTCTCTACACTGAAATCAGAGCTCCTCAGGATACCCACATAGCCTCTTCAGTTACACAAAACATGAACAGTCAAAAAGACACATCCATCAACAGACAATTTGACTTTTGGAAAGCTCTAATTTTTGTGCTTTTTTTCTCCGTTTGTATCAAGCCTAAATATGCCTCCTCCTACCTTCCAGAAATAGTTTCTACTCCTGTCTTCTGTGTTCAGACAGAGCAAGTATATATCCTTTCCCTCAAATATTCCATCATGTCTCTCATAAATCTTTCTTTAAGTCCAAGCTAAAGTCCCCCAGTACCTGTAAGTTTTCCTGTTCTGCCTTGAATTCTCCAACTTAGCATTTTCCTAAACTATGATTCCTGGACCTACTGTTCTTCTCTAATCCTGCATATTATGGTGGGTCTGGGGTTGAAATAGCTTCCACTAATGCAGATATAATGTACCTAGACCTTTATCTCCTCTCTCTCGCATGATTGTAGAAGTCACTTAATTTGTCTCTCACCTCATCTCTCTTTATTCAGTTTTCCATTCATCTTCCAAGTGACCAAGCACTACAAAGACCATGTTGCTCCTCTACTCAACAGGTTCTGTTTACTCCCTATTTCTTCTAAGATCAAATACAAAAATACCTATCTGTCTTGCAAAACCCTTTACACCCTCCCTATTTCTTCCTTTTGAACACTTTTCAGTCCATCCAAACGGACATTTTTGTGGTTACGCACATAGGGCATTCCCTCTACCTTCTCAAAGTTTTTTCCCATGAGCTGCCCCTGCCTAGAATGCACAGCCCTCCATTCTGTCTCTTCAAATCCTTATCTCTCCTCAACAGGAAGAACATCTGTTATATCTTCCCTTGGAATCTTTGTTGATTTCTCCAGGCTGGTCACGATTGTGTATGTGTGTGCGCATGTATACCAATGTGTATATCTTTTATCCTATAAAAGAAGTATACCCTGAATAAAGAAACTGACTCATTTTTATTTTTTTCTGCCTTTTCATGTATAGCAATTAGCAGAGTACCTGGTGCTTAATAAATGCTTATTGATTAATTCCTACTGAAGAGTTCCCTTGCTATCTTCCTACAAGTCATCCCCATGCTGTCCACACAACATTCTAAATGCCTTCCTTCTTCTAGTTCAAGGGTCCTGAATGTAGTGTCCATTTAAAAGAATAATTGATAACTATTTCAACATATTTATTTCAGCTATTTTATTTTATGTATGTAATTTTTTTCTATGTACATAGACTGTTTTCTATTTATATAATTCTATTTCTTTTATTCATTTACAATTTTTTCTCAGTAATAGTCCATAAACTTTTCCCCAGACTACCAAAGGGACCCATCATACACATACACATACACACAAACACATATACACACACAGAGTTCAGAATCCCTGCTCCAACCCCTTTGTTATTCCATGGATCAGAAAGAGCCATGGGGCCTGCCTATCAGTTACTCCCCACTAAGATCACACTGGTTTCCTTGGTTGCTCTCCATATCATTAGTGCATATGAAGCTCCTGTGTTTCTATATACTGGACATTATGCTTCTGCAGATCACCAGACATGGCCTGTTATTACCCTTGAACGGAAAGCAACAATATGTTGTTTTTCTGACCTTTGGTGATTCCCAACTTGTGTTATGGTAAAACCCTCAACTTAACATAAAATAAACAAAGACTTCTTCAACTGCAGTCACCAGCTCCAAATTTTTCTCCGACTTAATTTTTCCAGTTTGGTTACGAGATTTCTACAATAGTAAAACACCCACATTCCAATAATAAACAAACTCCAGAGACAAGATGAAGGCAAGCATGCTCATAGCATTGTTAGCGGAAGAGACAAGACAATCACACAGTTACTATCCTATTTTCTCTCTGCTCTAAACCGATAACTCTGTCACCTAGAAAGTGTCCTTTTCCCACAGCTGAATTAACTACGATCCTCTTATCATTTCCAAAGAAAAGAGCATGCCAGTGGCAGAGCAGGACGCCTCTTTTAAGTGGCCAGTTCCTTTTTCTCTTTTGCCAGCACAGCATTGCAAATGTCACCTTTTCTGCTGCCTTGATTGTTGTTCTGAAATGAAAATTCATAAGGAACTCTCAAGCCAAACAGTGCAATCGACTTGGAATTATTCTTGGACTGCCCTGTTCTGAATTGGCGAGCAGGACTGTAAGCATTTCAGTGCTGACTAGACGCCCCTGCTCTGAACACTGGTACACAAGGAAAGGTGAAAACAGTTCTTGCCTTTAAGAAATGTACATTGTAATAAGGAGACCAATAGGAAAACAATAGTTCAACACATATTTATTAAGCACCTGTTTTGTGCCAGGCACACTTCTAGGTGTCGGGTATACAAAGAAAGACAAAATGTCCCCGATTTCAAGGAGATCACATTCTAATGGCAGAACTAACACGAAATAAGTTATGCAGTCAGTCAAGAAACATTTATCCAGCCCTACTATGTGCCCTGTGCTAAACACAAGAAAGATGAAAGTCTCTCCTTTCAAAGAGCTCTCATTCCAATGGAAGGGAAACATAGAAAAGGACTATGAACAAGTAAGTTTTATATATATGATTGATTGGAAATAATTGACAGAAGAGAAGGTACTAGCTTTTATACATGATAATATATACAGGGTGAATTGGAGTGAATTTCAGAGGCACTGGCGCTAACATGAAAGAACTAATCCGAAACTTCATTTCTTTCCTTCCTTTATCCTCCTCATTAGTATGTTCTAAAGTGAGTAGTGGCCAACACGTGAAGTACTATGCCTTCATGGGGGATGTCCTACATCAGTAGGGTTGGGATGTCGTTGATAAGTGCTTGTGGGCTAGTTGTTTACAGTTAAAGAGATATTCGATTACATACCTAGAGTCATGCAGTTATTCTAACTCAGAGGGAAGACCTGAACCCAGGTCTTAATGACTCTGAGAATTGCATTCAATACTGTATGTCACTGCTACCTAACAAGCACCTTCCCAAAGGGAGTGGGAAATTAAATACTGAAGAAGTAAAATGATAATTTTTTTTTCTTAGCCTCATTTTTATACCGTAGTAAATTTAACAAAGGATGTTCTAACTCTGTATGAACAAGGCTGGGTTTTTGGAATGGCTTTTCAGTTTCCATCATCCATGCTCAGAAGCCAAAAGGAGATGGTTTATGCTTACATTTGCATGCCATTACCCAGAATGCCCTTCCTGTTCAGCTGTTTCGGTGTGATATAGCTGTTGGAGTCAGGAGAGGAAACAAGGGTGCTCTCCGATGTGCTTTGCAAGCACATTCAAATGAGAGACTATTCCAGCATACTTTGTCAGGAAACCACTGTTTTGTTTGCGCCCCTCACACATTCCCAGGCCCTGTGCAATATGCTTCAGAATGATAGGCTGATGCCATGCCCCATTAGTTTAAGGCGCTGTGTTGATTGGCAATTGCAGGGACACATCAAGGCAGCAAATTTGGGAACAGTACAGTTTGCTAAGAAACTTCCCTTGGGAGAGAGGGGATGGCTATTAGCTTAAACAGAGACAGAGATTTGAATACTTATAATTTAAGTCATTTACTACTCCATTTCTATCTCGTTTTAGCAAATGTTTCAGTGAGAAGTCCAAAACAGCAAACCTCGAATCGCTGTTAGCCCCTGAGCTGTGTGACTGTCACATCCTGCAAGTGATCATCAGGAAGGTACTTCCTGACCATCAGATATGACCCTTCTTTCCAGGATGCTCAAAATAGCTGAGAGAGGGATGGTTTGGAAATGGGAGGCACCTGGTTTCCTGCTCACTTCTCTGCTCCTCACTGCCTTTGTGGCTAGGAGGGAGTCTTTCTGTATAAATTCTCTACATGCTTCTAGATGTAAATGTTTCTTCTCCATTAGAACATGAGCAAGAATTGTTTCCTTATCAGTTTTATATCATCGCACTTTAGCCTGACTCAGGGCAGAAGCTTTATAAAAGTTTAACTGTTCGATTAATTATATTGACCTGATTCTTCATTTTCTCTTCTATGATATTCACCAGTTTGTTTATTTCACAGGGGTATGTTGGTACTCAGTAAGAATAGTTGTATATGAAATAATTCAAATCTCAAAGGACTGGTTTTGAATCCAGGCTTTAGGAGGAGAACTTTAGCTCTAGAATGAAAATGTAAAAGACCTTTAATCCAAATCCATCATAATAATATCAATGACTGGCATTTATGGAATACTTTAAGTTTTGCATTGTGTTTTATAAATGTCACTTCCATTGCATTCTCACAACAAAACTATAAGGTAAATGAGCTCCATAAAATTGATGAGCAAATTGAGGCAGAAAGAAGTTAAGTAAGTGTATTCCCCAGGGCCATACAAATGGTAAATGACTGAGCTTAGACTTGAACTCAGAACTTCCTGAGTAGAGGTCCAGTCTTACCTACTGTACTTCCCAGCTACCTCAATTTATACATGAAGGAAACAAGGTACAGGATGATCCCTCGTGTCATACCGGTAAAGTGGTAAATCAGGGTTATGAAAGCAGGCCACATAAAATCAAAGAATTAGAGCTAAAAGGGACCCTAGATAACATCTGGCCAAAACCCTTCAGTTGGTATATGAAAAAAAGTGAACAAACAATCACAGAGAGGTTAAGGAACTTGACCAAGTTCTCATAGATCATAAGAGACAGAGCTAGAATATGAATTAAACTCATATAGATCATAAGTTCCTTGAGGGCAAAGACTTATCTTTCCCTTCTGTTTGCATCCCCAGTGCTTAGCACATACCTTTCACACGGTAGGCCCTTAATAGATGTTTATTGACTGGATGATCACTATGGAAGGAACCTCAGAAGTTATGAATTTGCATCTGCAGATGCAGATATGGGCTTAGTCAAGAGAAGGGTCATTTTCCAAGGACACACACCTCACAGATTGCAGTTAGGCTCTGAATGCAGATTCTAATTCCAATGTGCATATATTTTTGGTCATGTTTCATCCAGATGTGTAAACCTGGTTTAAATTTGAAAGTTAGGATAGAATAGTGGAAAGACATTTGGTCAGGAGAAAGCTGAGTGTAAACTTGGACCCTTGCATTCACTAGCGGTGACACAGGGCATGTCCTTTAACCTATATGGGACTTAAATCCATCATCAGGAAAGAAGGTGTGGTCATTTTCTGTCTCATGAGTTATATTTAAGAGCTATTTTGTAAATCAGATGTAGCCATAAAAATGGAAACTGTGAATATAATGGAAATTAATACTTCCAAATAAATTAGTTTATCTAATAAATTAATTTTTACAATCAGATGGTTCAGTAGAGAGAATGGGATTTAGGAAGGTACAAAAATGAGGAGAGAACATTGAATTAGAGCGGAGTAGCATAGCTAGGAGACTCTGTAGCCAGAGGGTATGGAAATTTGGGACATGGATATTTCCATCAAATTAAGTAGGACTTAAGGCAAGCTTCAGTTACTCAGTGGTACTCAAGTCCCAGGTTCCCCTGAGAAATAGTTCCCTTTTTTGGCATTCATTTAATTTTTCTGTTCATACATGTGCTTAGAGGAGCTGTGTGTTTGCCTAAAATCATAAGATTAGAAGGGATGTTAGAGTGATATACTTTTATTCATTGATTTAGCAAGCATTTGCATTCTAATAGTATCAGGGGTAGCAAGATATAATATTATATATCTATTCTCATATATGTATATTATATATGTATTCTATATATATGTATATATATATATAATATAAATATCTATTCTCAAGGAGTTTGCCTTTTACTGAATTCTCCCTCTCACTGAATCCTTAGATTCCCAAGTCAGTTGCAGAGAAGAGTAACCATTGTTTATTGTTAATGTTGTTGTAATAAATCAATTTGTGACTTGCAAAATCCCCTCCATATGTTACATTATTTGATTCTCACAACAACCCTATGAGATAAATGTTTTATTATTGACCTATGTTATAGAAGAGGAGTTGATGCTCAAATAAGCTAATTCATTGATCCGGGCTCACAAAGCTAAGAGACGAATGAAGCACAATTTGAACTGGTTTCTTCCTGCCTCTAATTTCAGCATTATACCCACTGCTCCATCCAGCAGAGGCAAGATAAAGTATCCAAATGTGATTTAACTGAGTTCTAACAGGAAATACGTGCAGAGGTGAGACCTGATCCAAAACATACCTCTCTATTCAACAGACCAAGCTGCCATTTATGTAATTGAGGCTATATTCAAAACAATGGTACTTATAGAGACAAATAATGCCCCCATTGCTTGGTAAAAGAATAAATAAATGCAGATTACTCTCTCATCTACTTTAACTTAATTTTAGGTAAATTCACAAGTAGTGGAAGCTTCGGCCTCCCCAAACACAAATTTAGTGATTGTGAACGAAATGTCCTATTTCCAGGGACTCAAGGGATTGAGCATCATTGTTGAGTGGCAAGAGAAAATAAAAGATAACACAGCTTCTGCCCTCATGGAAGTTAAGGACTCTTGGTGGGGGGTGGGGGGCAGTGTTAGACAAACAAATGTTAAGATAGAAGGAAGGATGCAAACAATGTAAAAGGCAAGCAAGACAGAAAGCAGAGAAAGCAAATTTAATGCTTGTAGAATGAATGACTTTGAAGATGAGAAAAGCAGTCACAGTAAATGTCCACCTTCGGGAAAACAAAACTCTCTTGCTCATGATTTTTCCTCACCTGTTTTCCTTGTTATATGATAATATCCTTTAAAAATTGATATTATTCCTCCAGTGATATCTCATCTTGTACATACCTGTCATGGAGCCACTATATGGAGTGTACATTGTAGGAGCCACAATTCAGATTCAGAATCTTTTTTTATTTGCAATAAAACACTGAAATAAGTCATGCTCTTTTTTGATCAATAAATCTATTTGAACTTCATAAAGCACCTTGGGAATAATTTATAGAATCACACTCTAATAAACACTAGCAATGTTCATGGCTGTAGTGTTGAATGATCAACTAGCCCACTTGTGATTGCCCTGATACTGTATTGGCCTGAGTCCATTTTCAGATGTATTATTTTTTCTTTCCATCTAAATATGAGGAAAAAAAAAACAATTTCTTTGGTGCTCAGTTATAGTTCAGATGTGATGTGTGTATAGAACTATGGAAGGTCAGTGGTTGGTGACTGCTCATTCTCTTTATAACCCATCACAAGATAATTTAATACTACTGAATATAACTGGCAGACTTGATAACCAGTTAGTTTATAATGTAAACTGTGTACAACCACATAGGAAACTGAGGGAATAAAGAAATGGGATACAATAATTTCAGCCTGATAACAAAAGTAAGTGTATCTCATGCATTTATTTGAGGACTCATATTAGCTTCACATTCTATGTGACTAAATAGATTTACATTAGGGATACTGGCTTTCACTCCTTTTAAAAAAAGGGATATTGTGCCTGAAGGTAATAGTCATTGAGCTCTCTTGCTGAATAACTTCTTGGCTATTTGGGCTAAGATAAGATGAAGTTTTGTATCTACCTCATTGCCCTCTTCCTTCAATTTCACATACATTCATCGTCATGCTCTGTGAGGACAAGAATTGCTTCCTTTTTGTCTATGCGCTCCTAGGATAAAGCAAAGTGCCTGACATTTAATGCATGCTTGCTAAATGAAATTATTTGAATGAGAATAGAAGGTCCTCAAATTGCTTTGTGTGAGATCAGACTTCAAAATGCTGGGGAGTAAACAAAAGTAATAAAACCCTGTTCATCATATGGACATGGAAACCTCAAGGGCATTTCTGGCTTTAACTGAATGACCACCACCAAGGGTATGCTGTATGTGGTTTGATTGAAGTATTATTTATTATTTGCTTTTATATTTTAGGTATTGTTTTAGGCACCAGGAAACAAAGAGTAAAACAAATAGTCTTTGCCTTCAAGCAGCTTACATTGTAATTCTGGGTACATGCAACAGATGATTATATGGCAAATATAGAGAGCAAATATATATGAAGCACTTTTAGTGTTGAGGTAGCACCATTAACAACCAGGGGGAAATTAACAACACATTTTCCCGTAAGACTTGGTGAATAAGCTGAATAAAGAAGGAAAATACAGGATCTAGGAAGCAGAGATGATGAAGATCGTTTCAGATGAGATGGTTTGGGGGACAGTTTGTACAAAGATTAGTAGGAAAAGGTATGGATACTGTATATAAATTTTTTAAAACAGGCTGCTTTGACTGAAATGTTGAGTATCAAAGGAAATAATTTGAGAAGAGTATACAAATATAACTTGGAGCCAAATTGTGAAAGACCTTTAATTCCAGACATATTAACAGTAGCATCTATTTTATTATAAAGGAAATAGTCAGCAGGGTAGTTAGGTGGTGCAGCATATAAAGGACCAGACCTGAAGTTAGGAAGAAAAAAACACAACCCCCACTACCCCCTAAAAAAAGAAAAATCTCATTTTCTTGAGTCCAAATTTGGTCTCTGGCAATTACTAGCTGTGTGACCCTGAACAAGTCTGTTTGCCTTAGTTTCCTCAATGCAAATCACTCTGTTATTTTTGCCCAGCAAACTCCAAATGGTGTCACAAGTCTGATATGTCCGAAACATCTTAACAATAGCAACACCAATAGGTAACAAAGGAAACTTTCTTGTGTAAGCAAACAGCAAGATCAGACTCGTTATTTATGAATATGTATTTTGGCGGGGATCTTTTGTGGTGGTGGCAGTTGTTGATACTATCAGTAGTAGTATGTATTTTATCAGTCAGGGGCTTTTACTGGGTCATAAAAAATGAAGATGCAAGCTTGGGATTGTTTGAGCAATCATGTCACAACAAATCCTATTATATACTGAATTTATGATAATATTTTATCATATCAACTTAAATTGCAAAAAAAATCTTGATTTTAATATCTTTCTTTCTTAGATAGGTAAACTAAGGCCAAGAATGGGGAAATAATTTGCTTACGCTCACAAAACCAGTAAGCTATATACCAGCAATTCAAACCTAGTTCCCCAACTCCAAATTCAACTATCATTTCTATATTAGTAACTGCCCCAACATACACAGGGGGTCTGCTATCATAGGTTCTTAGATCTGTGAGGGGTTAACAATCACTTTAATCAAGCACAGGCATCATTCAGTTAGTTCAGGGGTAAAGGTCAGCACCCTGAACTTCAGAGAAAATAATGAGAAATCAAAGATCAATAGACATGGCTTCCTCCGTCTGATCATACTCAATACGTACATTACAGTTCAACAGACAGATCCAACTGTCTGAAATAGTAGCCAGAGAGGGAAGCACCAACATCTAGGGGAGAGGAGCTCTTTAGCAGCTTCCCAGAATCCTCCTCTGGCCAAACAAACACTTCCAGTCAATAAGCCCCAAAGTAAAACCTCATCCTCAGAGTATTTCTTCATATTCATCTTTTGTTGCTAAAGAAGACCATGCTATCAGAGATATGATGACACGACTTGCACTTGGCTTTGTTTTAAGTGAGGGAGGGCTGTGCGGGTCACCAGCCTCTTCTCCTCCAGAGCCATCTGAATCCAGTGACCAGATATTCCTCAGAATGACTGGAGATGACCCAGGATGCACTGGAAGACCTTGGGCCCTTCAGGCCAAGGTCTTTGCAGGTACTCACACCTTTGACCCAGTGCCTCAATAGAAAGCAAAAGGTACCTGGGACCCTCCTACAAAACAATTGCCCTAATCAAGTTTCCCTCAAAGGGTGGGCCAGTCAGTGTGTGGGGAAGATCTTCTTCAGTCAAAGGCACTTTCACTGAAACAAAAACAGTAAAAGTTTCTACTTTGCCTGGTCTTTCACTTTCATTCCTTTAACCATTATAACTTTTAGCCCCCTTGTTTTTCCAAAGTCATTCAGAATGGAAGGTTTAAAGGTTCCTGAATGAGTTATAAAATCACAGAATTTCAATCAGAACGAATCTCAGAGTAAAAATTATGAGTCCTAGGTGAAAAGGTATATCTGCCCTCTCTCTCTCTCTCTCTCTCTCTCTCTCTCTCTCTCTCTCTCTGTCTCTTTCTCTCTCTGAAAACTGTGAAGTTCTCCTGCACTTCTGTCAATCACTGCCAGCACCTTCATTCATTCATTCATTCCTTCTCTGGGTTTCAAGCCTCTGGAGCTGGAAAGGACAACAGAGGCCACCCAGTCCGTCTCATAGCCGAACAAGAATCCTTGTATCCCCTACGGAAGGCGCTCAAGCATTAGCTTACAAAGTTCCACTTAGGGAAGCACTGGCGGACCATTGCTCATGCTCACTCTTTTACCAAACCTTTATAAAGCCCTACTGCCTAAAGGTTCTTGATTGGGTGGGACATTGGGGGCAAAAGAGAGTAAAGATCCAATAAGAAACACAGAAACAACTCTGGTCCTCCGAGAGGGATGTAGTAGCCAGGGTGTGTAATTGACATGAATGTACCTTGATCCTAAAGCTTCGAGCCGGCCTTTGTTAACATCCTTGAGGGGAGCAGCCCTCGTGGAAAAGGGGACTGATACCCTCTGGCAACACCACCACCACTGCCACCACCAACCACAGAGAAGCTGCCACCCTTCCAGAAGCCAAAATGGAAGTAAAGGATCTGATTATAACCTGTGAAAATAAGATGCAGGCAGAGCTTTACCCTATGTACCCCCAGCTGGTGAAACAGTGTAGCCTTCTATCCTCCCTGGATCTCCCAAGAGAAATGCCCCTTGATCTACTCAAGCAGGAAAAGGCCCAGATTTTCCCAAGGAGCTCCAGCCATCAGTTCCCAGCTCAGAAAGATATAGATTATGCCCAGATAATACAAAACTCTGAGAAGAAGTTGGACTTTCACTTGCAGTTGGGAGCATCTTTCTGAAACCAGGCTCCCCAAAGGTTCCTGGGCCAGCCCAGCTTCATACTGCGCAATACTTAGAGCCCTTTGAGGCAGGACTCTACAGAAACTGAAGGGAGTTCTGGCTGCTCCAGTGGTCAGCTCCTGCCTCACTTGAAGCCCATGCAGTTCCAGGGGTCAGAGACCTACATCACCCTCAGTCAGATGATTGGACAGCCCCCAAACCAGAGATCATCGGCTTCCTGCCCTCCTAAGCACTCAATCAGGCCTCATCACAAGACCAAAAGAAGACCTAACTATAATCCTTGATCAACCCTGCCCCTGGCCCCTGAGAGGTCTGGTCCAGTGCTGGCTACCTTTGCCTTACTGTGTGACCCTGACTTAATCACGTCCCCTTCCTTGAGGTCTCTAATTGTTCATACTGTGTAATCTTTTGTATTTCTATCTTTTAAAATTGGAAAATAAAGGGATATTCCCATGGGAAAATAAAGAAAAGTATGTCCGCTAGCACATTTAACACTGTGAATATACAGCATTTTCTTGAAGAAAATGTTCAAGGTGATGTGTATTTCTGTGTCAGCGTGTGTTTGTGAAGACACTACTTATCAAAGCAATTTATTCATCTAGATATTTTTAATCATTAGGAAAGCTATTGATGTTTTGGCATCGATTTTAAATTGTTCTTTTTGCAACTCTCCACCATTGCTTCTAGATTATTTTTCTGATGTCAGGAAGAATAAAATCTTTCTTGGATGTGACAGCAATTGAAATACTTTAAAAAATCTATTGTGTCAACTAGTGATTTTTTTTTCTTTTCTCCAAACAAAATGTGTCGATTTCATTGAAATAACTATGAAATGACATGTATTTGGGTGCCTTACCCACACTGGTCACCCTGCTTTGAGTACCACCTAGCTTACCCACGTCTTTCCCAAAATGTTCTTCATAAATTAACCAAAATATTCCACATAGCAACAGTAAAGCAATAGGAGAATTACTTATAATTGCATTTTTGTTATATTTTCAAGCATACATTAAGGATTTAATCTGTTGACCAGAAAATAAACAGCACCAAATAAGAGTGTCTCTTGGAATTCTTCGAAGCATCGAACCTGTCTTAGCTATCTTCCTATTTTATACATTCTTCTACCCTCCCCAGGTTTGAAGCCCTTTCACCTACCCACAGGTGTCTGTTCTTTCCACAGAAACTGGCCTGGTAATATCCTAGAAGAAATAATCTAAATATTTGCTCCCACATTTTCTGGATGCCTCCATTAATGCCTTCAAGTCTTTGTTCTACCTGGAACCTTCCTCTAACGACAATCTCATAGAGGGAACATGAGACAAATACAGAAGGGAGACATGAAAGAGGGTGATTTTCAGCATCCTCTATCTTTCTACTACTCTATTTTTTGCTATTCAGTCATTTTTTAGTCATGTCAGACTCTTTATGACTCCCTTTGGAGTTTTCTTAGAAAAGATGCTTGAGTGCTTTGCCATTTCCTTCTGCAGTTCATTATATAGGTGAGGAAATTGAGGTCAACAAGGATAAATGACTTTTCCAGGGCCACAAAAATAAGTATCTGAGGACAGATTTGAACTCAGAAAGAAGAACCTTCCTGACTGAAGGCCCAGTGTTCTATTCACTGTACAACTTAGCTGTCCAACTCTAACCACAACGAATCTTTATTATATGAGCCTAGTGTGAATTCTTGTTGTTAATGGCTGTTATAATCATCCTAGCTAAGTCTAGAGGGAAACAGGAGACTTCGATTTGAACAATGACCCTCATCCTCGCTTGTGTGGCCATCAACATGTCACACCAGGTCTCTGAGCCTGAATCTCCCCATCTACTAAATGAGGATAATCTAAAAGGTAATTGGATCTGAGATTTAGAATTGGAAGTGAATTTGATCAAACCCAATTCTCTAATTTTACAGAAAAGGAAATTGACATTCTGTGATTTGACAAGGATTCAAGAGCCCTTAAATGTGATTTGTCAAGGGTGTCTAAACTCATTAATGACTGCACCCAATGACTTGAATGCAGATCTTCCTGATTCTAAGTCCAGCACTATATTCACTATGCCTTAATCTGGCAAACAGGAATATTGTAAGGAAAAGTCTACCTAACTTTTATTCCATTACATGACCTGGGATTATTATTAGCGAATAAAGCAGCAGAAAGCAGAAATTTTTGTGGCCAATTTTCTTTAAGTGGATGTTGCCTTATGCCACTCCTGGAACCAACAGCTGTAAACCCCATGAAACTCACAAACATTAACCCTCTGAAGCAAATGCATACCTCTGCACTGTGGCATCTGTTTGTATGGCCTGTGACAAAAAGACTCAGAATTCTAGAATTTTCATTGGCCCTGATACTTCCATCCATGATGGTGAACAGGCCTAACTCATCATGCTTTGCTTCCCTGTTACTGATGACCTGGAGTGATATCATAGGGACCAATACCACCAGCCACTTAGCTCAGAGACCACCATTTCTTTCCTTCCCTCCCCAACTTTCCTTTCCTTTCCTTTCCTTTCCTTTCCTTTCCTTTCCTTTCCTTTCCTTTCCTTTCCTTTCCTTTCCTTTCCTTTCCTTTCCTTTCCTTTCCTCTTCCTCTCCTCTCCTCTCCTCTCCTCTCCTCTCCTCTCCTCTCCTCTCCTCTCCTCTCCTCTCCTCTCCTCTCCCCTTTTCTTTTCTTTTCTTTTCTTTTCTTTTCTTTTCTTTTCTTTTCTTTTCTTTTCTTTTCTTTTCTTTTCTTTTCTTTCCTCTCCTCTCCTCTCCTCTCCTCTCCTCTCCTGTCCCCTCCCCTTTTCTTTTCTTTTCTTTTCTTTTCTTTTCTTTTCTTTTCTTTTCTTTTCTTTTCTTTTCTTTTCTTTTCTTTTCTTTTCTTTTCTTTTCTTTTCTTTTCTTTTCTTTTCTTTTCTTTCCTTTTCTTTTCTCTTTTTGCCCCCATCTATTCCTTAGATGTACTTGCTTTATACTCCAGGATAAAACATCAAATGACCCCAAAGGGCATTAATGCTCTTTCCAAATTCTGATCCAGTCTCCTAGAAAAATCTTAGGGAGGCCTGAGCCAACTTGTCTTTCATCTTAGGATTTAAAGAAGAGATCAAAGTGACTGAGTTGAGCACTTTAGAAGTCCTGAGAACATTTAATTCTTCGGTTTCTGCTGGCTGAAGCATGACTCTCCAGAGTAATGGACTAGAATTTAGATGGGGTCAGCTATTTCTCTCCTCAAAACACCTAAAGATGAGACTGGTTAGAAATCCCTTAGGAAGAGTCATCTTTATGAATATATCTTGCTCAGTTCTAAATCCAGCAGCTAAGTCACTGGGCTACTTGTGTTCATTGTAGCTGGTGACTGAGGAACCCCCCAAGTTTCAGATGCCCATGGGAAATAACCAAAACATCTATTTTTCTTTAGCCCAAGTTGCAACAACTATTCGATTCCAGTCACCCAGACCACCTGTCATAGTGGAGACAGGCCAAGAAAAAATGAGGGCGTGAGTATACACGATTTGGAACAACTAACTTCTCTGGCATAGTGAATAGAGGGAAATGGTTGTAGGTGACAAGATGTGAAATAAAACCCTGAGCATTTGAAATGCAGCAATCCTACCAAAGGATATCAAGCAGTGTAATTCCCCTCCTATCTGTAGAGACGTGGGGAACTACAGAGTCAGAATTCTGCATACATTTTCAGATGTGGTAACTACATCAGAAGTTTTGCTAAACATTTTTCTTATAAAAATCCTTTTTTGTAGGAGGCGTGGGGAAGTTACAGAAATTATTCTAGCACATGTTTCAGTTTCTGCTTTATTTATAGGTGCGAGAAATGTCAAACTAAGCCATCATTCAAATGCATTGACTTTGTCTACCCATTGAAATGGTAACCTCCATCCTCTCTTGAGAGACGGTATCTCTGGACATCAGAGATTCATTTAAATTCAGAGATGCAAAGACACAAGAATGACTATCTAATTCCATACAAATGAATGGAAAAAAAAACACAAAACAAAACATGACAATCTGTTCAATAAATGATCTCTCAGACACTTCTTGATAATCTCCAGGGAAGGAGAATTCACTGCTACTGGAGGTAAGTGATGTTTAGTTAAGAAACGCCTAGTACTTTAATATTTCAGTTTGAAAACACATGATAGCAGCAATGTTCCCTATAAGTAATGTATAATTTTCTTACCAGTGAATTACAAAATCATAAATTTGGAGTTCTTGAATATCTCAGACACCACCAATTACAATGTCCTCATTTCATAACACATCACATTGAGGTTAACATTTTTCCCAGAGTCACAACGCTTGTATTGGATGTGGATTTGAAATCATTTTCCTAATTTAAAGTTGAATGCACTCTGCATTCTACCATGATGCATTATATAGATTCTTTTCCACTGAAATACTTAGTTCATTAATTAGATTTCATTAATCACATGATCGAAGAGGTAATAATTGCAATTAGTCTCTTTTGTGGAAAACGTTACATTGTCTCATCGTAATGTAAGACAATGAAGAGAATGGAATTTAAGCTCTGTTTATAGTTTTTCTATCACTCCTATTAAAACTCCAGATGCTCTGCTCTGACCTAGGCATTTACAAAAGACCACCTTGAGATACTGATATTGTAGCCGGAAATAATACATGCAGAGACCTCTTGTTGCGTGTGATACCTGCTGAGGGCTGAATAACTCATAATAAAGGATTGGATTTATCCCAAGATCAAGAATTTGCATGAACCTGCTTTGAAAATGTAGCTCAGAGAGACATTTTATGCAATAGATTACAATGCAATCTACTTGAGGGGAGGCACCATTGGCTTTCTCCTTGGCATTTCAGTGCCTGGCAAAGTGCCTGACACACTTTTTTGGTTGATTGATGTTTATATAATAGGAATGGGTCATTATATAGAATTTCAGCATGCATCATTTCATTCCAGTCTTATGACAATCCTATGAGTTAGCTACTGCAGTTCTCATTATGCCCATTTTATACTTGAGGATCTTTAGACTAAGAGAACTTAATTGACTTCCTTAGGATCACAAAGACAGAAAGTGGCAGAGGTGAGATTTGAAGTCATATATCTCTCAACTTTAAACACATCATTCCTTTTCTTAATCTATGTTGTCTATACAATGGAAAAAAACTCATTTTAAGACAATTTAAAGTCATACTTCTTTTGTGGATCCAATATAGATGGAAACACTTTTCTTTTCTGAGTCTGCCTTCATTTTTCTTTAGATACTCATTTATTCAACAGATATTTATTGAGGCCTTTTCATGTGTGAAGGGCATCATTAGTCAGTGTAGGGTTATAAAGATGTGAGTTCATAAGGTCATTGTTGGAATCACAATATAAGAGGTCATCCTTGAAGTGGCAATATGTACCTCCTTCCTGGAATGAATGTCCCTCTTTCTTCCAATTGACCAAAATATTGTTGCAGATGTCAGCTTTTAGGGACCATGACCCCTTAGGAGTCCATGCATGATGCTTCATTTACTGTAAAACATAAAAACCTCCTTCTCATTTTTCACCTGTTGAATGCTATTACCAGGTGATAGCATTTATAAGTGAGCCATCTCAAGTTCAAAATGAATAAAGAAAGTTATGCATTCTTAGGATTTTTGTTTTTTGGAAGAGTAAAAATTGAAAGTAGCCCAAAGGACAGTGGATAGACAGATAGTGGGTGTAAGCAGCCTGTAGCACATTGCCAATGATGATTTACACTTAAGAAATGACATCAGTCAATCAATCAATCAGCAAGTGCTTATTAAGTACCTACTATTCTAGACTAAGCCCTGGGGACAGAAAGATGTGTAAGATATTGGATGAGTGCCCAGCAGTCACAGGGTACAGTACAGACATATGGAAAATCACGGGGAGAAAACATAACTGTTGGTACTCATGTGATACTAGGGTAATAGATTTAGGGATCTCCATTGGCATCTAGTAAAACACCCTCACTTAATATATGAGGAAATTGGGGACCCAGTTAAGTGATTTCCCGATGTCACAGAGTTTAATCTGTTTAAAATGTAGATCATATAACTCAAAGCCTTTCTTGGCAGACTCAACTCTAAAATCACATTAGGTAAGCTCTAGAGTGGCAGGAACTATTCTTCATCTTGTCTTGGTAGATGTGGCACTAGACCATACAATGGGAATGTTCCTCTCAGTGCTAGGTAGCACCAAACCTACTTATGAGGGAAGTTGGAAAAGCAGGTCGGGGGGTGGGGGGACAAGCTCATATTATCACAATACCTCAGGACTTTTTATTGAATCCATTGTGCCATCACTCTTCCTAACTTGTAGTTAAGGTTTATTAGGACCACTAATGCTATCAGCATCCTGGGAAGAAGCCTCAATTGTCTGTTACTAGATATGCATCTTGAGGGCTGCCAAGTTAACATACACACACATACATACACACACACACACATACACACACACATGCATAAGCACGCATGCACTCATGCACACACAGGTTTGAAGGCCAAGGATAGGACAATAGATATGCCTCAAAAATTCCACCCAGGTACTGGGTACTTCGCTAATTACTGGAAATGTGAATGTTTTTAAAAATAACTCCTACCTTCAAGAACTAGAACCCAAATGGAGAAGACAATGAATTAATTCCAAATTAAATACAAGACATGCATGGAATAGATGGAAAGAATTCACAGAAACCAAAAGAGCGCAGTTAGAAAGGATCAGAAAATGTGCCTACACAACATGCAACTTGAACTGACTCTTGTAGTATTTCAGATGATGTAAGAGATGAACAAGAAAGAATAGATCAATCCAAGCCTAGAGGATAGCCAGGTTAAAGTCACTGAATAAGTCAATTAACTTTTATTTACGGTTACCTAAGTTCAGGCACTGGAGCAAGTACTGGAAGTAAGAAGTGGAGTGTCACGTTCCAGGAACAGCAAAAATCTTATCTTCTAAGATCGGTGGAGTAAAGTGTAAGAAGACTGGAAAAGGATGTTGCAGAGAACATTAAATATACTAAAGAGAGGAAGAATAATTGACATTGGAGGGAATTCAGAGATTCAAATACTTGAATACAACCACTCATCTTTCGTTAGTCTTCTCTTTTCCAAGTTAAATATTACCAGGACCTTCTCTCAAAATTCACAAGATATTAATTGAAGTGACTTTATTAAATATCAACAGTTATTTACTTTACCACTATTATTTCTAAGATACATCTCTCCAAAGTAAAGACAAATCAGGGTAGAAACTATCTATGTCTAACTGGCTTCTTCTCTTTTGGATGATACCATTCATCCTTAAATTAATCACAGAGATCATCAAGATAATATAAGCCTACTCACTCAGTCTCAGGATGGTAGGGAAAGAAAGTAAAAGCTGCACAAGGTACATCCTGTGTATTGTACCAATGTAAAGAGAACTATCTGCATAAAATGTGGTTTAATTTATTGTCATTTTGTCTAGAAAGTATTAATGACTGCAGACATAACCTCTGTTTATTTTGTGATATATTTTATTTCTGGTGCAAGTTGAGCATTTAAAGTATCTACTTCATTTGCCATCTTGACTTGTATGTATATGCTCTTGTAAATGTTTCTACGAAGTAAGAATATTACCTACCCCAAGTCAAATGATATGTTCACATTTTTAAAAATCCCACAAAGAAAAAAAATTAAAAAACAAAGTGAAGGCAACAACTCCAATGTAGTATGACCAGGACACTACAGGACAAGCATACATTTGTCATTTGGAACTGAAACTGAAGTGATAAACCTTTAATACTATGCATGAAAAAGGTGTGTCTGAGGTTAATGAGATGATATGTCTTGGTTTTATTGCCTAAATCTTACAAATAAGTTCACTAGCATGAAAACTGATGAGATTCAAACCATATTACTTTAGTTTTAAGCCACAAATATCATTCCAGCTTGCCACAAAATATAGTTTCTCAGAAGAAGTCTCAATTTTGAATTATTTCTTAAATGGAAACTAGATAGTTACAACAATATTTCTGCTATTGTTGTTGCTTCCCCAACCTTGGAGTCAGAATGTTTAACTTCCTCTTTTAATGATTCTAAAAATAACTGTCTACCTTTGCCACACAATAGAATAAACGGAATCTTCTTTTCAGAACATACAGGAAAATGCCATTACCAATTACTTACAAGATTGGTCGAGGGGGTGAAGGAGAAGAAGAAATTGCTACAAACTTCTAGTTCTTATTTAATTGCTTATATTATATTCTTTAATACTATGCTTCAAAATCATTTGTGTAGTCATTTTTGATGGTTGGGTAAGAAGGTTAAAGAAGTACAGATGTGACTGTAATGGGTAAGCATTTTGAGACCTACTGAATTGTCGAGAGTTTGGAAATTTCTTAAAAATGTTAACCATTAGGGCAATATTTAAGCATCCCATTAAATTGTGTTATTGCCACATACAATTTATATTTAGAATTGAAAAAGGCATAAAACGCTACCTAGTCCCAATCATTCCTTTTACACATGAGTAAGCTGAGGTCCAGAGAATTGAAAATTGATACAGCATTTTATTCTGCATTAATTATTGAATAACAATTATTTCTAATCACTGGAATCATTACTTATGAATTAATTTATTATTAATTATAATTAATTATACGACAGACTTCTTTGTAAGAGTTGACTTCCCCATTTTCCCAGGCTATAGCTTGGACTCTTGCCCTGGATAGAAGGAGGCAGTGGTGAATCCCTGAAGCCATAATATGTTCTGCCCAGTCTTAAATAAAGGGCTGCTTAACAGTGGTCTTTCCAGACAATGATTAACTTTCTGTTATAGAAGTTTCGGAAATTTCCTTCTGTAAATCAGGCTAAAGGTAAGTCCACCCTACACCTTTACCAAATGTATGAAAGACTGTCCTGTCTTCTGTGATGCATTCTTGGCCACTGAGGGCCTTTTAGGATTTCACTTATTAGCTACTGCTAGCCTTGCTAGTAAATGATCATGCTTGGACTTTATGTCTCAATTTCTCTTCCTCACACATTTTTATCGTGACAGAATTTACTCAGGGTTACACAGTAAATATCAGAAGCAAGCTTTGTTCCCATGTCTTCTTTACTCCAAATTCAGCATTCCATGTTGTTTTTCATCAGAAAGATCCCTTTACTCACTCACTAACAATATGATCATCAGCAAAACTTTTGTTTGTAAAATATGGTTAACAATGCTGTTACACCTACCACATAAAGTCCAATTCAATTTAAGTTGATCCAATTCAACAACCATGTATGAGATGTCTGCTATGGGAAAGGCACTCTGGGCATGTTGTGAAGCAGGGACGACAACTAAGCCATCCTTTATCCCAGGGCTCAACTGAAATAAGGTTGTAAATCATTTTTGTAAATCAGTACCTAAGACAGTGACCTGCAGAGAATAGCCATGTACTTACTCCATTTTACTGGATTAGAGGAAATTTCTTTCTTTAAGCTTCACCTCCTGTTTCATCATAGCATTTATTTTATTTTCCATTTTTGATTTGTGAGCCAAAATCCTCTTTATATTGTCCATATGTGGTAGAAATACAAGGAGAACTGGAACACAATCACTATTATATGCATTTTAGGTCTATTTGGGATTCTGCTCTGTCTCCTTTTCTGTGATATCATTGACCTTCACTTCCTCAGTCTTTGAAGTTTACAGAGAATGAACTAATGGAACTGGGAAAGAATAAGCAAAATTCTTTCCCAAGTATAATTGTCATGCATCATTTTGAAAAGTGATAGGAATCAAGTATATAGGTCCATTAGGGATTTGATGATGCTACTGGGATCACTGAATCATGGCTGATGTAAAGGTATTGGCTATGCCTGAATTTTTTTAGAGTTAAAAAAGGTCAACTTTTATTCCCTTCTTATACAAAAGGGACATCAACTAAATCTCCACTCAGAGGGGCCCATTTTCTTCTGCCAGTTTAATAAATGTTGGTCAATTGAAACTCCAAATTTTCTTAGCATGGCCAAGGACTGACTGTAATTGTCGATAAAGTGAGGCAGTCACCAGTCAGGATAGTGGGGTTTCCATGCACATTTAGGACTAGGTTCCAAACTGAAAGATTTAAAAAAAGGCCAAAGCAGTGAAGAGAGAGTACTAATAACCAAAAGGATGCAAACAAATGAGGGAGCATGAGGAGGGGGAAGTGTCACCAAAAAGGATGCTTAGAGAAAACTAGGTAGTTTGCGATGTACAGGTGAGAAGGAATGCTTTCTGAAATACAGGACTCGGTCCATTATCTTTTATTCAAATAGGAGCCCTGGCATTATCTTGGGAAGTGAAGGGATCTGTCATTACAACAAAATATCTTTAAAGATGTCTAAATTTATAAGGTAGGTAAAATATTTGTGGTTCCATCTCTTTCCTTGTACTCCTCCTGTCCCAGAAGAAGAAAACTAAGTAAGCTACTAGCAATACCAATGGAAATCCCTTCATGTAATATACAAGACACTGTTGTTATGGAAAGACAAGTTATTAGGATTGATTATAGTGAGGAATTTTAGAATATGAAAAGACCTGAAGTTCATTGTAGATTACCTATTGGACTCAATGGTGTTCAAGATCTCTTTCAACTGTAAGTAAGCCTACGCTATTATGATACCAGGATCTTCCCCTTGGCATGAATTATTTAACAGAGATTATTGGTTTCTCTGTCTTCAAAGTCATGTTTCCATCCACTAACTTACACCTCATGAAAGGGCACACTACTTTGTGGTTGATTGAAGGTTTTGCTTTTGGTTTTTGTTTTTTTTGCTTTTCTCAAACCAACATTTATTGGTAGAAACTGTTGGCATGTGTAAAATCTCACAACATTTTTTTCTCTCATGAGTTTGGACACTGATTGAATCACTCAAACACTGCCACCTCAATTAAAGTAGCTACACCTTTACCAGCGAGGAAACATCTATTGAGTTGATCAATCAACCAAAGAAAAGTCCTAAATCTATCTGTATGGAATGAAATCCATTTCATGAAATGAGAAAATGTTCTACAGGAATGAGCTAGGACTGATTAACTCTATGAGGATATTATTTTATGAATTAAAATAAAAGAAATAAGTGAAAAAACAGAATAATGAACTAGTTAGGAATTTGGCATCCTAATAACAAGTCTGCCCAGCAGTGGGGTTGTTCCAGGTAAGCATTGTACTTGGAATAATTATGATGCAATGAAGAAGAAAGCTAGAACCTCAGTGTCTCCTTTTCCCCTAGACTCAAGGAAAACCTTGCAAACTTCACAATAAATCATACTGTGTGGAATTTCTCATCTGAGAAAAAAGCATCCAAAAATAGCAATAGCTTATAGAAGATTTTTGGAAGATAAACAGTTATATTGATAATGAGTTAGGAGACAATAAAAGGTACTTCCAGAAACCTACAATAATTCCAGAAGAAAGCTCTACCATACCTAAATAGAACTTAATGAGGACCCCCTATGCCACATAAACTCTCTTAAGCTGAACTTAATTTTCTTTGACTTTATATGTAGTTGTAGATATGTCCCAGATATTTTTGGAAAGGGAAGGTATTTTAATGATTTTTTAAATGATAGCACAGTGGTAAATACCCATTGCTACAAAATAATTGCATGCCTGGCTACTTTTTGACAATGAAATAAAATACTGACTAGAGCTTATGAACAATAGGATTAGATAGGCATGTGCTCAAAGTTACTTCTAGCTCAATGAGGATAGAAATGGGTACCTGTGGGTGCCTAAACTGATAGGGGTGGTGACCCTAAAGTCTGTGCTATACACATTGGTCATGCATTTGACAAACATGAGACACCAAAGATCCATACACACAAAGAAATATCTTCTTTCAAGAATATATATTCTACTGGGCAGATACAACATAAGAAAATACATAATGTGCCCCAAATCATTTCAGTGTGGTGGGTATTATGTTTATGATCAATTATTTCAGGAAAGACTTTATACAGGAAGTTGCATATGAATTAGAACAAATATAATACTTTTAAAGTTCCCATGTCCATTTGGTGGTATTTTCTTCATTTTCTTAAGTTCTCAAGAAAATTGGGAAGAAAAAATGTGATTTTTGACATTTTCTGCCTTCTGGCTAGTAACCTTTTATTCTAAGATGAATGGGCATATGCTTGCTTACTATCTAGTTTAAGTGGCATAAAATGGAAATTTTAATGGCACTTGAACCTCTGGCAACTGCAATCAGGATTCTCCATTTAGTTTTATTTGTTTGTAGCAATGAACAAAGAACTCTTCTTCCAGTTCCAGCAGGTATCTGCAGATCAGGTCAAACAGTTCTTAAATAACAATGTTATAATGAAATAATTGTGCATTAATCCCAAACAGTGAGATTCTATTTCTCTGAAATATTCATTTAAAATATAAGGTGAGCTTTCTTCATAGAGAATGAACAGGCTTGATGCATTATACTATATATGTGCATGTGTATATACACATGCACATATATATATATATATATCTACTCATATACACATGTATATGTGTGCATATACATGTGTATATACATGTATGTGTATACATACACACATATATATATACACAAAAAATATAACTGTAATTCATGTAAAAATATTTCCTATACTTCCATGTCTATTGTTTTTGTAACCTGGATCTCCATCCACTGTTCTATACCACATCAACTAGAGAAATTGGACTATGCTAACTGAAGTTCTTAAAAAAAAAGTTCAATAGGTTCCCCCTCACCCAAATCACAGATTAAGAACATCACACCTAGATCAATTTCAATTGCATGCCATATTTTTTTTTTATCTTACAGTGATTCGACAATGCTTCAGTTTACAAATAACAACTCCCTTTCCTGTAATTAAGCAATTAATTATATTTCCTAATTTATTAAGCCTTGATTGCACATTAAGTCATTCAACTGGGCCATTTTGTTCATGTCATTTTCAATTAATTCTCCCCATATTGAATTAACTTCTTATGAAAAAAAGTATTTATTTAATGCAAAGTTTCTATCCATTCGGTTGGTAGGTTTGTTATATTTGGATAAAAAAGAAATCACAGATAATATGAATGTTTGTTGAAGGGTGTAGCTTATAGTTCACTTTAATTGTGCATATGTATGTGTATGTATGTTTGTGTATTAAGAATGTGAGCTAAGTCATGCTGCACCATGTTGAGTTTGTTGTGGCGATTGTTCAGTTGTTTCAGTCACATCTGACTTCATTACCGAATTTAGGGTTTTCTTGGCAAAGGTATTAGAGTAGTTTGCCACAAATGCTAAATTCAATTGTCTAAATTAATGTCATAAGTAATAATATATATTACTGAAGGATTAAGGTAATGAAAATAATTATTTTTAAAACAAACTTGACAAAATGTATATATCCAAAGTAATATTTCTTCAAATATTCATATATTTAGAACTGGGAAAGATGTGAAAAGTGGTGTTGTCAGAAGAACAATCACTAGTTCTGGCATCAAAGGACTGAAGTTTAAATTTTGCCTCTTCTGTTTACTACGTTCATGATCCTAAGCAAGTCTTGTAGTCTTCTTGGGTCTCAAAAACTAAATGAAATATTTGGACTACCCAGGCTTTGAGGGCCCTTCCAACTCTGAATCATATTAGTTGACCCTACCTGTAAACTAGGATGGTACAATTTAATGATCATTATTTCTGGGTTTCAAGATTTGGGTTCAAATTTGGACTCTTATGAATGTGTACTAATATGGTGTTCAGTGACATTATATCATTTTAGGGAAGTCAACAGTTTTCTCAAAAATAAAAGATGATCTCCCACTTTAGATCATATGACCACAAGTCTTCTGCCTCTAAGCCTCTTTCTTTCAGAACTATATCAAGTAAGCAACTTGTATGCAAAATGTGAGTATGAACCATTTCTGAAGGATTCCTTGACTTAAAGGTATAAGTGGGTTTAGAGATTCTCTAGTAGTACTCTTTATTTTATAAATGAAGAAAGTGCAGGTTAGAGTATAGAAGTGGTAAACGACATTGCTGGAACCAAGGTCCCATAACAGCAAATCAAGAATACTTTACCCTATAGATGTCAAATGACTATTCTACAATGCTTGCTTTCAGATAATTTATACTTCAACTTGAATTGATAAGTCAGCATTCCAGGAATGTTTCTCTTACTTTCTTGTTATTATGTCTGACTCTTTTTTGCCCCATTTTGGTGTTTTCTTGGTAAAGATATTGCAGTGGTTTTCCATCTCCTTGTACAGCTCATTTTGCAGATGGGAAATTGAGGTAAATAGTGTTAATTGGCTTGCCCAGGATCACAGAACTATTAAATAGCAAAAAGATGAGTCTTCCTGATTCCAAGCCCAATACCACCTAGTGGCCCACTTTATTTACTTTCCCACCCCCGTGCTTTAACTCCCTGTAGCAATTTGGACTAAATGCTCATCCTCCAATCTCTACTTGCTACAATATTTATCTCTGCCAAAGATCCAACATATGAGAAAACAACATCTTCTTTGATTTCTTTCTATATTCACTCAACTGAAAGTGATCGGTGTCTGGTTCAGAGGTCTTGTTTTTGTATGTTAAGCTTCTCCTATAAAATTATCACTCTCCTTTATATATTTCTTCATATACATATTTATCAGTTAGAAATGTTTGAACATATTATGTTGCAGAAATATAATGAAATATTAGTTTTCCATAAAAATTCTGAAAGAGACAGGGTTAGCGAACCCTTTGAAGACTGGTATGAAATGATGTTGGGGAAAGAAAGTACAGAAGAAGAAGAAGAAGATATGCAGTGATAGTAACAATGTAAAAAAAATAGCTTCAAAAGAACTTAAGAATCCTGATTAATTTAACAACCGACTATCATTCTAGAGAGCAGATGAGATAATATTTTAAATCACTTTTTTTTAAAACTCCAAGGACTATATGAATGCTAGCTGTTGTTATTATTAATGATGATTACTATTAATTACTAAATAATAATTATTAATGTTATTAAAGGAAATGATGTAATCAAAAAGTCAAATGAAACATTCAGATGTGGCTATGGAAAACAGCAGAATTCATCTTATTGTACTATGCATATTTATTACAAAAATTATTTTTTCTCTCCTTTCAATTTGTCAGTGGCATGAAGAAGGCATAGGGGTCTTCAACAAATAAACATTTTTTAAAAAGTGCACTAAGTATAATTAGGGCAGGGATTATGCCTTTTTGAGTTTTACTTTTTGTATGTAGTACCTAGCATAGTATAATTGGAATTCCAAACTTCAAAGATATGTCCATGGTATGGACAATGGCAGAGAACCAAAACACTCTAAAAATAGAGGCTTCAAGTCTCAACATAACAAACACATATATAAATTCAGAAGTAAGCAAACAGATAAAAACAAATGAGTAAGAGAACAAATAAATTCATACACTATATTCATACAATCGATGCATTAAATACACACAAATATATAAATAGAAATATAAACCCCTCACTCTATTGCCAAGCTATTGATGGATCTTACCAAAAATAGCTAGGCTCATTGTCTTTTAACAGATAGAATGTCAAACTCCAGGCATTTACTTAAAGCTTTTGAATCATGATATGGCATATTAAAGTTAAAGATTAGTCATTGTTTTGGAGAACCCAGGGTCTACTTCATACTACAAAGATTTTTCCTTATAAGCTGATGACTTCCATAATTTTGTATCTAGGAAGATTGTTTTCACTTTGATCCAATCCCACATCATAATGACCTATTTGACTTTTTAAACTAGATATCATAGAAACATATGAAAATTGACATATACCCAATGAACTCACTATTTCCTCTCCAAAATCTTATCTGCTTCTAAATTCTCTATTTTAATCAAAAGATCCACCATTCTTCTAATCTTCTAGGTTTCTACCTTGGTGTTACCCTCCATTTCTCTCCCTTCCTCACCTGATGGAGTTAATCTGTTGTCAAATCTTTCTGTTTCTGCCCCTAGAAAATCCTTCACATCCAAATGCTTCTCTGAATTTATACAGCTAATGCTTGAAATGAGGCTTTCGAACCTCTTACCTAGATTATGGCAAAGGCATCCTAATTTGTATCTGTTCCTTTCCATTCTCTTCTCACTTTTCTGTCCCTCTCATAAGGCTGGGATACAGTAAGCAAAGTGGCTAACTCATATCTTTGGAGCTCTAGACTGATGTGATATCCACCACATTGGGACAAAATGAAAAACCCCAAGGACAGAGTTTCTGGGTAATTAATCACCAGTTTTTTCATCAGACCAAGTAATAATCAATAAATTGGAGATCATTGGTTTCTCTCTATAAACAAAGATAAAACCGTAAACATGCTGAAATTCTTAATATAGTTTTAAAAAAGAGGGATCCCCTGACAAAAACATCAACCCTGATTGGTGGACATTTCAATAAAGAGGTGGCCTTGTTATTTTCAGCTCCTCCTCTTGAGAATGTGGTTTGATCACAAAATTCACCCTATTCCAGGGATCTGGACAGATTAATTCATCTCTACCCAGAACATTCTGGTTGGCTTTCCCATTCATGAGCTGGGTCACCCTAAACTCAAATGGAAGTGTGTCAGTAAATGGGTTTATTCATAAAGGAAAAGAATTCACCTATATTACATTCTATTTATACTCTAAACGGAAGGAAGTTCTCCTAATTGCATGTGATCCTACCTAAGATCAATAACAGAGCATGTACTCCAAGGATTAGGGTAATCTCTTCTATCAGTCATTGTCTTTCAGAGCCTGGATGAATGGCCTACAAGAGTTGGTCCATGAATGAGGAAATAAGGGAAATGAAAACTTAATTCCTAATTTAATAATTTGTTAATATAATAGCAAAATAATAGTTTCATCATTGAAAACAAGAGAGACAGATCCATGAAAGAATGGGCCTAAATTAATCTGGTACCATGATTATCAATTAACATCAATGATTAAGTAAGCAACAGTAAATTATCTTTTAGAGAGTAGTATTTACTAAAGTGATGCCATCAAACAGTTTGGACAGAACAATTCCCAAGTATGGGTAGATTCTCTCTCCAGAATAAAGATATTAAGGGAAAGTAGGTGGAAGTTTAGCTTTGAACATAAGGAATTCAGAGCTCCTATAAATTCTTCCCTTCTGTTTGTAAGATTCCTATTCAATTTCCCTTAGGCATCATCTCACTTTATACTAGTCCTGATCCAGGATGAAAGCTGCCATTCTTTGGTGTGCCTCATTTATCTACAGCTCCTGATGCAGACACTGCTATCCACTGCTGCTTTCCCTGGGACATTGCTAGGAAGAAATGTACTTTTGGAACTTTACTTCCCTTTTGGAAATTTACATGGTTCTCTTCAGATTCCAGTGGGGAAAGTTTCTTTCCACCTTTCTGCCCTCCAAAACATTTTCTCTCAAGCTTTTAGCTGAACTATTCTTTCTTACACCCAGTCTAGTAACTGTTTTCTAAACAAACATCCTTTCCATTTTAGAGAAGACCCACAGGATCTATGCATTAGCTGATTTCCTTTGATTTATTGCTGTGTTTGTTTATTTTTTCACTACAGATATTCTCACCTTTTATAGGTATTAGGACTGAGACATCTGGTTCATGACTTTTAGTGGGGTGAGTGATAAATTTATCGACTCAGTGGACTCTTACCCTTACATTTACAATGGGCCTTCTTGTGCTGGAGAATAAGTAGGAATTCATCACCACAAAACACTTTCCATTCTTTAGTTCTCAAGAGCCATATTAATGCAAATGATTATGATTATTCCAGCATAGTGATGCCAAGCCCAAACACACAGGAGGTCAAGAGCCAAATGAGGTAGTCTAGGAAGAGGGAGGCAGAAAATGTGAATCCACACACAGCTTCATACTCAAGGGCATAATCTGTGCATGTATTCAGGAGGAAATTATTTGGAAAAGTCCAAATTTGTTAACATTACCATTCTAATTAAAAAGGGGTTTTAAAGTCATTAACAGGGTGCTTAATGAGGCAGCAGCTTTGACTTGGTCTAATGGCATGAGCTGGTAAGTGTGAAGAAAAGAGGGTGATGGGCAAGAAGGCAGCAGATAAGTGCTTATGGAGGTCATCAGGAAGAGTGGGCTTTGAACAGGTCCTTGGATTAGAGACAGGAAATGATTTTAAATGTCTGATTGTGAGGACAAATGGAAGAGATCCAGTTGAAGAAATCATAAAAGAAGAATCATTTAAATAAGAGAAACATAACCCTTAAAGTAGAGGATACTTTAGAGGTCATTTAGTCTAAACCCCTCTTTTCACAGATGTGGAAAGTGATGTCCTGAGAAGAGGGTTTGATTATGGTGCCAGAGATCTATTTAAAAAAAGCATTTTTTTCCCTGACTGATCAACAGTGAAGAAATATTATAAATCCTAGAATGCAACTAGTTGGTGCAATGGAAAAAAATATCATACCTGGACTCAGGAAGAGTCATATTCCTAAGTTCAAATCTGGCCTCAGACTCTTATTAGCTATGTAATCTTAGACATGTCAGTTACCCCTGTTTGCCTTAGTTTCCTCATCTGTAAAATGAGATGGTGAAGGATAGCAAACCATTCCAGTGCTTTGGACAGCTACGTGGTATACTGGATAGAGTACAAGACCTGAAGGCAGGAAGACCTGAGATCAAATGTGGCCTCCAACATTTATTAGCTGTGTGACCCCAGGTAAGAAAATTAAACTGATTTGCCTTTGATTTTTTTTCATCTTTAAAATGAGCTAAAGAAGGAAATAGCAAAATACTCCAGTAAACCACTTCTTTTCCAAGAAAACCCTAAGTGGGATCATGAAGATTTGGATGTGACTGAAAATGAATGAATGAAAATATATGCCAGACATTGTGCTAGTCATTAGATACAGACACAGTCAAAAACAGGAACTAATTGTTCTTAAGGTATGAAAGCACATATAAATCAAGACATAGAAGATCAATAGAAATTTGACAGAAGCAAACATTTTTCAGTGTTCTCCATAATTTGTATTGAACTTCTGATTTTAATTTAGGTTTCAAACTTGAAACTGAGAAGAATTAGGAGCTTCTGATCATGACTTTTAAAATGTTTTGAAAACTGATATCTATTTGATTGTGACCTATTCTTTCACAAGTTGGGCCTCTCTCTTTCTATAGTATATTAGATCATTATCCATGGACTCCTAGGACCTCTATTGGGCCCCCTTCACTGTCTTTCCTCTGTTGTTTTCTAGCCTTATGACCATGAGCAAGTCTTTGAAATGTGCACCTCTTTGGTTTTCCCTGCTAGACACCTAAGTGACACAGTGGATGAAGAGCCAGTCAGAAAGACTTGCATTCACATCTTAATTCAGATCCTTACTAATTGGGTGACCCTGAGTTAGTCACTTTACCTCTGTCTGCCTCAGTCCTGCCATCTGTAAAATAATCTGCAATTTGTGACCAGGATAATAAGAGCCACTATCTCCCAGGGTTGTTGGGAGGACAAAAGAAAATTTAATTTCTAAAGCATTTTGTAGACCTTAAAGTGATATATACATGTATACTTATACAAATGCATATAAAAACAGGTGTGCATAAATATACATATACATATAGACATATATATGTATATACGTATATATATATATATATATATATATATATATATATATATATATATACATTCATATAGCTGCTATTCACATTATCAGCTATGTGGATAATAACATCACTAAATTAAACACCTACACACACTATTTCCCAATTACCCAGTGCTGGTAGACCCCGTTACCTAAAATTACATTGAAATCACTTTGCATAATTTTTATCCTTACTAATAGGCATCCATACTGCCTTCCTAAAGAAAAGAAAAACTCCTTGAGCTCAGGTTATTTGTAGTTTTTTCCTTTGCATTGCCAGTCTTGGCACAATACTTAGCACATTGTATATACAATGATTGAATGTATGTTGATTCACATGCGTCCATTTGATATTGTAAGAAATTGATCAAGAGATCGAACAAGCTAACCGGACTTAATAAGGTAATCTGACAAGAAGATGACTCACATAGGGTAGACAGGCATGGATTGATTGGGATCTGCACCATAGGAGTAAATTTTCACATCAATGACATTAGATATCCTTTGGCATACTGGTGCATAACATAATTACTGTTGATTCTCCTAGAGTGCTTTAAAGACTGTCTTTTGTAAAGTAGAAAAACAAACTTCGATTATAATTACCAATAGCGTTCTTCTTTCCCTACATCCTCTTCCCCTTTTTTATCACCATCAACTTCCAAATAAGATCTCTCCATTCTATTTCTAGACATGACTAGTTGACAATTTCCTTTGCTCCATGATCTCTTCTAATTTTTAACCAATCAGTATGAATGTATAAGAGTACAAGACAGACAATGAATGCTTGAATATTAGTTCTGACAAATGTCAGTTTTGTGAATATGGATGAATCATTTTATATCTTAAGCCTCAGTTTCCTCCTTTCTGAAATGTTGGTGATAAAATAATTGTTAAACTTTCTCTCCCATTCATTTCAACCTTAGGCAATTTGACAGGGCAGAGTCAAAATGTAAAATGATAATTCATGAAAGGATGCTATTATTTTCTTTATCTCATGCATACCCACATTACAGCCTAGAAAACCATCTCTCTGTGTGTTAATTTCAGTGTCATTGCCTTTAGGGGGAGTTGGGCAGAACACTACCCTGCAACTTAAAGTGAAAGGAGGAAGGAGAAAATAACTTTTGTGTTTTACTATCAAAGTTTATCATTTTCGAGGTATGAATAATGAGTTTCACAGAAAAAATCATAACCAAATTATCCAAATGGAAGGTTAAAGAGTTGACATGTGGGCACAGCCTTGAAGTCATGAAAATGAATTCGGGTCCTAATGAAAAATAGTGGCTGTGTATCTCAGGATATGTCCTTTAACTATACAGTGCTAAGCAATTTGCAGATAATTTGCTTACCTGCATTGCTAGAAGCATTCTTCTAACTTGGGGGTTCCTTATATACATCCAAGAACTATTTTCTTTCTATATATAGAGCAGCATATGATGTTGAATATGGAAAGAAATCTTTTGTGTGGCCAAGTGTGAAATGCATTCAAATATTTCAAGAGTTTTCATGAAGAAGAGGTCTAAAACTTCTCATCTTCTTGGCCGTAGGGAATAACTAGAAGCTATCATTGTAAAGCTGGAGCCACAGAAATAGCCAAAATTAAGTTTGATATCAGGGAAAAGAGAAAGGAAGGAAATAAGGATCTATATATACCCACTATATGCTAGAAACTATGCACAGTAGTTTATGAATGTGGTTTCACCTGATCAAAATAATCCTAATAGCTAGGTACTGTAATTATTCCCATTTTTACAGTTGGGAAAACAGGGATAAACAAAGATTTAAGTTACTTGCTCAATGTCACACAGCGAGGAAGTATCTGAGCCTGAAGTTAAACTCAGGTCTTCCTAACTCCAGGCTCAGCACTCTATGCAACTCCCACTTTGCTACTACAGAAAAACAAAAAGACAAATCAATAAGCAAAGAAATTTAAAAAAGATTATAAATAGCCAAAGCAACCAACAAATGAATGAATGAATAAGTGAGAAAATAAATGAAGAGCACAATTTCCTGACATTTAGAGATTTTGATAATGACATTGGTAGCTTTGGAAATATTGGGCTCCCTTCACTGGAGGTCTTCAAGGACCCTCTCAAGATTTTATCAGAGAGGAATAATCCTACGTTATATCATATGAACAAGCAAATACAGAGCACCAAACTAAAGCAAAATGCAGCCATTTTAGTTCCAACTTCCACCTCATTCACTGGGTTATTTTGAGCAAGTCACTTCCCCATTTCTGTGACTTTCTGTAAAGTGAAGTAGTTAGACCACATAACCTTTATGGACTCTGCTAGAGACATCAGCTCAGTCTACAACCCTGAGCACATCTTTTTAGGTTGCTTATTGTGAGCTCACTTTTTAAAATGGGAACTATAACAGTAACTACTACATATGGTTGTTATGGGACAAAATGGTATCCAATCAAATGAGATAATATGTAAAACATTTGGCAAAACATAATGTGCTATGTAAATATTTTTTGTAATTTAATTTTAATTAGCAACTAGTATTATAATTTAGTGATACCTTCTCTCATTTATTGGCTGGCCCATCCCATAGGCAGGCAGAAGGGGTTGATAATACCTGTTGTTTGTAATGCTGGTAATATAGGAAACCTCCAACTCAGAAAATAAAAACAAATTAGTCTCTTTCCAAAGACTATAGGTAATATAAGCTCCAGCATTAGACAAGAATTTCTTGAGTTAAGGAGTTTTTATTTGCACATGAGATTAATACTCAACACTTTAGTGTGAATTCCTTTTCCACTTGTGTTTTCTAAATGAAAGACATGACAATGACATGTTATAGAAAGCAGACATACATCCAGATATTATGGAAAGAAGGCAGGAGGGAACAAGACATGAAACTTTACTTAAGGACAGTCTGGAGTTTGGAACACACAGATCAGTGCCAGATATCTATTAAGGAATCAAACTGTATAATCCCTGAACAGACAAGGAGCTGTAGGGGGACCTGCAGCTCCTGATTGAGGGAGGGCAAGGCTAAAAGCTGTCAGTGATGAAGGTGCTTATGGATCACGTAATCATCCCCTCCCCCAACAGTTGGTGCTTTACATAATGGAATAGAAACAGAGTCTCTGAGTTATCAGCAAGGAGGATTCTTAATGTAGGGAATTATTCAATCGATTTAGATGTCAGATTATCCATGACTTATTTTCAAAAAATCCTAAGAAGTTACTGAAGTCTCAAAGAGACCGATAGTCTATGCTCACTTAAATAGAAAGTGTATGAGAGGAGCTTAGAATTCATGTCATCCTGACTTCAAGCGCAGCTCTCTATCAACTACACCATTCTTCTTCTCTAAAAAAGTAGAAAAGTGACTCAAATTTGCTATAGTGCAATTTGCTGGTTACTCTTCCCGTGATTTTCCTTCGCCTTAGTTTCTCTGCAGAGAATTCAACATTGTCTCAAGAGAGCAGAATTATTTGACCCCTAGTTTTCTTCCCATGTCATTGGCAGCAAAAGTTCAATAAAACTAATTTTCTCTCTCTATAGATATGTGATTTTAATTTGTAGATTGAAGAGGGAAAATCCCAGTGTGATACAATTTCCAATAGTGGATTTTTTTCCAGCCCTTGGGCAAAAAGTCAAGACTGAAAAGGCCATCATCAAAGTTTCATTAACACAAAGTACAAAACTAGTTGGAATAGGAAGGAGAAAAATATTTGATGTGCATCTTTCCTGAATTTTTATGTTCAAGAAGTCTCTTGAATAAGAATAGATCAATGATTTTTGAGATGTCAAGCCAAGAAAGTTAATGTGATCTTTGGGTACAGGAAGATGGGCTTTTTGTCTAAGATTAACATGGTGATACTTCAGTGTCCTCTGCCTTGATCAGATCAAATATGGAAAACTGGTCTCAGTTTAGGGCATTGCTGTTTTGGAAGGGCATTGATGAACTGGAGAGCATGAAGAAGAAGACAACGGAAGGGGAACGATTGTGATTGTGTCAGGACAGGTTGAAGCATCTGAGAAAATAAGAGTCTGAGAGCATAAAGGGAAGGTAGCGGACTTCAAGAATCTGAATTCCTCTGCTTGGCCCAATCACCAGAAACAGGAATGCTTGGCAGAGTGGCAAAAGGACAAATTTAGACAATGAAAGAAACAAAAAATAAATAATTCCAGCTCCCCAAAGGTAAAATTGGCTACTGTAAGAGATTGCAGGCTACTCCTCATGGGATCATACATGGATTCATAACTATAGAGTATTAGAAATTATCTAATATTAATGCCAATAGAATTTCATTTTAAGCCATTGGTTAAACCAGATGGCTATTGTGATGACTTCCAACTCTGGCTCTGTCTGGTGTTAACTCCACAGAACAGGATGCCCCTTCCAGGAAAAGCTCATCACTTCAAAACTTAGCCATCATACTTAACTATACATAATCTGGGTCCTGATTCACACTAACTGCCTCAGCTTCTTCTTCTCACTCACTGGAGGGCTGGAGGGCAGAAACTGGGCTCTGTCAGCTCATTCCACTTTGCATCTGCTGCCCTATCTGGTTTCAACTCTGCAGAGCAAGATAATCATGTTCAAGGTACCTCTGATATCCTGTTCTCCCCAAACCTTTCCTGACTCCTTTTATGTGCCATCTCTTCTTTTAGATTAGAAGCTCTTTGAGGTCAGGGATTGCATTTTTTTCATTAACTGCATACCTAGTCGTTAGCATAGAACCTGGAACATAGTAAGTGTTTAGTAAGTGTTCATTGGATTGGAATGAATTGTTGCCAGTCTTAAATAGGAGAAATGCTACATTGATATCTTCCAAGATATGCAAGGATCACAGCTCAAGACCTTGAAGCATTCTTGGATATCTGCCTTCAGATGAAGAGATTTCCACTTCATTGGGCATCTTCAAGAGAAGGGTGGATGAGCATTTGTCCAATGCATTGTAAAAAAGAAATTCGTTGAAGAGTATGAATTAAATTAGGTGACTTCTGAGACACCTTCTAAATATAAGATTTTTGGTGAGCATGGGAAATGCTTTATAAACATTACTTACATATTTATTTTATAACAGTAGTAGTAGTCACTTTGGTATAAAAATTCCTAATCCTCTCTCTTCCCTCTTCATGTGCTTCTGTTAGTCCAATGAAATTTATGAATTCTTTTTCAGAAAATTATTTTAAATGAATAAAATAATGCATATATATATACACACACACACACATATACACACACACACACGGATCCTGCATAAACTCATTGTCTTGCAAATATCTATCTATAGACAGACAGATACATTCATTCATTCATTCATTTAATTTTTTTTTTATTTGCAGGACCCAAAGGTTAGTGAAAATAAAGATGTATTTTTTTCTCCCATCCAAATTCTCATACATCATGTTAAGAACATATGTCTTGAGGAAAAGGATATGAAATCACAAAAGTGTGTGTTAATATCTCACCTAGGCCTGTGATTAATGTTTGAGATATTCAAAATTATACTATTAAAAATAATCTTACTTATTTCTTATGTTTATCAATGTGTTTTAATTAAGGTATAGAGTTTATTTTGTTATCTAGGGATCTGAGTTATAGACCATGTAGGTAACCCTCATATGATTGAGAAATACCATCCACAACATTTGAGAACACATGGTGACCAAGGTTCTGCTTAAAGACATCTACTAAGAAGAAAACCACTACCTCTTCAAGCTGTCAATGGCAATTTTGAACAGCTCTCTAAGTATTACAAACTTGTCCTGACATCCTAAATCTGCTTCTCCGCTATGTCCATTTTTTTTCTCCAGGTTCACCCTTGAGGTCCAAGAAGAACAAATTTGACTCAAGCTCAATATGACAGGTCTTTAAATGACTAAGAAAATCATCATGTTCTCTTCCAACATTCTTTATTCCTGGCTAAATATCCACTGTTCCTTCAACAGATCCTTAAATGGAACAGCCTTGAGAATATTTTCAATCTAGCTTCCCTCATCAGGTTTCTTTGCAGTTTACCAAGACCTTCCTTTAAATCTGCGGTGTGTTCTTTTCCTAAATAAAAGCAAACTCCAGATGAGGTATGGGAATGTACAATAAATCACTTTCAATATCATTGACACAAAATGTCATCAAGTACACATATACATACATGTGAAAGCATGAAGAAGACCATAACCCCCCCCATCTAAAATTAATGCCTTCTATGAACCTGTGGATATTGATTTCCTTGAGTTGGTTTCACTGCCCTTGAATTTAGAATTAAATTCAAGAAAGTTTTTTTACATTCGGGATTTCTGGAGTCCCCAGATAGAGCAAATTGCAAGGATCCAACAAAATGAATACAATAATAATAAATTGTATTTGTATATGATGACCCCAAAGTAGCTTAAAAGAAAGAACACCGAATCTGAACACAGGGGAGAGAGTGTTGAATCTCACCTCTGCCAATTTCTAATTATATGAACTTGGTCAGGTCCTTTTATGTTTCTGGGATTGTGATCTCTCACACGAAAATGCAGCAGCTGTAGAAAATTTCTAAGACTCATGAGCTGTGACTGGAAGAAGTCATTTTTCAGAGCATATGTGTAAAGGAAGAAACTTAATTAAATATATTTATTTATTTACTTATTTATTTATTCATTTGTTTGTTTGTTTATTTTCCCCTCTTAAATGATGTGAGAATGGTCAGTCTTGTTTTTTTTCTCTAGGGGGAAAGAAAGATAGCACATGATGGTAGGGCAATGATCTTAATAAATGTTACTTCTGGAAAAAAAATTAAAGAAAATGTTATGAATTTACAAATCAGGAACCCTCCTGCATCTCAAAATTTCATTTGGAATTTATGTCTCTACTCTCCTCACTTTCCAAAAAAAATGCTTTTTAAGTTTCAGGAAGAATGCTTCTGGAAATGAAGGAAGGAAGGCTTTGTTCCAGGGCTATTTCCAAGATACTCTTTCCCAGGTCTAAGGAGGTAGTGCTGGGATGAGCATGGGCAGCAGTGACTCAGTCCATTTGGCTTATCCAATCTTGTCATTTTTAGCTCCATAAGGGATCTCTTGGTTCACAAAATGATGACCAGGCACTTGCAGCCCCCCAGCAAAGTGGATCATCGCAAGCATTGCAACTCCCATTTCACAAGAGGAAACTGAGACTCACTAAAATGACTTGCCTTAGGACTGATCCAAGCCTTTATTAATGTCACCACCCCACCTTGTGTTGATCTTGCATAGTGGATAAAAGGTAGTATTACTACTCATCTGATAATTAAGAATAGCATTTACACAGACTTTTAGACTTTGCAAAGTTCCTTATACACATTTTTCTTTCAAATTTGATCCTCCCAATAACACTATATGATATTGTAGGAACTATTAACACTATTTTATTCATTCATTCATTCATTTGTGCATTCGTTTGTTTGTTAGTTGAAAAAATTGAGGCTCAAGAGGATAAGGCATTTGTTCATTGTCGTATTGTATCAGAGACCAAATTTTGTATCTCTTGAAACCAAGACCAGTGCTTTTTCCCTTAGACTGTGCTGTCTGATTAAAAGATTAAACATGTTGCAATACTGCATTGAAAATCTGATGTGTGTAATTGGCTTCATTCTGACCTCTACCCACTACTTTATTTTGGACCCTAAAAAGCCTCAAAGCAAGGTGATCAGTAATATTCCTGGGAGTAAAATGTACTATGAATGTTCCAATAGCCATTGTTGTAGATTCAGATTGGACCTATGCCTTTGAAAGGACAATATATCAAAATCACAAGAACACCAGAGTAAGAGACAATAGGTTGACATCTCTCCCTAACCATATGAATGGCCTTGAGAAAATAACATTACCTATGATTTAGCTTCCTCCTCTATCCATAGCACGTTGAGGTTTAAAAAGAGATTTAACTTCGTTATGTCTTTGGATCCTCACATTTGAGGAATTGGGACTCCTATAGCCCCCAAACCAAAAGGGAACTCTAGAAAAGTAGATGATAGTTTTAATCTCCATTTTACAGAAGAAAAAAGAGAGGCTAAAAAAGGATGAGTGACTTGCCCAAGATCACACACAGTCGGTCAGTTGCCAAGGAAGAATTTCAGTTCAGTTTTTCCAGAGTCAAAATTCACCATTTTTCACTTATTAGTGGCATCTCCCTGTCTTTATTCTTTCAAATGAAGCAATTGGATGAACTGATTGCAAAGGTATCTACCATATTTCGGGAAAATCCAGGTATCCCTGAGTACTCTTATGAGGAATACTGTGACATAAAGGGTGACCTCTGACTTAAAAAGAAGTGAGTTTGTATTCTTTATTGTGGAGGGTGACCATTTCTTTGTTGAGCTGACTCCATTAAATGCTTGTTGATGATCATTTATGGATGATTTTTTTGTCTGCTTATTTTTTGTGATTGCCAAAGTTAGGGTCTCTATTCTGTCATCTGCTTCCAAAAGTATGCTAAGTGGCATCTCTCATGCCACCACATCTCCTGACTCTTGCTTCTTCTTAAACTACCATACTCAAGATCATCCCTTGAATTCTCATATGTGAAATAGTATCTGGGTTTCTTTGTTTCATTTCAATTGTTGTAGCTTTTCTATTTAGCAGAACTTTGGAGCATATGGACAATCTTTCCACATCTCATGCTTTGGCATAAATATCCTGGTTGCCTATTTGCCTTCTTGTTTACATACTCATGCTACTCACCTAGTTCTTCTCTGTCTTTTAGCATCTGTGGCTCCCTGTAAGACTCTGCTCAGATCATATCTACCTGTGGAGGCTTTCCTGATTCCACTGCCCCCACCATACTCACCTTATGCTAATGTCTTTCTCTATAGTTACCTTTTCTTTTACATTGTATATACCTTGTGCGCTGACTATAGAAAAAAAGTGTTTTCATATAACAGCATAATGAAAAGAGGTTTGTGTTGGTTTTCTCTGAACTCAGGTCCAAATTATGTAACTCAGAAGAGCAGATGTGGTAAAGGAATGATTTTTAGAGTAGGACACTGTTTTGTCCAAGACTAGTCATCCCAAGTAGCAGTCAAGTGCAAGAGTGGTTTTGTGAGGGACACCATGACCTCATAGCCATGGGAAAGTGGAACAATTCCTTTATTGTGTAATGCAATGGGTGCATTTGTACAATAAATATAGGCTTGTTGGTTCAGAGTTTATGGGAGTTGAGAGCACAACCCTGGAACATTTCCCAGCTGGAGGGAAAGAAATCATGTAAAATGCGTAGTCTACCAGAACAAAATGTTCAGAATTAACTCTACCCATATCTAAAGATAATGATAGGAAAGAAAGCTTCATAAAATATATGTATGGATAATTATAACTCCTTGGAAGGTGACTTTTTATTATTGCAAGCAATGGTCCATGCTGATCAGCCATCAGTGGTAAGTACTATATTAGTTAAAAAAAAGTTCGAAGACAAAAAATGTTTTGCTTTCTCTCTAATCCAAAGCCTTTCCTAACAAGTCACAGTGTTACTAGAGAAGTCCAAAAGACATATTTTCCTCTATGTATTTCAATGTATCGGGCAGTTAGGCAGTGCAGTAGATAGTAGGTTGGGCCTGAAGCCAGGGAGACCTGAATTAAAATCCAGTCTTAGACACTTACTGGCTGTGTGACATCTGGACTTTTGTAATCCTTTTGGCCTCAGTTTCCTCATCTGTAAAATGAGCTAGAGAAGGAAATGGCAAACCACTCCAGTATTTTTGGCAAGATAAAGAGGTTACAAAGAGTCAGACATAACTCAAAACGACTAAATGACAACAAATAGTATGTATATTTGTGAAGGGTTGGGGTTGAGCGGATATGTTTCTGGTATCCCCAAGTAATTTGAATATGTCTCATGATCAGATCCCATGACTTCCTTATGTCATCACAATGGTAAGTATATGACAAATGTACAGAAACTTGGTCAATTGAATTTATTCTAAAATAGAGTTATTAATGAGACATCTCATCTATATAGTCCGCAAAGTGAGAACTGTCACCTCCTACCATGTGAATAAGGAAGACTCATCTAGCCATCATTTGCTGACACTTCACATAGCTGCCACTGTAGGTAAATAGCTTAGTTATCAGTAGAATGAACTGTAAGCCCTTATAGACAAATGATTTAAGGATTTTTAAACCAGATCAAATCAGTTTTAGCCAGATAATTTTATGTGTATATGGGACTTCAGACAATGAAAGTCTTATAAATACAGATGAAAATTGCTCTTTAGTATTTAGAGCTTGAGTGATTTACTCAAGTCTAGCAGGCTGCTTTAATGTTGTATGTGTTTAATCAATGATTGTTGATAGAAAATGTAACTGTTCTTCCTTCTGATAACATTCCTTTTCTATTATGTCAAGGACCACATGCATATAATGTTAAACATCATTATAGTTAACAGTTGATGAAATATACATGTCTATTATTGTGACTGTGTATACCACACAAATGTATATTATGTTTGTCTTTGTGTATATATAAATATGGGTAATATGATTTCTCATTTAGGAACAATGAGTACAAGTTAGTTGGCATAACAAGGCTTTGAATCTAGTAAGTATTTCTATTTCCCCATCCCTTGCTGATATTCAATTTTTCCATGTTTTGGGGCCAAATGAATTCATAGTACTCTTTCACTATATGAATCAAGCTAAACATGCCATTTCAGCCAACTGGTCTATCCTCTCTGTCTCCCCCAAGTACTTCCTCATTCCTACATCTGGACCTTCATTCAGACGATTTTCCCCATCTGAAAACCTTTTCGTTCCCCCTCACAGATCACAATTTTACCCACCCCCAAAGTTCTGCGAAGTACCTCCAGAAAGTTTTCTCCGAGGATTCCACTACAAATCAATCTCATCTGTTTCTGAGTACCAGTGTCAAATGTCAAACCCCAAACAAGTAGCCTTGCTCACTGAGCTTTCTCCTATATGCTGTTATATTTTAGGGAGGACAGAAAGGAAGGAGAACAAACAGCATTTTGGTTTGATTGTGTGTGTGTGTGTTCACAGTGTGATTTATTTTGAGGTTACCTTATGTGTAATAAACAAACTCTTTTTATTTTGCAAATACATTTAACAATCTATGTAAAATATATTTGGGTATATAAATGTAAGTGACAAAATTATTTATACATTTGGAATAATGTAATATTCTCAAACGCAAAAAATACCTAGAAAAATTCTAAAAATAACTCCTTTGAAAACTACTAAGATTGACAATTAAACTTTTGGGATAACCTGGTAAAGCCTATGGACTATTTCTCAGATTCCTTTTAACTGTAAGTTTACAATGGAAAAATTATGCTGAAATATAGTTTTATGTATACATATATTATGGATATATAAATGCATAGATGCATAGATGCATACACATGCATTCATGGATATATACAGGTAGACATGTATAGCTAGATAGCTAGCTAGCTAGGTAGATAGATAGATAGATAGATAGATAGATAGCTAGCAGCTAGCTAGATAGATAGATAGATAGATAGATAGATAGATAGATAGATAGATGGATAGATAGATAGATATACTGACACAAATGTGTACTTGGATATGCATGTATATATTTGTGTCTGTGTATATACATCTATACCTGTATACCTGTACATGTATATGTGTGTGTTTATATATGACAAATTCATGTGCCCTATGTGGAGTACCTTCAAAGTATTATAATTTTGTCATTCAAAAATTTTATGATCTTTGATTTAGAGAAGAATAGGATCCATTAAACATGGATTCAGCTTCCTCTATTCCCACTACCAAATTAAAATCCTTTCTATTAAAAAATAAACTCTCAAAATCGAATTTCTCATTAATGAACACTAATCAACCACTTTCTTCAATTCCTTGAGGTCTTACTGCAAAATAGTCTTGCTTGTCATTGACTTTGCATAGAGTATATCTGATGCTTGACAGTCCTTCATATTGTTATACAACTAATACTGAAAGGGACTTTACGGTGATCTATTCTGACTCTCCCTTTTTATAGATGAGCAATGTAAAACCCAGAAAGGTGAAAATGTGGTTTCTTATTTGCCCAAAAGAACACATGCAGAAAGTCACACAAAGAAGAACATATAGTATTTGAATCTATATTGCCTGTCTTTAAAGCCAGTGCTCTATGCATCTCCCTCTGGAGAATTTAGACTTTGACTCACCTACACCTGCAACAGGGTCTGGAACGATCAACAACGCCCCCACCCACCCACTCACCTAACACCATGAGTCCTATCACAGGATGTTTTTAAGCAAAGAGGCTTCTTTGTGGCCACCCTTCATTTCATACTCATATCTAATTCCTGCCTTTCTTAACACACACGCTTCGTTGGCTTTGAGCCACATGGAAGAAACCAGCTTAAGTTGTTCCAGAGTCCATCCAGGGACACTGGCTCCACTTTGCTACATGAACAGATGAAAGAGGTGTGGCCAAAGAATAATTTATCTAAGAGCTCAGCATGGAGCTTTGGTCTGCAGGTGCAGCTGTAAATTTCAGGTGATTTATAAGGCAGGAAACACCAAATCTGAAATTGTAATGGAGCTCCAGCCTCCCAGCACCTTTTGTGAGTTTCTCTGGGTTTATGATTTTGGGTGGAAGCCACAACAATTTTTCTTTCCAAGTGCAATAAAAAAAATGATACCATTCAAGCTGAAAAGCTTAACAACCACTTTACCTATATTAGATCTGGAGCTAATGTCCTGAAATTGCTCAGCTTTTGTAGTAAACATAATTTTGGACTTTGTGTCTGAGTATCTCTTCATGCTTTCCTTCCCAATTGGTTTTGCATTGAATAGAAGCCTGTTACCTAAGGATAAAAAGAATGAGGGAAAGCATTTGACCTTCATAGGATGGATGCAAGCCCATCCAGAATGTCAGGCAAGAAGTTGTGAACTGGGCATCGAGAATTCCCAAGCGTAGATGTCACCCTTCCATTAACTTATAATACAACACTTTCTTGATCTTAGCCTCAATTTCCTTCTGTGTGAAGTGAGATACTGGGACTAGATGGTGTCATTGGGGCATTTCTATGATTAATACTGTGAATTCTAATCTGCATTTAAGGTATTATGTGTTTCTTAAAAACCTTAAAACTTTATTGTCCTCCTCATAATCATGGTCCTCTGAAGTGACTTTTAAGACTCAGAATTCTATGTTTGGGTTCTAGACTTCATAGCTCTATCAACACCATAACTGTGATCATTATCTTTTAGTTTAATATCATTTTCAGCCTTAACATCTTAAATTATCACAAGCTTATATTTTAGGAAACCGTATTAACATGGGGACAATCTCAAAGAGGGCAATCTAATGAAAGCACCCACATTTATGCAACAATTTATATTGATGGAAGGAATTTAGAACTCTTATTTTGTGGAACAAAAGCCAGTGAAGGTGGAGGGATTAGCTTAGATTCTGCTATGTTGAAGAAATATTAGACTTGTTTTGTTTTTTTTTAACAGTAAAGCAGAACTAGAAAGTAAAGGGGTGTGTGTGTGTGTGTGTGTGTGTGTGTGTGTGTGTGTGTAGGGGTGGGAGGGGGCAGTTTACAGAGAAGGAGGTTTAGGCTTCAAAAGTTCTTCAGAATTATAGCTATCCCCAAGTGGACAGAGAATCTCATGAGTTTATGGATATCAAATCAAAGCTAAGGTGATAATTTGCAAGATACATACTGAAGGGAATTCTTATTCAATTGTGGGTTGGTCCAAGATGATGCCAGTATTTTCCAACTTTGAAATACTGTTAGTGTGTTAAAGGACTGTATAGATGGGAGTTTGTGTTTTCTTCATCATCATCATCCTTCTTCTCCATGTTATCATTTTCCAAAATGCCTTTGACCTCTAGCATGCTATTCTGTAATCTGAGCCATCCTAGTAGATGAAATTCCATGAGTCTAAGTAATCTTAAGTGAAAATGTCCTTATTTTTATCATCAACTACTATGAATGTGGTTCTGAGGCTATTATATTTTATTGAGAGAGGAAAATGACATTTCACTTATTAGTAATTTCTTCTTTTAACATGCAAATACACAGACACACAGATACACACACACACATATGCAACTATTATCTTCAGAGCTTAGGTAAATGTAGGAAAGTTGTCAGTTTCCATTCCATGGTCCAAAATTAATTTCATGTGAATATTCAGGAAACAAGTCTCAGAGAGATTAAATGCCTTTCCTGAGAGTGCACAGTAAATGTCTTAGGTGGAATGTGAACATAGCATTTTTTATTCCAAGCTCCACACTCTGTTTACTGTGCTACATTGAATAGAAGTTCATGTATGTAATGGTTGCTTCCATTCATTCCCTTTAATAAACACACACATATATATGTATATACATACACACATGTATACACAGATACATATACATATATATTTGAATCTTAAATAAAAAACAAAACACTTTACCTCTATTTTCACATTTGATACTCATAAAAATCCTGTGGAGGTGCTATTATGATCCTTATCCAACTGATAAGAAAATTAGGGCTGAGATCAGTGAAATGATTTCCCTCTGTTCACACTCAGTGAGTATCTCTGGCAGGATTTGAACTCAGACCTACTTGATTACAAGTCCAAAATTCACTTTACAAATATCAACCTAATTTAGTGATTATTTATATTTTATTTGGTGTGAGAAAAAATTAGGACTAAGACAGGGCATGAACTCAGAACCCTCAAAAAATGAACATCATATCCAATAGAGAGATAATGCAAGGTTTCTCCAAAAAGAAAAGAAGAAAATAATAAGCATAAACAGAAGGGTACCAATCCCTTTCTATTATTTGATACATAGTTCTAGAAATGTTAGGAATATGAAGAGCAGAAAAAGACAATAAAAGACACAAGTATAGGAAAAAAGAAAGCTTATCATTATGTTGCTGTTGTAATAGGGTACAAAATGTCGTAGGAAATCAAACACAAAAAAAAACACAAGCAAAAGATTGATACAAGTTTAGTGATGATGCAGGCTACAAAATAAGTCCTCAAAATTCAACAGGATTTCTGTGTCGTAAAACAAATTTGAGGATACAATAATAAAAAGGCATGCCCATCAAAAATACCTACAAAATGAAAAAAAATATTTGACAGTTAACCAACCAAATTGTATTCAGTAACTGCATAAAATATATAAAATACTCCTTTTAAAAATAAAGAACTATATAGATAGTTGAAAGATTCATTACTTATGGCTAGGCCATGTCAAAATAATTAAAAATGATAATAGCAACAAACAAAAAGAAATATTAAGTTCTATATCAATAAAACTCAAAGGAGTGGTTCACAGGAAACAATTATTTTTAAAATCATTAGGAAAAAGAAAATGTCTCCATATAAAGGAAAATATTAAAAGACTAAAAGGCACCAGAATGGTGGGAGAATCATATTTGAGACCTTAAACTGTATTATAAAACAAAAATCATTAACACCATACAGTATAGTAAAAATAGAAAAAATAGATCAAAGAAATAGATAAGGAAAATCCTAAAAAAATAGGAATATAGCATTTGATAAAACTAAAAACCTGTTATGTTGAAATAATTTTTCTATTTGAAAAGAATTCCTTATAGTAAGTGAAAGCAGTCAGAAAGAAATTAGGTCAAGCACTTTCACTATATTCCATTATAAACTGAAAATGAATACAGGGCACTTATTATATGTTTATTGACTGACAGACTAGAATAGAATATCAACTATAAAAAATAAAATATTAGAAGGAAAGCCCAACTGTAACTTTCACAGCTGCAGTTAGTGAATGAGTTCTAAAAAGGAAGTGGGAAATAGTCAGTTATAAAAGATTAAAAAGTTACTTTACATAATGTAACACTGAAAAGCTTCTGCACAAACAAGAAAAAAATAAACCAGTGCTTATTCTACAAGGGTTCACAGTATAATAGAATATCCAAAAAAAAAAAAAAACATAGACAACCAAAATATATCCAGGCTAATTTAAAGATAACCTAAGAGGGAAATCAGTAAGAATAAAGAGTCCTGGGAAAGGCTTGTTGTGGAATGTGAGACATTAGCTATACTGAAAAAAATCCAGGAAGACAGGGAACAACAATCTAAAGTGGGGCATTGTGAGTCTGTGGAGCAGCTAGTGACAAAACAGGGAGGCAGGAGATGGAGGGTTATATGTGAGAAACAATAAGAAGACTGAAGTCATTGTATCGCAGTCTACTGGGGGAGGAGTAGTAAGGAGTGAGAAGACTGAACATGTAGGGAAACTGCTCATATATCTGTGCCAAATATAGCAAATATCTCTGATGAAGAGGCAGCTATCAGAAGTAAATAGGATATTTTGTCAAAGGATGAAAATACAGTTTTTGAGAGAACAATGGCAAAATATATGAAGTCATATGCAAAGAATGTTCCCAATCAGAATTATACAATTCCAAACATTGATGTGAGGTGGCATCTCATTTCAGCAAATTGACAAATGTGACAAAACATGGGAGTATCCCATGTTCAAAGGATTGTAGTAAGATAAAACAATAATGAATTGCTTGTCAATGCAACCAAGATTAGAAGGAAAGCAGAAAATGGGAAACAATTTCTACAGCTTGATAAAGGCTTCATTTCTCAAATATATAGAGAACTGATTGAAATCTATAAAGATACAAGTCACTCTCCAAATGCGAAATGACCAAAGGTTATGAACAGGCAGTTTTCAGATGAAAAAATTAAAATTATCTACAATAATATGAAAAAATCCTATAAGTCACTATTGGTCAGAGAAATACAAATCAAAACAGCTCTGAGATGCCACCTCACACATGTTGGGTAAAATAACATGACAGAAAAGGAAAGTGAAAAATGTTGGACAAGACATGGGAAAAATTGGAACACTAACGTATTGTTGGTAGAGGTGTGAACTGATCCAACCATTCTGGAGAGAAATTTGGAACCTATGCCCAAAGAGAAATCAAACTGTGTATAGACTTCAATCCAGCAATACCTCTACTAGGTCTTTATCCCAGAGACAACATAAAAAAAGGAAAAGAACCTGTATGTCCAAAAACATCTATAGCAGCTCTTTTGTGGTAATAAAGAATTAGAAATCGAGAGAGGAAGAAATTAGTAAAGAGCTGAATAAATTGTAGTATATGAATGTAAAGAATATCATTGTGCTTTAAGAAATGAACAATAGGCAGATTTAAGGAAAAGCTGGAAAGACTTACATGAGCTGATGCTTAGTGAAGCAAGTGGAACCATGAGAACAATGTGCATAGTAATGGCGATACTGTGCAATGATGAACTGTGA